>OY282642.1:119084903-119545513 GCA_958299015.1 Tetanocera ferruginea | reverse complement strand
TCACACCTTTTTAAATAGGTCAGAAATTACAAAGCTTGTTGGCGAAATTATATAAAGGAAAGTAGGCTGATAACAGGCCTAGTGATGGTCACTTCAAAATAACTTTATCCGCCAACTTCCTAAATTGTATTAACTGATTTAAACCATTGAACTATAAGAACTAAACTAAGCTCTGAATATGGACTTTTATAGTTATGTAGAATTTAGATAAGTACTAAACATATCCATCGAATCTACCCCCACCCACAGTGCATTCTTGCCATAAAAAATTGGTACAAAAATAGAAGTAGTGCTCTTATGATTATGAAATTTTGTATGCTTGGTTAATTTGAGCAGTTACGAAAAATTGCAAAAATGGTTGAAATCGGTCAGTTTCTAGGGGTACCTTCCTTGGACTTCTATTCATTTTTACATGGCCGATCTTAACTAAATTTGGTTAGATTTTTTTGTCACATGTATTAAAATAAAATACATCAAGGAAAACAACAATTTATTTAACCCTCATCGGTCCCTCAGAACCCATAACCATAAAAGGTTCTTTATGTATGCGCGCGCATACATACTAAAAACATTAAAAAGAAATAAACCACCACAAATTTTATGAATAAAATTTAAAGATTATTTATTCCTTTTATGAATAAAGTTATGGTAAAAAGCTATTTTCCAAAAACTCATGTCAATTGGTTAAGGTTTAATATCTGTTTTACTAAATTTAATTTTGAATTTGTATGCGCGCGCATACAAAGGACCGATGAGGGTTAATGGTATTTGATTTGACACATTAAAAACTTGAAATCAGTTGCTGTTTTGTAAATAATTAAAAAAACTATTAGAAAATTAATCAAAAAAGCTGAAATTGCTTCATTGGTTAGGTGGAATTTAGATTCTAGAAAAACAATGAAGAAAAACATTGTGAATTTTTTTTTTTTTTATTTTACAACGTACTTACGAATATGGCTTACTACTTATAAGTTCTGTATCCTGAATTGTCCAAATCCAAAACCGGCCGACATTTTCGTCTCATACTCCCCACAAGCTTTTGAACTCTAGCTTCGGAATAGAATTCATTATGAGAAGAATTCATTATGATTTATCTTTTTATCAAGCATTTTAAAAGTGATATTGTGTAAAGCTTAAAACCCAGTGTTTATATTAAGCTTATTCTCAAGCAGGGAATGGAAAAACCTTAACGAACGGCTCCTTTTTGTTCGGTTCGAGAGAGCGCAATCTCTATTCGGCTTTATGCGAATTCAGCTCTTCTACTTAAACACAAGCACAATCACAACCACGCAGAAGAAAGAGAGCGGAATAAAATGGTTATGCTGTTTGAAATTTTTGAAATTGAAAATTTGAAATTTGAAAGTTGAAATTTTTACTGTAGAATTTCTCATTGTTTTAATGAAATTTGAGTAAGATGAAATAAAAAGTTTCCATACCGACAAATTTGTATCATTTGACGAATGCATTTTATTGTCATACGAAATTTGTATTTGATTTATAAAATTTATTTTATAATGACATACAACAAAGTCTCCCATAAAATATTTTTAACACAATTGATTATAATTTGGACATCCAAAGCAATGCTGGCATATTTTCAAACAGAGCTTTGTTAGAAATCTTCCGCTAAAAACGCAAAGTTCCTTCTAACTGCAGCATTGAGGATGGTCGTATACAATCATGCACATCATTTAAATTCTACGTAAATGCTGCTTTGTCCACTCTGAACTGTGCTATAAATCTGGAAGTGTTCTTATTTTTATGCATATTTATGTATCAATACAAAACTAACGAATATTTGGACAATTTCAGAGGACTTCTGCGATCGGGCAGGTAACTCCTCTGAATTGTTTTCTCCTTATATTTTCCATTTCTTAAGAAAGTGTAGCGATAACTACAGTATTCATTAATTAATTAATTATTTTTATATATTAAATAAGCACATCTGTCCACAAAATCAGTCAAATTATTAAATAATTTGTAAATAATTTTAATTTTCGTCATTATTCTATTGATTTTTATGAATTGACCGACGTGCCACCAAGTAACATAGTAAAATAGTAATAAAACTCAATTTATATTGATGATGATGAGAAATGGGTTCATTACGATAACCCTTAGCGCTAAAAACCATACGGGCTAGGCTGCCCGGACAAACGCAAAAATCGACGGCAAAGCCCAATATTCAGTGACAAGGTCCTTCTCTGTGTTTGATCTCTGTATTTGGTGGAGCCGTGGTATACTATAGGCTGCTACAACTAGGTGAAACTCTCACAGGGCAAATCTACCGAACTGAATTGATACGTTTGAATCGAGAGTTGAAGCAAAACTGTCCAGAGTGCGATCAAAGGCACAACAAGGTAATTTTGCAACATGACAACGCTCGGCCACATGATACGTATTGGTGACCTTACTATTTGCTTTCTTTGATGACGAATGACCTTGAGGATCAACACTTTCGCTCTTTTCAAATAAACTTAATCTTCTCATGGCATTATATCGTCGCCTTAATAAAACAATAGTGTATAATTTTTTTGCCGTTTCGAGATAATAGAGTTTAAAGTTTTTGTGCTATTAGACATCTGGGAAACCAGTCAATTTTTGAGAAAATAATCTATGTTTGCAAGTTGTGATCATTTCAATATGTGGAGGAATAATCAGGCTACAAGTAGATGATATTCGATTAATCTAAAAGTGCTTTATTTGCAACTTAATGGGATTCAAAGTACCATGATGTCACTTAGGCTATTTTATTTGTTTTATAATATGTATGAAAATCATTATACACTATTTTATTTTGTATGGTATACACTATTTTATTTGAATCCTTTACACCATTTATCACGAAATACATTTAAATTGTCTGTCGAATGTTCATGCAGTAAAACAAAGCATTCGTGCTTAACAATCCATTTTATTCATAATTCACAGTCATTTTTTGGTATTGCAATGACACGTTGTTAATTGTTTTGCAATAAAATTTTTGCAGTTTTAATTAATTAAAAAATACATGAATAAAATGCAATATTCATCAATATTCATCTACGGAAATATCCTCCTCCACATCAGGCTCATCCAAGCAATTTTTATTTCCACTGTGTTGTAGATTAATATAAAAATAATGAAATTCTTTGGGAATGACATTTTTACAACAAGATATAGTAAGCTGTTGCTTAAATTTAGAGCACAAATTTCGGGTATCACAGCTATAAGTGGTTGATTTCTTCCTCTTACGTTGCATAATGTCAATTGTTTACCACTCGGAGTCCCAATTCTCTTTGTAGAGCAGCAAATTAGGATTAACTTTCTCCACTTTAATTTGCTTAATCTTCAACCAATTCACTGACCTGTTTTCGTTATTAGTTTTCAAATTGTGCCCCAATCTGCTGAACCATTCCTTGAGATCATAAATGTCGTACCAGGACATTATTTTCACAATGTGTGGTTGTTTTCTTCGGGCCAATCGCAAAATCGTTTGTACACAAAAATAGTGTATATCAATATACGTCGTTTTTCGCTTTTATTTTGTTATGAAAATGGATTGTTTTGAATAATAAAAATAGTGTATGCTTTTTATACACTATTTTTCTTTGAAATTATATTTAGAGTAACAACTAAATAAAACACCATACCAGCACTTACACAATTATTAATGAAAAATTTCAATCACGCAATTATACGCTAATATTTCAATTGATCTTTTGACCCACTTTGTGGAAGTAGAATTTCACCAAATTTTGACCACATATAGAATCAGTTATGTAGATTCTTATTATGCAATAAAAAAATAATGGTGTACATGCGTATACACTATTGTTTTATTAAGGCGACGATATGAAATGAGACTTTTTAGAAAGACTAAATTAAAAACTCTACTTTTTTGGGTTAAAGTTTTCCGTGCGTGGCGGCCATCCGTTCACCAGCCGCTTTAGCTGTTTTTACAGCTTTATTGCGCAACAGGCGTTCTATTAAGCAGTTTGGTGGTAAAGAAAATTCTTTTTCAGCAAAGAACACTATTCTATTATATTTAAATTATGAAAAAATATGAAAAATGTAGAAAATAATAAAACTCGGCATCAATTAAGAGAGAAACTAATTAATTAATCAAAATAATTTTTTTTTTTTTGCTGAGGAATCGCGCATCTCGGAAAACAAAATTCATTGAAGCTACCAGCGGAAAACTGTACTAACATTTTTTTTTTTAATATTAAATTTTTTAAAAGCGGAGAAACAAATCTGTTATCAATTTTATATATTTTGGAACAAAACTTTTAAATTTCGGGCCTCGGTAGTCGAGTGGTTAGCGTGCTTGACTGCCAACCCGGGTTCCGGGTTCGAATCCCAATCTTGCTATGGTCTTACGCCTACCTTTCTTTAATTCTGTCCTCATTTCTAATCAACTGAAATGAATAATTTATCAATATTACGACTTAGGAAGTTGTAGTTGGTAGTAGAGGTGTTTGTGGACTGAGATTGCTCAATAAAGCATTTAAATACAAAAAACAAATTTTAAGCAATTATTTTCTAATTATTACAAACATATAAAGAAAAAAGGGTCGCAGGCGAAAAATTGTTATTAAAAATCGCTGTTATTAAAATATTTTCCTTAAAATATACCAATTTTCTTATAATTCAATTTCGAATTATGAGGGTTAAAGTTTTTTTGCTTTTCACGATATTGCATTTAGGTTAAGAAATCATAATGTAAATGGTTAAACTTGCTTCCACACGTAAACATTTGCACTGAATTTTCAAACTTTCCCGAATTTCAAAAATATTCGGGCCTGGTCGCTAAAGTAAAATTTTGCCAAAAAAATAAATTTTCCGGCACGATTACGATTTCCGGGGCGCCGCGATTTGAAGATGTTTTCTGGTAGAGAACAACAAAAAAACATGATTCGCCGAACAAAAAATCGATAACTCTATTAGTTATCGAGTTATCGATTTCTTAAAAAAAATTTTTGTTAAAAGATCTGTTCAAAAAAACATCTATATCTTTGCCGTTACTCAATGGATCCTTAAGATTGATATGTCATTTTAAAGGTCATTAAATGACCTTGCAAATATGTGTCTTATAAATATTATTGCTACAATATTTTTAATTTTATAAGCGAATTTATTCCAAAGTTGAACTTTTTAATAAAAAGAACCATTATTTTCTAAAAAATTTACGTTATTAAGTTACTAAAAATATATTTTTTTTGAAAAGCTAACAGTTCAACCTTTTGTTTGACATATAAAAATATACATATTTTATTTTATTTCACACTATATTACATAAAAATTAAATTTTCCAAGTGTTTTCTTTGTTAAAAAATCTGTTCACAAAATTTTCTATATCTTTGCTAATATCCAATGAATCTTAAAGATTGACATGCTATTCGAAAGGTAATTAAATGCCTTTTCAACGATATATAATACAAATATAATTTCAAAAATGTTTTTAAATTTATAAGCGAATATATATTAGATTTGAATTTTTTAGTTAAAGGAACCGTTTTTTTTCTGCAAAATTTTCGTTTTTAAGGTACTAAAAATATATATTTTTTGATAAGCTGAAAGTTTTTCCTTTTTTTCGATAGATAAAAATATTTATATTTTTTTAGTAACTGGTCGGCCAAAAAATACAAATTTTTTTAACTGACTCGTTAATTCATATAAATATTGTATTGTAATGGCGATATTCGTAAATATGGAGTAAGCAACAAAAACATCTAAGGTAAATGTGAGTGAAATAAGCAATTTTCCGTACAAGGGCAAATCATTGTATCATAAAAAACACGACAAAAAGTCAAATAAATTATATATATTATATACCAAATGAAAGATAAATGTTCAAGCTTTAATAATTTACTCTTTATAATTCATAAAAATAACGGTAATTTTTGAGAAAATAACGGTTTTATGTAAGAAATTATATTTGTATTGCATAAAAATACCTATAAAATACAAAGTACTCAACAAATTTCATTAATTTAAAATTTTTCTAAAAGCCTTACATATAACCTTTTAAATAATACCGATAATCATTAATATCGGTTATATATTAAGAATAATACAGCCGGTTTTCTTCATAGACCTTATAGCAAAAAAAATTTTTTTAAATCGATAACTCGGAAACAAATCGATAACACAACATTTCCTTTGGCTATTCTTATTTTTATTAAGAGTACTCTTCGAATCCATCGTCAAAACGCGGCGCCCCGGAAATCGTAATCTCCCCAAATTTTTTTCACTGACTTGAAAATACCGTTAATTCATATAAATTTTGTAGCTACAATGTTGCCTTAAAAACAATTATTTATTGTAATGGCAATATTCGTCAATATGGAGTAAGAAAGCAAAACATCTAAGGTACAAATGAGTGAAATAAGCAATTTCCCTTACAAGGGCAAATCATTGTATCATAAAAACCACCACAAAAATTCAAATAAATTATATATATTATATATCAAATGAAAGATAAATTTTCAAGCTTTAATAATTTACTTTTTATAATTCGTAGTAATAACGCTAACTTTTGAGAAAATAACGGTTTTGTGTAAGAAAATATTTTTTTATTGGACAAAAATGCCTATAAAATACAAAGTACTCAACAAATTTCATTAATTTAAAAATTTTCTAAAAGCCTTATATAAAACCTTTTATTTAACACCTTATTCATTAATATCGGTTATATATTAAGAATAATATAGCCGATTTTCTTCATAGACTTTATAGCAAAAAATAAAATTTAAAAAATCGATAACTCGAAAACAAATCGATAACAAAACATTTCCTTTGGCTATTCTTATTTTTATTAAGAGTACTCTTGGAATCCATCGTCAAATCGCGGCGCCCCGGAAATCGTAATCTCCCCAATTTTCCATATAAATTATAGTTAATTTTTTAAACACGACTTTAGTTGACCAATATTTTGACTAATACTTAAAAATAGTATAATTCCATAACATGCTACTAGTTTTTGGCACATACTCAATAAATTGCCAGCCCTGGAAAAAAAACATATAGCAACCCTGTTTAATATTTTCAGATTTCTATAGCCACTCCGCGACAAAACTACAGAAAACAATCGTGCAAGCAAATGTAATGATGAAAAAATTAAAAATTCTCGATAGTCGCCATTTGTCGTTTTAATATGTAGACCAGAAGTAATTCACGTTTGTTTAAAATATTTAATTTTACCTGTTTCACATGCAATTTCCATTATTACTGCACCTTATGTACTGTATTATATACTTTGGCAACACTTTTCACTTAATTTGCACTATTTTCCGTTTTTATAAATAACTATTATCTTCGGTTATACTTTGAGACAAATTTAATGGTTTGGATTCTATCGCCATCTTTTCAATAATAAAAATCTTGTTGGACGCAACGAGCGAGGAAACCGCCGATGTTTCTATTTGTCGCCCTTCTCGTATACAAAAGCGACAATTGCATGCACAGAGTTGCCAACTTACAGTCATATGTAACAAACAAAATACCTCAATTGACAAAATATAAATTAATGTGGAATTTTCGGAAAATATCTTCATTTTATTTGAAAGAGCTTGGTTTCACCACAAAATAACAATTAAAATCATTCTTTAAACAAATTTCACCATTTCGTAGCTTTTTCTGGGTTTTGCGGTATATTCGCAAAAAATTTATTTTTAAGATGTTTTTAAAATTTTTTTATTTTTGTTCAATTTATATTTATTGCAACGATAGCTGATGCAACCACATCCTTACTAACACAAAATTTACAGTAAGGATGTGTTTTTTACTGCAATGTGTTTCCTACTGCAAGTTTTTCGTCATTTTACGACGACATAATTTCTTGTTTTTTAACCCTGACTTTCTCGAAATTCAAGCCCAATTTGAATAAAAATATTTTTAAATTTGTACTACTTCGCCTGCCTACAATATATTCAGATTCAAGAAAAAATCAACGAAAATTTCGATTATGTCTTTTTGTAACGTTGAATTTATAGGTGAAACAATATTTGAGGAAAATGATATAATTCTTATATGAACTCGACCTTTAAAATCTTAATTGGCCACAAATTATGTATTCCATAATAATTTTCAATATATTACTATGGTTTTAATTACAATGCTTCCTTAAGAGTTTAGAACTAAAACATGTCTATTCCGTTTCAGTTAGTTTAAAAACTTACATTTCGCTTGAATCAAATGCTTACTATTCCAAGCTTCTAACTTTCAAAACAAGGCTATTCCTAGCCTTTGTAGTAAAACGGTTTAAATTATCAAATAACTCTTGATAAAACTATTTTTTCGTTCACTTTTTCTAATTTTTCATTGAAAGAATAATTTAAAAAGTTAGTATATTTTAAAAATACGAAATATTTTTTACTAGAAATCATCTAAAATTGAATAGGCAGCAGTTTACTTCTAAATGCTGCTTTACAGTATCCCAGTGGGAAAAGCCATCCTTACATAATGAATTATTCTTTACTTATTTTTCATCCGCGGCGCATGAAAACTTCAATACCAAATGCCCATTACTGTTACACAGGTATGATCGCCACTATAAGCTTCCTTTTGTAATGTATGATATGCATCATACTACTTACGTGAACCTTTACTAAAATAAAGTGCAGGGAATGTACTCTCGACAATCGGAATCAATCGGGCTTCCATGCTTATTCACTTTATTTAATAAGCAGGGTGTATGCATGAAAGCGTAAGGCACCCTCATTTATAACATTTAAACCTTCTTCGCAACGGAAATTGTAAGCTGAGGCCTTACGTTCACCTTCTTTTGTAAGTGTAAACGTAAGCAGTGCTTACAATTTGTTTACACAACACATGTTTACACCGAACTTTCAAAACGTGTTTTAAGCATTTATCGCGTTTTAGAGCCAAAGCACGATAATGGTATTCATGCAATGCCGAGTATTCTGCGATGCCGTGTATCGGAATATATTAGCCGTTTTTGCATGAGGCACCTTTTTTGTAGCCACTTTGGTTTATTAAATGAGCTGAAAAATAAATAAACAAATTAATAAATGGTTTTATAATTAAGCTGAAGACAAAGGAATTCCGGTTAAATTCTTTTATTATTCGACAAATGATAACATGCAATTTGTCGTTTAAAAGGATTCTTAAGTTGAAAGTTGGGTAAGAAGTTTTTAGTTTGTAATACAAATTGTAAAATACTTGGAAGGTGGCAAGAACCCTGTCGAAAGTTTTCGGTGCTATTTTTGCATCAAAGTCGTGCGGTAAACAGGCAACTTTGCCCAATATCAGATTCCATACAAATTTGACAGTTGAAATTCGGCTTTTACGCTTTTTCCGATTATCATGAATGGCATTGCATGAATACCATCATGATGCAAGAAAAGCAGGTAATAGAGAGTTTGACTCTACTCTCACAAAATGGTAGATTTATGTTTCCCTGTTCTTGTTAAAAAAAGCTGATGTCGAATTGGAACCAATATAAAGTTTGTGTAATTTGTGCAAGTTAATTTTATTAATGGTTAAAGCAAATGTAACAGGGACCGTACCGGTTATGGTTTTTATCGAAAAAGTCACATATTAACGGTTATCTTTTAACTTTTATTTTTTCGGTCAAAAATATCAGGCAATTTGTATTTTCTCAAAGGCCGTTTTACCGACTTAAACACTATTGATATCGTTATTTTCGTCTCATCGATGCGCACATTTTACACATGGTATGAATAATTTTTTAACCGGTCAAGCGGTCTTTAAACAAACACAAATTGCCTGATATTTTTGACCGAAAAAATAAAAGTCACAAAATAACTGTTATTTTTGACCGATTAAACAAAAGTCAAAAGTAACCGTTATTTTTGACCGAAAAAATAAAAGGCAAAAAATAACAGTTTAATTTTAACTTTTATGGAATCAGTCCAAAATTTAAAAGGCACTTAATATTCGTGAAACTGAGGCCATTTATATCATAATGGTTTATTTGAAAAAGTCCTTCGACAATTTTTTCATTATGTCTTTTTCATTTGAAAATTGGAAAATAACAGTTATTACACCTTAGTTACAGAGGTGGTGACCGATCAGAAAAATTTTTTATTGAAAAAACTTTTCGCCGCGGCTGGGGATCGAACCCGGCTGGGGATGCATGCCACGGTCACCGGTGTAAAATATATAAGCTACATTATTTTGACTTTTTTTTCTGAGAAAATAGTATTGCTTGATGATTTTTCTGGATGCTGTTAATATTCAGAATATATTAATTTTTCATTAAATCAATGTGCGGGCGGTGGTGTAGTGCTCAAAATGTAATGTATAAAAGGATTTATAAATATAATTATAGAGTATAAATATACAGTATTTTGGATTTTGAAAATTTTAGCTTCAGGTAAATTGCACACAAATGGGGAAATAAAATAAGAGCCACACATTATTAAACAAAGAGCCGCACATGCCTATTGATGGTTTACAGTATTTTTCCGGCAGGTCTTTTCTCCAATATAATTTTTTTTTTAAGTTAGTCCTTTTTGTTATTCGGTTTAAGCAATTCTGTCCAAAAATAAATGACAGCCGTCCAAACTTTTCCAATGTAATATTGATAACGAAGATTGTATAAGAAATAATGGAGTTATTTGAAGTTTTGTGAAAATAATCTAAAAAAAATACATGAAAACATTATTATCACTAATGCAATTGCAAATATTTTGAAATTTTTGATGCAGATTGAACGAACTTTTTCAGGCCTATAACTTGAGACAGTTTATTTGCTTACAACTATTACACTTGTTAATATATACGTAAAACATGATTTTTTGAGGTTTTTTGCAAAATGGTTTAGCTTACTGAGGGATTTCATTATAGACAAAATATTTTCACCGGAATCACCGTAAAATACATCAAGGTTAATTTTAGAAGGTTAGTGGTGTCCGTGGCATGCAGGTTAAGTGTGTGGCTTAGCATGCTCGAGAGCCCGGGTTCGATCCCCAGCCGCGGCGAAAAAGTTTTTTCAATAAAAAATTTTTCTGATCGGTCACCACCTCTCTGCAGACAATGGCAAACCTCAGAGAGTAAATAATGCCATGTAAAGCTTCTTGAGAACATGAGCCGTTCGGAGTCGGCATAAAACATGTAGGTCCAGTTCTCGGTCAATTGTGTGCAAACATTTAATAACACACACAACACAATTGATCATAAGAAGCTCGGTCAAAGTCCTTTCAAGGGCTGAAATGGCCAATTTGTTTTTGTTTTTTGTTTTTTAATTTTAGAATGGGTACAACTGTAACTTTTTTTTCAAAGCACGTGTTCAAATTTTGTATGATTTACTAAAAATTTGCAACTTCGGGTGTTGAAAGGTCAAGACTAAGTGAGATTTTTTCGGAGTGCGTGTTAAGTTTTAAGGTTTTTAGGTTCGGTGGACAAAATTTTAGCACTGCTACTGATTTTTTTTTTCATTAGTATATTTTATAAATGGAATAAAATGATATCAAAAAATGGTTAAGTACACTAAACTGATAAGTGAAAAATTTTACATGTGCAGAAACGTCGATTTTGTTTTTACATTTCAATACATTTCAGAACAAAATACTAATTTGAACTACATATGTACTGAGCAGCATTCATTGGTTATGCATTTTCAACAAATTAACGTCGTCAATATAATTATAGATATTATATTGACGACGACCTATTTTTGTCAAAAGACCGAATGATTTTTTGTTTAATTTTTATACATGTTTACACAACTATTGCTTTAATAATCTTATTTTACGCAAAGCAACAGTATTTATTAAACATATATAATTTTGAATAAAAAAAAATTAGAAAACGCAGCAGTTAACTTTTCATGCTTCATTTGGCACAGTAAAAATGACAATTCAATTTCAATAGACAGAAATTTTGTTCAACTTAGAATTTTCCTTCCTACCACGAGTGAAAAGTTTCCGATTGGCACACAGCCTTATAAATGTTCGGCATGTTCGAATACTTGTCAATTCATGTTCGCATACTTGTCAATTTAAATTCGTATTTTACGCTTCTCCCTAATGTGAACACTTGACATTTGGTTGAATTTTCGAACTTCTAAATGCGCATTTAGAAATGAGTGTGAACGTACTATTACGCATGGTACTACTTGTCGTCCAATATGCCATGTCTATCCAATTTGTTGGACCATGCGAAAGCCCCTAATGACTAACCTCAGAGAGCAAATAATGCCATGTAAAGATTCTTGAAAACATGAACTTTATGTGGGCTTCACATCTGGAACTCGTGTTCGCAAACAATATGGCGGCTTGTATGTGTTCGAGAAAGCGAGCGTTCAAATTACGGAATTTGTTTGGCACACACAGGGTTACATTTGAGAAGAGTAGAAATGTACTCTTAAAAAAGTATTTATTTCTTCGAAATAAAATTATTTTTGTGTGGGGAAAATAAAGCAAAAATGCTTTCCAAGTCTTCCACACCTGCTACTTTTTTCGAAACAAATATTTTACTGAATCCTAACAAAGCTATCACGTATACTGTATGCAATTTACATAGAGTACTACCAAATAGAAAACAAAAAGTACCAAACATTTCTCATATCGTACTTAAATCATTAAAATGTACTCCACATAGTACTACACTTATGTTTCAATACAACCCTGGTTTCGCAATGACTATACAAATGTTTTTTTTTTTGCTTTGTTCGACAGAGAAAATCAAAAATTTTTGTCAACAAGCCAACTTGTGTGCCAAGCTGGCGAACTAGCTTCTTAACTATCGAACTTGTGTGTATATGGCTGCCGTATGCCACACAAAAACGCTAATTTGAAGCCTGCATTAGCCGTTCGGAGTCAGCATAGTTCTTGGTCAATTGTGTGCAAGCATTTAATAACACACACAAAAGAATTGATCATAAGAAGCTCGGTCAAAGTGCTTTCAAGGGCTGAAATGCCCAATTTGTTTTTTCTGTGTTTTTTAAGTAATTATAACGGCTAGCTTATATTTAAGATTTGTTTTAATGATGTTAAATTTAGAGCACTTTTGAACTGTTGTTGCACTCTCATAGTCTTAAAAAAAAAATGGAGCCTTGGAGTATATGGAAAATTAACAAATTTAAAAATGTATCTTTCAAAAAAATGCTTACTTTCGCACTAACGGTACTGAAAGTGTACCTCAAAAGGTACAATTTTACCAGTTGAAACAACACCGATTCCGCTACTGATATAGATTATATTTAATAACTTTTAAAGCAGTTACAACTGTAGTTTAATTGATCAGTGTGTTACGACCTTAGCACTGCGCTCATAAGATACATAATTTTCCCCGCCAAGCAACAACAATTCAATTAAATGAAATTACTACTCACCACTGCCACCACCACATGCAACGACAGCCTAATACAAACAAAACCCGACTCTCAACACTGGTGAAACGGCGGCCATTTTAGTTGCTTGCTGTCATCTCTCAACTTATGTTCGTTCTGAAAAATTTAAACAACATTAAATCATATTAAAACCACCCGCAATCGTTTTAAATAATAATAAAGTGAATCTTTGGAAAATAAACTATAAGTGAAGATATATTTTGTGGCTATAGAATTAAGAAAACTAGCTAAAATAGTTGAAGTGTGTGAAAAGCAAACAAAAAAAAATTAAGGAGTGACTGCAGATGAAAAAATTCCCAGGTCTGTCGTCGTTTTCGTCGTATTATCGATGTTTGCACAATATATGTGGGTGTGTGTGTGTGTAGTGGTAAAAGTTGAACGATGAGAAATTGTTGGTGTGTGTTACGTAGGAGAAAAAGGCATTGAGTCAGAGAGAGAGAGAGAGAGAGTTAGACTTTTATCTGGAACAGTGCTGCAGTGCAGTAATTTAAAAGCAGCATTTGAAATGCTGATGGTGATGTTATGATTAAATTAACAAGGTTGAGAATTTCGTCTTGAAACAGGAACTGTCAAAAAACCTATAATATATGTGAAAATATGGTAGGATAAACAGTTTAGTGCTTAGATGGATTTGTTTCAAAACAAATCGTGCAACAAATTGATACTGAAAATACGAAATGAAGATGCCTTATGTTTATATTTTTGTTTGCAAAATCAATATAAATTGACCCAAAAATTGCTGTACAAGATTTCTGGCAAGAAAATTTTCCGAATTCATTTATCAGCCCTAAAATATAATTTATTTTTTATATGTTGCAAATAAACGAAAGTGATTCAACATTAACATTTAAACACCGGTTAAATAAAATGTAATCTGGGAGCTTCTCTGCATCACTTCTGTTATAATATTAGTGGTCAATCATTGTATCATTAATAACAGTCCATTAATTTTGTCCAACTCTTAAAATTGCTTTCAATTCTTGCCTAATGTAATCTGTAAAAATCTTTTTACAAAACAAGGTTGACGACTCTTGATTAAAAAAAGTACTATTTCGTTGATCGTTTCCATACTTTCGGATAAAACGGCTGCAATGCTGTGTTTGGCAGGCTATAAAATACAGTTTTAAGGGGAAGATAACACCATCAGCAAATTTTGTAACACTTTAATGTGTGAATATATATATATATTAATATCACATCTAAATATATGCAATGGATCGAAAAACGTGAATGTGTGAATGTAGAAGGAGAACGACATGTTTTGATTATAAATTAAGTGAGTTGGCGGGAGTTTTTCTTTTGAACTAATGTGAGTCATGTTTGTTATGTTTTGCGTTGTTTGCAGTGATGCCACATAATCAACAACTTAAAGAAAACATAAAAACGAAATTAAATTTTAAATAAAAAAAAACGTATACTATAGGGGTATTCACGATGTGGTGTATTTTTGATAAATACTTACAAAATTTACAATATTTACAACGCATTGTAAACACTAAAGTCTGGGTAGTTCATCATTTAGCAGTACGAGAAAATAAAAGAATTGAAACGAAGCACTGAATTAAATTAATTTTTATTAAATAAACACACAACACAGCCAGTACCTTCATCCATGCTGAGTCAAAAAGTTTTTGTGATCAGTAGCTCGTTTCTGCAACTTTTGTCACCGCAGTTCTCACAATATTTTCTCACTTTGACACCATAATTACGTCATTCTCACTTGCACCGTCTCTGTAATAAAATGAGAAAAGTCGGTGACTCGTCTCGCTTGTTTCAATTCTATTTTCGTAGGAATTCGATAGCCAAAGTGTTTCTGTAAACTAAAATATGCGATTCGAGTCGGCTGAAGTTGTCACTATGTTCTGATTAGGTGAGAACAATTTGTGGTTGATAGTGCAACTTTCGATTTCAATGAAGTGGTTACTAATACTTCTACCCGGTACAAGGTATCAACTTAATTTTTTCATTTAGACTATAAATATATAATATACACAATATTATAAGTATTACAATGCATAAATTATTGAATATACAAACTTAAATACTTTATTAATGAGATTTATTCCATGATAAAAATTTGTATCACTGCATTAAGCAACCGCATGAAAAGAATACTCGGATTTCAACGCATGGATAGGGTTTGTTTTTTAAATATCAACATCACTTAGTGTCAAAACATGAAAAAATTGTTTTGTTTATTTTTTTATTTTTGGAAAAATCAAAACAAAAAAAAAATGTCAATTGTTTCAATTTTATATATTCCCTATCACTTGTGTATCTTTCTCATCACAGAGCAATATTTTCTCACTTATTAATTCAGAAACACTAGCTTTCGTAAAAGTGAGTATTTTGGAACGAAATAGTGTGACGACAGAAAAAGTGACTATTTGTCGCAAAAGTTGCAGAAACGAGCTACAGTTGATCAAATATACAACGATATTTACAAAGAATACAATAGAGTTTTGCCATTGTATTTTTGCTACAGGGTTGTATTTTGAACACTGTACATTTTGTTTTTGTAATTTTACTTCAAATATCAAATTTATCAAAAATACACAATACATAGGCAAATACACCACATCGTGAATACCCCTTATGTTTAGTCTGAGTGAAATTACCTGACTTCGATCGGTTGTTTAATTTCGTCTAAAATGAAATAATAAAAATAGTAATTTCCCATACAATTAGTTAATTTGGAAATTAACTCAAACAAGTTAATTTCGTTTAAATTATTCAAGAAATTAGGCCAAAATTCAATTTTAGGCCTTAAATCTGAAAATTGTGTGCATTAAATACTCCCTTTTTTGACAATTGGAATCTTGTTATCGTGCATATCCAGCTGAGTCGTCAAAATTGTACACGACACATGATAATGGCCATGTTCATAGTATTCAACTGTTGTGGTAGCGATAACTAGGCGATTTGTTCGCTGTTCGCGTGAAGTGTCGGAAAAGTTGTCAAGTTGATGAAATATAAGGCTATGTGCGAAATAGTTCTGCTAACGTATGATGATATAAATCGTTCTTGTAGGAAAAACGATTTTATTTTATAATTACAAAATTAAAATATAATAGTAAGGTGATTCATGTCACTTCGTAAACTGTATTCTTCGAACGAACTTTTAGAATTTTCATATCTCTTATTTTGTAAAGAATTTGTCGCATTCCGTACGATTGATAGAAAACTAAAGTGGTAAAACCAAAAATAACGAAGACAAAAATTATGAAAGAAAAAAAGTTGAAAACCAAAAAGGTCGAAAAAATAATGTCGAAATTGAAATCGTCGAAATAGATATAAATAATAATATGCAAAACGCGCGCATTTTTCACATCATTATTTAAATTTATTTCGTTTGAATTAATTAAAAATATAAATGAAAGATTTTCTATTCTAAATTGTTGTCCTCATGGTACCAAATGAAAACTTTACGCTTGTTGTTTATGCTTTTTTTGTGGATGCGATGGTAAACTTTTTACAAATAAAATATCTTAGCTTCTAAAGACGCAACTTTTGTATGGATAAGTCCAGTAAGATAACGGTAATTTTATTAAAATCAGCTAATCAACTAATGAACTTATAAAGACATGGAGTAACTTCAAGTTTCATTGTTTTATATAAAATGTAGTATTTCAATATTTTTTCAGCCTTTTACATTTAATCGACATTTTTAATTGTGACGAAAAATGTTTACAATGTAGTTTTTATTGTTTTCGACATTGGTTTTACCAATTTTGTTTTCGACATATCGTACGACTCCCTTGTCTTGTTATAAAAAAATTTGCTATTTTGAAAAAAATTTGCGGTGTTAATTCAAGTTTTTTCGTGAGTTGAAATAGTTTTTAAATAGTTAAATACGTTTTGTCGCAGTAAACCTTAAAATGGATTGTATCAATAGTTTTTTTCTTAACGCAAAGCTTTTTCTGCTTAAAACAATTAATTTTCAAAACTTGAATTTAATCTGCAGCAGCTTCATATTAACTCTGCGTCTTCTCTGAAAATTTGTCATATTAACTCTGTTTAAACTTATTGCAACTATCACCGAAAAAAATGTGCGGAGTTAATTCAAGTTTTTTCGAGATTTAATCAAGTTCTTGCGATGTAAAATTCGTTTTGTCGCTTTAAAACAAAGGAGTTATACCAATATTTTTATTTGTTAATATAAATCTTTTTCTGCTTAGAACAAATTCATTCTCAAAACTGGAATTAAATTTGAAGCAGTTTCAAATCAACTCTTCATCTTCTCCATACATTTGTCATTTTAACTCTGTTAAAGCTTATTTCAACCATCTACGAATATCATATTTTGTATTTTAAAGCTAAAACGGAGTTTTGTTGAGCACGAAACATAGTTCGCTTGAAAAATTTTCCGTTTGTTTGTTTTAAAATTTTAAAAAATTTAAAATATTTTGCGTGTTTAGGTATAAAATGGAAAATTTGGCATTTATTAATCAAATAAGGTTTCATCAAAAACCTTTAATTGAATGAAATAAAACAAAAAATCTCATTGAATTAGTTCTGTTAACATTAATTTTTCTTTTCAATGTTGTCTAATGTAAGCAATAAATAAATAAAATACCGGATCTCCATTGAAAAAAACGCAGCTAATAACTTATTCTAAAGTTGGTTTCGCTACCCAGCAGCACTACTCAGATTGTTTGATTGCTGCAATCTGTGTTCTCATTCTCAATGTTTTTAACAGTTTCACATTGAAAGCACAACAAAACGAGTAGATTGTTTGATTGGCAATCGCCGTATGAGCTGGGGAATAAATGGACAATTTTAGAGCGTATTTGTCGCACTGCTCATAGTACAATAAACAAGGTAGCTGCAGGGCTATCAATCCTCTCTCTCTCAGAGTCGGAATTGTCAAACTCAATACAAATTATTTGATGTCTCTTTTTGTTGCTCTAATTCGTTCAGTACTTTTTGACAATTCTGACTTTCGACTCTCAGCCCTGCAGCTACCTTATTTGTTGTACTATGGCACTGCTCTTAAGTGACAACTTAAGCACTGAAAAATATTAAAACTAGCCAGTGTCATTTAGGCACAAAGACTACTGAACAGATATTTTCTTCGCAAATTTGAGACTTTTTATATAAAAGCAAACTTAAAAAAATCAAAATATCAACAGAATACTTTGATACATTTACATATCATGTACTGAAATTGTTGTAAATTTGGAATTTCAGTAATTTCAGCATTGAAGTGAATACCCTTTATGTATTATATCTTAATCCAGTCTTTTTATCATTGATATGATCCGTGAAATTAATATAAATAGTAGTATTTTAATAAGTTACTGTCAACTTTTTGGCAATTTCTCGACTGCATTTTTTTCTGATTTACTTTCTTTCTGATTTTTCTGAAAGAACTAATGGGAAAAGGTCCCCAGGTGTCACTCTTCGAGTTGAATTAGCTTTAGATATGTGATGGAGGACAAAATTCTAAGGTTGACATATTTTTTATATCTGCTGAATTCAAGGTTAAGGCTTTAAAAATGGCGATCAAAAATTTGCAAAAAAATACTTTTTTCGCAATAACTTCAGTATTAGGTATTGAAACTTACACATATTGGTCATCAAATCAAGGTATTTAAATTTCACTTCGTTTGGTACACACTTTGAGTTGGTATACAATATGAGCAATCATTTGTTTAAATCAACAACCACCAAAAAAACAACATATTCAAAATGTATACCAAACGACGTTTTTTAATACCATTAATTTGATGCCTAATTTGCGTGTTTCAATACGTAATATTGCAGTTTTTCCGAAGAAAACTTATTTTTTGCAAATTTTTTAACGCAATTTTAAACACTTTAACCCTGAATTCAGCATATATAAAAAATACGTCAACCATAGAATTTTGTCCTCTATCATATATCCAAAGCTCATTGAAATCAGGGAGTGAAACTTGGGATCTTCCCTTGTAAGACAGAAATTCTGAATCTGTCTTGATCAAATATTTCGCATATCTAATTAATATTGCGTCACTGAACCAATATTCAAAACAAATGGTTTAAATAAAAAGAAAAAACTCGCGTGTAGCAACGTACACGTGGCAGAAGTGAAACTTCTTTAACAGTAAGAAATAAGAGAGATTTTAGTGTGAAATAGAGAGAGAAAGTATTTGAAAAGAAAATCAATCAATACGAAATGAAATAATAATTTGTTGATTCAATATTTGCATCCAGGGACCGTGCCTGCTATGGTTTTTGTCGAAAGTGTCACATATTAACTTTTATCTCTTAATTTTTATTTTTTCCGAAAAAAATAACAGTTTTTTGTGCCTTCTAGTTTTTGTGTCAAAAAATAACAGTTATTTTCTGCCGTTTATTTTTTCGGTCAAAAATATCAGGTAATTTATACTTGTTCAAGTCATTTTACCGATAAAAAAATTTTGACATCATTATTTTCATCTCATCGGTGAGACATTTTACACATGATGTCATAAGTTCAATCTGTCAAGTGGCCTTTAAGAAAACACAAATTGCTTGATATTTTTGACCGAAAATATTAAAGTCACAAAATAACTGCTATTTTTGACCAATAAAATAAAAGTCAAAAGTAAACTTTATTTTTCCACGAAATATGCTAGGCAAGAAATTAACTTTTAAAGAATCAGTTTCAAATTTAAAAGCGACTTAATATTCGTGAGGCTGAGGACATTTGTAACAGAATGGTATATTTGAAAAAGTCTTTCGACAATTTTTTTCATTTGAAAATTGTAGAATAACAGTTATTTTTGGTACTTGTTTTAGTTCAGTTGGTGTCTTAGTTGCTTTCGAATGTCTTCTCAAAATTGTTACTTTTTGAATTAGCTGGAATGCTAATTTTTAAATTTTCATATGAATTGAAAACGTTAGCCTAGCGTCACGAATAAGAGACCTTGAAATTTCACTCGCCGCCAAAGAAGTTTATAAAGAATGCAAGAACATACTGCTTAAAAAATATCTATAAATCAGCGCTTACTTCCCTTATTTACTCCACTTATACTATGTTCACACTGAGATGAAATTAGGTAATTTCGAGCTTTAGTGTAATTTCGACTGAAATTATCTAAAAACTATGGTAATTTCCCATACAATTTGTTGATTTGGAAATTATCTCAAACAAGGTAATTTCGTTTAAATTACTCACGAAATTAGGCAAAAATGCACTACAACCCTGCAATCTGAATATAGTGTGAATTAAACACACCCTTTTTTTGGCGTATTAACAATCTTGCTATCCATTCCAGCTGAACCGTCAAAAATATACATGACACATGATAATGGCCACATTCAGATACTTTACTTTTTTGACCCTTCGGTTAGCAATCCATTCAGTTAAACTTAGGTGAGCGATGTTTTCAATGAATTAAAGTTCTACAATTGATAAGATGTTCTGTTATGTGCGAAATAGGTTTGCAAACATACTTTGAGCAAGAATTTTCTATTTTTAATTGAACGTTTCAGTTGGCAGCTGTTGAGTATGCTGAATGTGGCCAATAATGAATTGACAAAAAAATAAATCAAACGTCAAACGAAATTATCTAAGCCTAGTGTGAACACTTTTGCACAATTTCGAAATTATCTCACGAAATTACCTAATTTGATCTCAGTGTGAACATAGTATTAGTGTGAACATAGTATTATTATTTACCTTATTTACTCCACTCGGCACGATTACGATTTCCGGGGCGCCGCGATTTGAAGATGTTTTCTGGTAGAGAACAAGAAAACAACATGATTCGCCGAACAAAAAATCGATAACTCTATTAGTTATCGAGTTATCGATTTCTTAAAAAAAAATTTTGTTAAAAGATCTGTTCAAAAAAACATCTATATCTTTCCCGTTACTCAATGGATCCTTAAGATTGATATGTCATTTTAAAGGTCATTAAATGACCTTGCAAATATATATCTTATAAATATCATTGCTACAATATTTTTAATTTTATAAGCGAATTTATTCCAAAGTTGAATTTTTTAATAAAAAGAACCGTTATTTTCTAAAAAATGTACGTTATTAAGTTACTAAAAATATATTTTTTTTGAAAAGCTAACAGTTCAACCTTTTGTTTGACATATAAAAATATACATTTTTTATTTAGTTTCACACTATATTACATAAAATTAAAATTTTCCAAGTGTTTTCTTTGTTAAAAAATCTGTTCACATAATTTTCTATATCTTTGCCAATATCCAATGGATCTTAAAGATTGACATGCTATTCGAAAGGTAATTAAATGCCTTTTCAACAATATAAAATACAAATAAAATTCCAAAAATGTTTTTTAATTTATAAGCGAATATATATCAGATTTGAATTTTGTAATTAAAAAAACCGTTTTTTTTCTGCAGTATTTTCGTTTTTAAGGTACTAAAAATATATACTTTTTGATAAGCTGAAAGTTTTACCTTTTTTTCGATAGATAAAAAAATTTATATTTTTTTATTAACCGGTCGACCAAAAAATACAAATTTTTTTAACTGACTCGAAAATCCCGTTAATTCATAGAAATATTGTATTGAATTGGCGATATTCGTAAATATGGAGTAAGAAAGCAAAACATCTAAGGTAAATATGAGTGAAATAAGCAATTTTCCGTACAAGGGCAAATCATTGTATCATAAAAAACACGACAAAAAGTCAAATAAATTTTATATATTATATACCAAATGAAAGATAAATTTTCAAGCTTTAATAATTTACTCTTTATAATTCATAGTAATAACGGTAATTTTTGAGAAAATAACGGTTTTATGTAAGAAAATATTCTTTTATTGCATAAAAATACCTATAAAATACAAAGTACTCAACAGATTTCATTAATTTAAAATTTTTCTAAAAGCCTTATATATAACCTTTTAAATTTTACCTTAATCATTAATATCGGTTATATATTAAGAATAATACAGCCGATTTTCTTCATAGACCTTATAGAAAAAAAAATTTTTTAAAAATCGATAACTCGGAAACAAATCGATAACAATACATTTCCTTTGGCTATTCTTATTTTTATTAAGAGTAGTCTTCGAATCCATCGTCAAAACGCGGCGCCCCGGAAATCGTAATCTCCCCCAAATTTTTTTCACTGACTTGAAAATCCCGTTAATTCATATAAATATTGTAGCTACAATGTTGCCTTAAAAACAATTATTTATTGTAATGGCAATATTCGTCAATATGGAGCAAGAAAGCAAAACATCTAAGGTACAAATGAGTGAAATAAGCAATTTCCCGTACAAGGGCAAATCATTGTATCATTAAAAAACACCACAAAAAGTCAAATAAATTATATATATTATATATCAAATGAAAGATAAATTTTCAAGCTTTAATAATTTACTTTTTATAATTCATAGTAATAACGGTAATTTTTGAGAAAATAACGGTTTTGTGTAAGAAAATATTTTTTTATTGAACAAAAATGCCCATAAAATACAAAATACTCAACAGATTTCATTAATTTAAAATTTTTCTAAAAGCCTTATATATAACCTTTTATATAACACCTTATTCATTAATATTGGTTATATATTAAGAATAATATAGCCGATTTACTTCATAGACTTTATAGCAAAAAATAAAATTTAAAAAATCGATAACTCGAAAACAAATCGATAACAAAACAGTTCCTTTGGCTATTCTTATTTTTATTAAGAGTACTCTTCGAATCCATCGTCAAATCGCGGCGCCCCGGAAATCGTAATCTCCCCCTCCACTCGAAATCTAGCTTTGTTTTTACGAGCGTTTGTTTAGTTGCCATAGTACAAAAAAAAAGGCACAAATATGCAACATTGTTCAAGCGCGAATACTAGAATGAGGTAGAAAAGAGATTTCGAGAAATGGCGCGAAGCAAAGCAACTATCAAAACAAAAACAGCAACTGTATATTTGACAGCGTTCATCGGCTGTTTGACGTTTACCACAGTTTTGTCTTCTGCGTCGTTTGTCTGGCTTCATCGTGTGTATTCATAGAAATTTGCAAATTTAATAAAAGTCAAGATTTTCCATTTATAAATCGGCACAATCAAGTAAATTTCTGCACTCTTGCATATTTAAAACGTTCAAAGGTTAATATATAATATGAAGTGTGAATTCTAATAGATGTTCTACTTAAGTTATATTAAGAAAATTTGGAGCGCTAGGGCTGCGCTGCCTGCTGCTTGCATGGAAAAAAAAGTAAAGCAAAAAAAGGGCGACGCCGCTAAAAGCAACTAAAGCAAAAACAACAACAGTAACAGCATACAATTATGAAAAAAAAAACATCTGCAGGTGGAGAGAAGATGCTTTGACTTGCGTTGCTAGTTTCTTGCCTTGGAAATACCGCCAACATGAAACTTAACTGCAAATATTTCTTTTTTTTATAATTTAGCAGCTGTTGTAATAATAAAAATTCATAAAGTTAGAGTGTTGTTGTACACAATTAAATTAAAAGTATTAATATATTTAGTATGATATATTAAAGACCATATTAATAAATTTGGCTTACGAGAATCCCAGACTGGAGAGACTGTGCTGACTGAGTCCTGGACCCTTTGCTGTAATAAATAATCTGGTATAGTTTCTTTTTAAAATTTTCTGAGCTGGAATGCGTAACCAGACAGCGCAGATGTTCCTCCGTTTCCTGTGTAATACAGAGCCTGAACCAAGATATGAAAGTACAAAGAAAAACAATTCAGTAGAACCGCATGTTAAAAGAAGTGAACAGTGTTGGGAAAATAAATAAAAAAACAAATGAAAAAAATACTGAAACAACTCAACAATAAAGTTCAACAAACACATTTAGCCAAAGCCTTTGCTTCGAACATTGTAGCCACGGCAAAAGGCCTTTTGTTGCCATCATCATCAGCATTGCTTTTGTTTCTCGTCTTCGTTGTAGTTTTTTGTTTTTTTTTGCGTGTTTTGATTATAATTATACATACTTAAGTTTATATGTATGCGTATGTGTACGTGGTTTTGTTGATTTTATTACTTAAAAACAAATTGCAGAATTATTGTTTGTTAGTAAAAAAAAAAAATTAAAATATGTTTCATATTTTTTACCTACCAACCTACCATGATTTGGAAACAACTTCAATTAAGGTGACATCCCGCATTCAGTCACCGTGACTAAAAAATTAAAAAAAAGTTATATGCAACTCTCTTGTGGTCATCCCTAATGAAACAGGTTCTGGGAATAATAACTTTTTGCTTTAACTTTACGCATTTCTTCTGCATTTAGTTCAAACCTTGATTGTTTATGGCTTTAACATAATAGACAGTTATTAAAATAATGTTTGCTGGGAAACCTTGTCTGAAATATTTGTCAAATTTTTTTACATCGCCTTCCAACCATCTGAGCCACTCTGAAGCCTATGTCATTAACCCTAGAACCATAAGGTTATTTTATACTACGTTAATACTAATGAATAAAACACGTAAAATTTACGTACACTATGGTTCTGGGGTTAAATATTAGTTAAATTTTAAAGTACTTTTACGTCGCTTGATTCCCACTAGATGTAAATAAAAAGATTGAAAGTAATCATATATATTTTAGGTTGTTCTAAACATTTTCGAATAAGAATATTATTATTTGTATTGAACTAATATGCGTTAAGGTTAAACATTGTTACTCAATTGTATACATAATTAATGCAACCACTTTCTTTATATTTAATAAATCAATTACAGAAAGTTTTACAGTATTTCCTCGTGTTTTGGAAAAAATCATTTATAGGTTCTATATATAAACAAGTAAAGAAAGTCTAAAGTCGGTCTAGGCCGACTATGAAATACCCTAAACCCACTTTTAAAAAAAAAAAAAATAAAAAATTAATTGTAAATGGGCGTGTCCGTGGGCGGATGACGTCTATTTTTCCAAACCATCTTTGTCTTGTCATAAAAAACATACGTGCCAAATTTTAGTTCTGTAGGTTAAACACATGCTTATTTATTGCGTTTTCAATTTTTGGGTTGTATGGGAGGTAGGCGTGTCCGTGATCGGATGATGTCCATTTTCCGAAGATATATTTGTGTTGGTATGAAACACATACATATCAAATTTTATTGTTGTAGGCTAATTATGAGCTGAGCTATGCAGTTTTCAATTTTCGCGTTGTATGGGAAGTAGGCGTGTCCGTGGGCGGACGATGTCCATTTTTCAAAACCATCTTTTTTTTGTTATAAAAAACATATGTGCCAAATTTTAGCTCTGTAGGTTAAACAGAGGCTTATTTATTGCGTTTTCAATTTTTGGGTTGTATGGGAGGTGGGCGTGTCCGTTAGCGGATGACGTCCATTTTTCAAAGACATCTTTGTGTTGGTATAAAACACATACATACCAAATTCTGTTGTTGTAGACTTATTATGAGCTGAGTTATGCAGTTTTAAATTTTTGCGTTGTATGGGAGGTAGGCGTGTCCGTGGGCGGATTCCAAAAATATTCAATAGTGCAGATCCTTGGGTACATGTGACCATGTGTACCAAGTTTCATCCAATTATCTCAACGCCTTCTTCTTATCCTGTGTATACGGACAACACACAGACGGACGGACGGACGGACGGACGGACGGACGGACATAGATAGCTCGACTCACGTGGTGACGCTGATCAAGAATATATATACTTTTCTATACCAGATTCGCTTCGTTCTATGCGTTACAAACGTTTGCACAAAGTTAATATACCCTGACCTTTCAGGTTTAGGGTATAAAAAGGTTGCAGGAATTATGTTAATAATTATAGGCCCATCGCTTAGCTTCCGTCGATTCCCAAACTTGTGGAGCGAATTGTGATCGATCGTATTTAAATGCATTGTGCGGAAGTCATAACAACTCGTCAGCATGGTTTTGTTAAAGGAAGAGCCACGGTGTCTAATCTTCTCGATTTTACAACATTCTGCTTAAAGTCAGTGGAATCTGATACCAAGTTGACTGTATTTACATTGACTTTATTAAAGCATTTGATAAATTACTTCATGATTTAATTTAATTCAAACTAAACTTGATGGATTACGTTGACGTATTTGATTGAGTGATCTTATCAAATACGAATCCGAGGGAGTGTTGTCTTCTGAATTTATTGCTGAATCAGGTGTTCCTTAAGGTAGCCACTAAACCTCATCGCACACGTCATTAAACATTCTCATCTGCTGATTTATGCAGACGATATGATAATATACAGAAAAATAAATATTTAAGATGATTCCAACCTACTCCAGGCTGAAAGGAAATCCTTGGAAGTTTGGTTTTCTAAAAATAATATGTTTCTCAATCCCAGTAAATGCCAAACTATGACTTTTTCGCGAAAAAGGATTAATTTAATATTTGATTACAATATAAAAGCTACTGCTTTAAGTCGTGTAGGTGCGGTCAATGACCTTGGTGTATGCATAGATCCTATGTTGTCGTTCAACATTCATATTGATAATATTTGTAAAAAACCGCTTTCAATGCTTGAATTTGTTAAACACTGGACCAAAGAATAGAATAGTATGATGACCAATACAAAGTTGTATTATGCAATTGTGCGTCCTGAACTTGAACTTTTGCATTAACATGAACTTTAGCCGTTCGGAGTCGGCATAAAACATGTAGGTCCAGTTCTCGGTTAATTTTATGCAAACATTAACCCCAACTTGATTTATTATGAAAAAATACTCAACGATGTGTAAGACACGTGAAGCAAAAGATTTTTGTATGAAACAAAGTAGTGCTTCACGTTTGTTTCTTTCGTTTTACAGTAAGATGCAGTTAATAACATACACAACACAATTGATCATAAGAAGCTCGGTCAAAGTTCTTTCAAGGGCTGAAATGATCTCCAATCTCTTTCACCAAGCGCGGTAAGGGCTTCCTCGGCCTGGTCATCCATCGGAGGCATGGATTTCCTCTTCGTCGTCGACCCTCGGCTTTCACCTCAAACTCCTTTATCGCTGGAGCTTCTTAATCCATACGAAAGACATGACCCAGCCAGCGTAGGCGCTGAATTGTTATACGCTGGACTAAGTCAATGTTGTCGTAGAGCTCGTACAGTTCGTGGTTCATTCGAATGCGATAGTTGTCGCCAACTCGAACAGGACCAAAGATTTTGCAAAGAACTTTCCTCTCGAACACCTCGCAGCGCCATAAAGAAGCACAGGTATGATGAGCGTCTTGTAGAGTGTTAGTTTTGTCGATCGAGAGAGGGCTCTGGAACCTAATTGCTGAGCACCTATTAGCAATTGTTATTCTTCGCTTTATCTCCAGGCTGACATTGTTGTTGCAGTTTACGGCTTTGCCAAAGTATGTAAACTCCTTGACAACTTTCAAGTTATATTTGCTTGCTGTAACATGGGAGGCTCTCTTCCCTATTTTCAGACAGCATAAACATTTTTTTGCCATTGAATTAACCAATTTGAAGTATTCTGTTAATAGTTCCTTTCAAAAAATTGCATCGTAATGTCTTCAATATGCCGGCATTTTAAATTGAAATCAAATCCAATTTGCATATAATAACCGAAATGCATATACCGTGACGGCACAATGCTTTCACAAACCCCAAGAAAAAAAAATTCAAACCCAAATGAAAAACCAGCGTTTTTTTAAAGAAAAACTTAATTCATTAGATGGCCAGGAAAAACCGTGGTCGGGTTACGGCCGACTTCATCAGGTCTCGCCAGACGCCTCTGTTTCGCGCTCCACCTCTACAATTTGTTTCACCGAGCGTGGTTAGGACTTCTTCGGCCTTGTCAATCCATCAGACGCAGTTTTCTCTTGGTTGTCAGCCAACGTCCTGTATGTTATACGCTGAAATAAGTCGAATGCGATAGTCATCGCCAACTCGAACAGGACCAAAGATTTTTCTCTCAGCGCCATAGAGAAACTCTGCCGTGCTGATCGGCTGATAGTGTCAGTTTTGTCGATTGAGACAGGGCTCTAAAACCTAATTGCTTACTGAGCCCGTAGTAGCACCTATTAGCTATTGTTGTTCGCTTAATCTACAGGCTGACATTGTTGTTATTGTTAACGGCTGTGCCAAGGTACGTAAACTCTTTGACTACTTCAAATTTATATTTGCCTGCTATAACATGAGAGCCTAGACGCCGCGCTTCTGTCATTCACCTTCAAACCCACTTGGACTGATTGATTCTTTTTTGGAAGGGGCTTTAAAATGTACTATGATAAGTAAAGATAGAAGGGAGGGGTCTCAGATATTGTAGGGGTCTCAAACAAATTGAAAAAATAACACCCCCATCATTTCAAAATATATTCATCCTTGCATCTTCATGTTTGGCCGTTTAAATGTTAAATTTAAAAAAAAGCTTTCGCCGTTAAAGCTTGAATGTTTTCGATCAAAGGAGATTCTATGCGACTTGTACTGTCATTCGCAGAAAGAGGAAGTCAGTTCAAAGTCGTGTCCTATCTGCGATTTGTATTTAAATATTTCTGAATTCCCATAAGTGAGTTTTATTTGATTTAAAATAAATCGGAATAAAAAGTTAATAAATCATTATTTAAGTAAATAAATCTTAATAAAATATATTCACAAAAACACTGAACGGGTGCAGCCTTTACGGATACTCTCTCAAAACCCGTAAAGGCATTAAATTTTGTTGATGGAAATAATCAATTTTTAAAATTGTTTCTTAAATTTATCTAGTCATGTAGCACACATACTATTAAAACAAAGTTTAAGTAATCCAAAAATTATGTGGTTACAAAAATTAGTAACTCGCATTTCTTTCGATTTTCATATTAAGTTAACCGTTTCTACACTCGGAAAAAAAAACACATCTGTTCCGGTAAAAATATCTCTATTTTCGATAGTAGCAATTTTTTCTTCTTCAAATAAAATTTTCTTCATTTAGAATAAATTTTCACATTTTCGAAGAAATATTTCTTCACTCCTGGGAAATGGAAATATTTCAATGTCTCTTATAATGATAAGTATTTTTCTCACATAAAAAAATCTCATTTATAGAGAAAAATTTATTGAAAATGCATAATTTTTCCTTTATTATGATAAAAAATTCACTATGAGAATATCTTCAATAAAAGCAAATCTTTTTACAAAATTAATTAAGACTTCTTCTCTAAAAACGATAGGTTTTTATATATTTCTCTTTTTCATAGAAGCTTTTTATCATTTTTAGAGAATTTTTAAGATCAAATTTAGAGAAAAGCAGTCTCTGGAGCAAATTTTTTACCATTTTTCTCCAAATATGATGCTCTGTTATCATATTCCGAGGTACTTTATTCTGAGTGTACTCTTTTTCATAAATTTATTTCTTTTTGTATGCTGTTGATCTCAAGGTTTTCCTTAAAGTAAAAACTGATGGTTCTAAATTCCTTCAAAGTGAAATTCACAGACTTTAAAAATTAAAATGCATCTGTTGTCTGGAACCCGTTTTCGAGTCCCACAAGTTGAGACTTGAATGTATCCAAAATTCATTGACTAGATTTGTTTTACGCTCTCTTAACTTTGAAGTACCCACCGTCAATTTATTTGTCTCTGGAGATTAGAAGAAATTGTTTATATCTTTTCTTTTGTACATGATGTTATATCGGGTGTGGTTATATCGAAATAGATAGTCCACAGTTGTTAGCAATGATTAATTTCAATGTACCAGCTAGAACGCTTAGAAATTTGTTTCTCTTCTATTTGCAAATTTGTTGGATTAACAAATGCTGCAAATGAGCCTATTTCCAGAACTTTTGATTTTTTCAATAGCATAAATTCTAATAACAATCTATGTCTAAAAATTAAATAAGAACAATGGATCTACAGAGGCGATAACAATTGATGTGTGAAAACACATATCAAATTAGCATATTACTACATTAATTAATATTTAAAGAAATACAATGTTTTACAATGGCTTTCACTTTTTTTGTATGCACCACTTAATCAAAACTTTAATATCTCTTTTTATTTCTTACAGTTTTAACAAAACAAAAAAATACTCAAAAATCTATAAAATATTCGTGAGCATCTCGTTCAAGAAAGTGAAGGAAGTTTTCAATTAAACAAATTGGTCATTTTGGACATGTCATGTCAGCAAGCAGCCAGACTTATAACAGCAACAAATGCAAGTGTACCAATAAGAACTCGTGAGGATCCGTATGTATTTACAGATACAGTGTCATCCACGCCTCCAATATTATTTAATATTCAGGTGCGTAAGAGACACTTCATTGTGGAACGATCGTTTAAATAGGTCTAAAAAAATCGTCAGATGTAGAATTTTAAAAACTTCCTTTTTGAGTTCTCAAAAAAAAAAATACATATATTATTATGTTTATTATGTATTTAAAATAACATATTTACATACCTTTGATTTCATAAAACAACTACTTTTAGTACAAAAATATAGTATAGATATTCTATTTTCTAAAAAACCCTCTTGCTGGTGTATTAAATAAACTTCATACGTTTTTTTTCTCCAACAAATATACAAAAAGTTTTTATTTTTGCTCTTAAAACTATGATGTTTTCCTTTTTAATATGTTTTCCTTTGTATTTAAAGTTAAGAGTAAAATAAACTCCAAAAACTTGGAAAATTATGCTCAAAACATACGTGTCATCATCATGTATCAAATCTGCCAAAGCATTAAAAATAAATATCCACAAAAATCATTTAATTTTTCCAATACGCGAGAATTTTAAAACTCACACAATGTTTACACTTTTTGCACTACATTTGCTTAACGTCCTGTTTAAACGATCCACCATTGCTATCTTTTAGTTATTTATGTAATTTGTTCACCTTTTTTTTGTATTAATTTATAGAAATCTAGAGGAAAATTACCCGAATCAGCCAATACAAATAAATTTATACATCAAAAATTACCGTTAACACAATTAAATGGCTTTGCCGCTAAGACTCAAGCGGCTTTAGCTAATGCTGTCTCAATTTCAACAGTTCCTCCAGCAACGAACTTTAAATATGTTTCACAATCTCCACAACAAAAACAAAACAAAAAGCCAACTACAAATGTTGGTATTGTGCGTCCAAAACAGCAAAAACAACAGCAGCAATTACAACAGCAGCATCAAACTTCATTGCCAACACCATCGCTATGGCAGACGCCACTTCTTTTGGAGGCCATAGTAAGTCCGCCAACATCCCCGGCCTCATTACCTTCGCCAACGCCAGTAGCGCCCACTATCCCCATTGCATCAACAACCTTGCCGCCATCGAATTTCCATCATACTACTTTTGCACAACATTTGCAAAAAGTTGGCTGCATACGCAAGTCTCCACCTACGCATGCGTCCAAGGAACGTAATAACCTCAATTCGCATGACATCAACAAGCAAGCAGCAACCAAAGCTGTTCCGACGACATCAGATGTTATATCGAATATTTCAACGTCGCCCCTAGAGCAGTTTCAACAACATTCCGATAGTGATCTTCAAGAAATTCCAGTAAATGTCATATACCGTCAACCACAGCATGTTGCTGCTAGCCCGCAGTTGTCAGCTGAAAATGTTAATAACGGTATCAATTCAAAGCAACATAACTATTTGGCGCCCACCATAGCAGCGGCGTCGTCTTTGCAAGCGACAGTCAAGAGGCAATCAAATGCATTTAATCGGGATTTGTTTTCCTCAGAAATTACAACATCAACAACTACAACAACTGCTACGTCTTCCATTGCTGACAAACCAACAGTATCATCAGCAGCTATTTACAAAGCAACTAAGTCGGAAAAATGCTCAAGTCCGGCGAAATCTTTACAAAAAAAGAAGGCTGCTTCGACATCAAATGCAAGCAAAATACAGCTGCAGTCACAAATAAATAAAAAACTGCGTCGAGCATGCTCAAACCACACGGAAACAACAGCATTTGCTGTAGTCACCTGCCCTGCAGTTGGCAGCGGCAACACAAGTTTCTTTGGTTTATCAGACAACACAGAGCTACCGGAAGCATATTGTCTGCAACATCATTGGCTTGGTGTATACGATTTAAAATCTTCATCCGTGGGCCGTGGTTGTCTAGCTGTGTTATCGCCAAATGTTGACAGGGAGGAACGTATTGTTCAGCACAAAAACTTGCTCAGACGACAGGCGATGCAGTTGCTTTCCATGCGGCAACTGCTGCAGCAGCCAATGCAAGTGGCTCGTCGCCGGTTGATTTGTGTAGATCGACTTTTGCGCAAACATGAGGATCACCGTGAAGTCGAGTAAGTATGAGTAAAATATGAAAACCAACAATTTTTTAACTCTTATCTTTTTCTGGGTTAATTTTTATACTTTAGCAGTTTTTCTTGGGATAAAGTTATTGAGTTAGAAACTTTGAAAGTTCAGATTTTCATCTTAAATAGAACTTTGCTGAGAAATTTCATAGTTCTCCACTTTTTTTACTTTTCTAATTGCTTCTTCTTTTTTATGGAAATGTTAATATTATACCGAGTTTTAATACTCCGTTCTAAACATATTTCAAGCTGAAATGCCATCTGAGCCCAATATAATTGTTGCACAGAATAAACGGTAAACCTATATCGAGTTTCAATACAGTAATGATTGGTTTTCACTTAGTCATTTTTTGTTTGACATGAAATTTAAAAGTTAAAAAAATCCCATAAATAACATTTTCTTTGCAATTTTTGCTATAAACATGTTAAGAGATCAGTTTTTCCTATTTTTTGCCATTGTCAAACAGAAAAAAAATGACAACGTGTTGGCAATTTTCATGTGACTGACAACAACTGACCATTAAAATTGACATAGTGAAAACCAGACTTAAGGTATATTGTTGAAAAGCTGCCTTCGCATAAGCAGATAGAATGGTTTGATATTTTAACAGTTTATCAGTTATAGAACTCGACATTATTTTAATATTGTATTTAAAATTTTTTTTTAACCCGCGCTGTTCGGCTATGGTCTTAAGTCGACACAGTTTGACAACTATAACAGAACAGTTAATACAATTATAACAGAATTATATATAATTTAAATTGTATTTATTACAGCTTTGCCGCGAAGTCGTGCATTGTAGCACACTGCTCCAATCAGGTGCTACCCATGACAACGCATTGTTATGCGCACATTGGCTTCAACGTAGATCAGCAACTCTTTCTCACTTGCACTGCAAAATTTGCCGATAACTCGCAGTGTCGCATTCCTGTATTTGATATCGTGCATGACTTACCGCTCTGCACAGAGCATGCACGTAAGCGTGACGCTTATAATCGTAGTTGGCATGAACAACATCCGCGTAAAATGTCAACCACAACAGCGACAACAACAGCCTCAGCTAATGTTGGTCCGTATGAAGATGTATCAAGACACCCACAACAGCACCAGCTCAAGATGCAACAATTAAGAACATCAACAACAACGTACTGTTACAATAACGTCGCCACAAACGCTACAAAGCTAACGCCACAACGTAACATCAAACGTAAATCGTGTTCCTCCTACACCACAGGTGTTATAAAACCAGTTGGACGCCCACAAAAACGCTCGAAGAAAACAACATATAGCGTTATACCTCCAAATGCACCCGCACTACCACCTTTATCTGCTGTCAAACAGCGGAAGAGCAGCAACACTTCCTTGGAGTCAATTGCGAGTAATTCGCATTCATCGCATTCGCAACCTCCTTTCGTACAATCTGCAGCAACAAATGTGCTGGCACCACCAGCATTAGCACCACTTAGTGGTGGAGGTGTGCGTCATTATCAAACCCATCAGCAGCAGCACAACCCCAAACAGCAATATACTGTTGGTGGCTTAAATCGTATGCTTAATTTTAGCGACGGCTCTGCTGCAGCATCACATGAGATAAATCAAATTGTCGCTCAATTTGCTATGGTTGCCAATGATAACAACAATAGTAACTCGCATACTGACTTCTCTTCGGTACTCTCGTCACTGCCCTCAGCTGATGAGATTCTTACACAAGATATGCTTAGTATTTGTGAGAATAGCTCCGTCTATGCCAGTTCGGAAGACACGGGCGTAGGTGGTTTAAGTGAGACTGAACTGATGGTTGGCGCACATGATGCCGGTAAGTGTGGTGAAATTTAAAAATGGGAAATGAATTAACTAACTTTCTTCTTGTCTTTATTGTTTATTTTAGAAGAGATTCCATTGGGCGATACACGTTTGCTCGAGGAACATGACCTGGCAAATGTGTTAAATACCTTACCTGTGGATGCATTTAATGAACTTTTTACTGTTGGTAAGTACAATATCACTTTAAGTTTTGTATTTACTTCGTAAATTTGTATAAAATGCTAATTAAAAATTTTAAGCATTTGACTGAGCTAAGCTAGGCTTAAGCTAAGTCAAGTCAATTTAGCTTGATATTAAGTTAAACCCTACGTGAGTTAACTATATTTCATATCGTAATGAAATCAGTTAAAAATGCTGGTGGTAGTAAAATCCGATCAAATAAACTTCTAACTGTAACTTTGTAATTAAAGTTTATAATTCTTAAAGAACCTCAAACCTCAAAGAGTAAATAATGCCATGTAAAGCTTCTTGAGAACATGAGCCGTTCGGAGTCGGCATAAAACATGTAGGTCCAGTCCTCGGTCAATTGTGTGCAAAAATTTAATAACACACACAACACAATCGATCCTAAGAAGCTCGGTCAAAGTCCTTTCAAGGGCTGAAATGGCCAATTTGTTTTTTTTGTTTTTTAATTCTTAAAGAACATATTCTTTAAGAATTATATTAAGAGCTTTATGCCAAATAATTCATGAAGTAACTGGCTTGCTGCAACAACAAAATTCTTTGCAAAAGAACCGAACAGACTAGACCATGATTTCGTCGGAATTTCAGCCTATGGTCGGGTTACGACCAATTTCATCTGCGCTCGATAAATGTTAAGCACCTCGCGCAGTGGCCAAAAACAATGAAGCACTTGCAAATATATGCAATAAAAAACTTACTCAGCGTCTGCTGGACCCAGAAAATGTTTGTTGCTTTCGGCTTTTCACCCTCAATGCTCTTCCATCAGCTTAGTCTGAATTTCAGCAGAATTGAACTGCAATCGCTGCAATAATTTTATCAACAAGCACTACACTTTCACAAACATACACAATTTTTTTATATATATTTATAATTTGTCAAACAAAAATTAATAATAAACAAGAACAGCTGTCTACAAATAAACTAAACAAACTGAACAACAAAGGGATTGCCAACAAACAAGAAACAGCCAAAAGTTTAAGAAATCTTTAAGAAAAAAGATTAAATTCAGAAAACTTTGGAAATGTTTGATCTTGTAATGCTGAATTTGAGAACTGCTTGTGCATGTGCTTGTGTAGAACAGTTTCATAAAACGTAAGAAGCGCAAGCTTGCTGTAAGGGTTGGCGAGCAAGTTCGTTAGAGGTACAGATTTCAATTCAATCACAACATCGTTCGCCTAGCACTTGTTCGTTGAGTTGCTCGTTAGGGATAGAAAATTATGCTATTAGATTTGGAGATCATTACCCATCGTTTCCAAACGTCATATACTTTTTTTGTATGAAACTACTACGTAGGTATTAATCTCTTGCCCACTTCCTTGCTTAGCGAAGAAGTGATTAGGCAAGATTCGTTGTGGCTTCTTTTAACAATGAACGAGAGCTATGGATTTTTGTATGTCATGTTTTATTTCTATTTTTAAACTATTTTCCTTTTTTTATTTTGTACACATCGCTTTGCGGCTTCCTGCACATCACCTAAGGTATAAGTGCATTTTTGAACTCGTTAGACAGTAGGAGAAGATGAATCGCTTAGGGCAGGGGTCTCCAAACTACGGCCCGCGGGCCCGTGAGCTTCACCAATCCGGCCTGCGACAGCATATGTGGTATCCCGTCCACTTTTAAGTTTATTTTAATATCAAACTAAGACCCGTTAACTGATCTCAATTTAAAACAAAGGTTAGCTTAAACAAAGTTTAAAATGCCTTAACTTGAGTTTAAATTTTTACGCCGATAACTTATCTCAAAAAATCTAAGTTTAACTTGATGAGCCAAGTTTAAATTTAAACACAGAAATTCTAGGTTTAAAAATTTAAACTAAGATTTTGTCTAAAATTGAGAACATTGGAAATATTTATGCATAAAAAAATCATACTTCAAAACAATTACTTCAAAACAATAAACAAAAGAAAAAGATATTTTAAGTTTTGAAAAAAAAAATATTCCAATGAAACTGACAATTTGCATTATTTTATCAAAGTTGTAGAATTTTTACTACAGTGCCGCTCAAATATATCTTTTAATCTCAGTTTAAATTTTTAAACAGAGTTTAAGTAAACTGCCGATAAAAATGAGATAGGTTACGAAAATAATTTTAACTGTGTTTAAAATTTAAACTCTGTTCCCGAAATCTGAGGTTAAGAAATTTAAACTTCGGAGATCAGTTAACGAGCCTAAGAAAAGTAATTATAAAGAATAATAATCAGATTTTTTTATTTATTGGCAAAAAACAATAATATTGGTACTCCATTGGTCTTTTAATATTCTTCACTCACTATCCATTTTTCGTTTCTCTTCCATAATTTTAAAATCACACCCCTGTGGGAACTACTACTGGAATTACGTTACTTCCAATCAGAATAATTGTTAGGTTTCGACATAAGTGACATATTTAAGTGCTGCTATATTTTTCCAAATAATTGGGTACGTTCACTGTTTAACAGATGTCATGTTGTTTCGTGTTCAAGCTATGACATACCTTAGCAGTGTTCATATTCATCATCCAACAATTGGTCACACTGTTTGACCAACAGAAATTTATATGGAATTTGATGAGTGTTTGAGTGTTTGTTCGCACACTTCGTTAAATTTTTGGCCAAATTGATTAGAATGAAAATATTTTGATTTTCTCGGTTGTTTAACCAACTGTTTGATGAATAATTGGGCAATATGATCATGTCATATGACTACTTGCTAACGTAGCAGTATACATACCTCACTCGTTGGATAGGTTGGATAGGCGTGAAATGAAAATATCACCGAAATGCATTACTCAAATACTTCAATTAAATATTTATTCATGAAGTCTTGAGTCTTGATCTTGGCCCTTCGGGTTTTGCGAAGTCTGACCAGTCTGGCCCTCAGGCTAAAAAGTTTTGTGACCCTTGGCTTAGGAGATCGTCTATCTTCCAACGGGGAGGGGATACTTACAAAAAATTATTTTCATATCAATTTTTTTTATTTTTAAAAGTCACAAATATGTCTACTGATAACAAGGTACAACGGAAACGACCTTCAAAAAAAGCCACACACGTATTAAGATTCGTTTTCGAGACCAAACACAAACGTTTATAGCTTTAAGCATCTAACGCCTTCTTTAGCTTGATTGGGCGTGTTGTAAAGCTAGCACTCATCTCTTATTACATCATTACTATGTACATCATAAACATCAATTTTATATATTTTATTTTTACTTCTAGTGAGGCAAGATGAACGTGACGAAGTCGAACGTGCACTAGAGATCGCCGACAAACACTTGAAATCGCTTCAACAAACAATTGGCTCAGATTCCGACTTTCTCGGTGATTTTCTCAATGTCAACGATCATATGTTAGATGACAGTGACATTTGCAGCAAAATGGAGATCGTGTCATCAGTGCTTCATTCACCAGATACATCAGAAATGGATTTGGCAACAAGATTCTGTTCGGATGGAGTCATTAGTAACAACGGCGGCGGAAGTTGCACGCCTGCAGTAACGGATATACGTGGTTTAGTGCAAACGTAAAACACGTTGGTTTAAAAGCCGGCACTTGATCTAAACGAGTGCTGCTTTTGAATTGAAGATTCTTGATGCGTTATTATAAAAATTCAAAATGAAAAGAAAAAAAAATTCAATTTAAAATTATATAAAGTAAAGTTCATAGTTTGATTTGTTTTTGCCTTTTTTAATTGCAAAAATAGTATATGCATTATATATACATGCAACTTATATTATACATTTAAATAGTAAAAAAAAGCTATGGTAAGCACAAATTGTAACTTTTATCTTGAATTATTGTTTATTTAAAGAACATTTTAAATTAATAACAAATTGCAAAAGAATTAAAAAAAGAAACATTAAAGATTACTTCAAAAATACGAATTAAAAAAAAACAAATAACATAAAATCAAATAAAATAAATATATTACTTAAATATAATGGAATAATATATAAAATAAGTACATTTTAAAGTGTGTTAAATAAATGTTAAAAGAGCACTACACATTATAACAAAAATATTACCATGTTTTCGTTGTTGTAATCATCAATACATGATATCCGGCAACAAGAACATGCGATATATTGTGTTGACACAATGAGCATACATTAAATTATTTAAATGTACAGGGGATAGTTTTTGAGAGTTGACTTAAAAGAAAGCTCGTACGTATTATTATATTTTATTCAAATAATTTTATGCTGTTATTTAAAGAACTTATTTTAATATAATTTTAAGAATTTTATATATACGAATTTTTTTTAACTAAATTGTAAATTTACTTTTTTGTTACCTATACCTATATTTATTGGAGGCATATTTTTTTTAGAATTTCTCATAATACTGTGAATTGTAAACTTTTTTATAAAAATTTCCAGAAGCATTTTGCTGAGCTGAATTATTAACCCGTTGATTTAAATCAACCAAATAAACTTTAGTTGTGACAGTTTTAAATAATACGATATATAAAACTAATACGTGCACAATTAAATTGAATATATTGTTGGTATCAAGAAAAAGAAAAGAAATTAATTGTTATAGTTGTATATTTTAAGGCCACCACATCGTTAGCTTTTATTCTTTATGTTTTTTTTTTTTTATATTTTTTTAACACTTAAAATATTCAAACATACATGCATACATATTTATTATATACATTTATAAATTGTATACCACCATATTCTACTACCTATTTTTAAAGTAGTTAATGCTAGTACTTTATTTAAAGCCAACTCTGTTTAGGTTAGTTATTAAAAAAATTAAACTTTCTGAAAGAAGCGCGAACAAAAAAAAAAAAAAACAAAATTCCTGAAATATCACTGATTTGTAATGTGCATTTTTTTGTCATTTAAATGATCTAAATTGCAACATTATAAAAGTTCAATAGAAAAAATGTAAGGTATGCGCAGCAAAACATAATTTTGTTAGCACATTTCTTGATTAATGTATTATGCATTTGTGATTATTTTGTAATAAAAAAAATTATAACAAACTCAAACCTGAAAAAACAATAAGACTACTTATTAAAAATGCAAGGAAATTCAATGTTATTTAAATCTTATTCTGCTTTTTTATGATTTAGTGATAATATAGTCAGTTGTGCAAATGAGCGTTATGACTGTCCCACTTAGCAACAAATGACATCTAATCTATTCATAAAAAAAAGGATGAAAGCTAAGACCGTGAATAAGTCAATAAGTGAGTTAAGTTTCATTGCAATAATAACTCACCGTGAATAAGCAATGAAAACATGCACGACCGAAGCTCTGAATATACTACTTGTACTATACTACTACGATAACGATCGATATTGAAGGACTACATTGCGGAAAAGGTTAGTATCAGAGTTCAAAAGATATATCTGTGCCAATAAAATAATTACAATGGAGACAAGCAAACAATTTCGAACTCTCTATAGAGCTAAATCTGAATAGTAACTGAAGCTTACACATAACTGCTGACTTATCATATAACTGTCTGATCAATAGGGATATTCTCTATATCTCGTATATGTCGTTTCATATTGGAAGAATAGGAAATGTATGATCCGTACAATGTATTTTATGGTTGACGAATTTTACATTTGCAACGGCATATGCTAGACATAGAGAATACCCCTAATGTACCTTATTTATGCAAGATAATGACCCCGAACATAAATTGAAAATAACCACAAAATGAGTTTTGGATAAGGTATAAATTATTTGGATTAACCACCACATTGTTTGAGAACTTGATATATTGCTGTAAAAATTTATATTGAGAAATTCGTCGCCGAATAACGTTGATGAATTTTGGACTGTTGTTAATGGGGAATGGACGAAATTAAGTGCTCGAACTTTTGAAAGCTTATTTGATGGTATACCTAAAATGATCCAGCTACTACTCAAAGCAAAAATAAGTCATATTAAAAATTAAAAAATGCAAAAATCTTTAAATTCAAACCAATCACTTCATTCATTCACTTAATCATAACCCTAAACATATTTTCAATTGCCTGGGAATATCCAGCGAATCGTTTGGAATAACAGACAACCGTCAGCGAATTCTTTTGAGAATCATTTGGGTATCACCGTGTGCAAGCAATTGAGGCCATAAAAGTAGTTTGCCGGGAAGATTCATCGACGAATTGCCAATGTATCGCCGAGAACTGTCTTAAGCGATTCGCTAAGAGAGTCGCGAACGAATCACCGAGAGGGGTTTTGAGCGATTCGCCAAGAAGAGTTACACACGAATCAGCAAAAGGGATATTAAGCGATTCGCTGGCAAGAGTGGTAAACAAATCGCATATATTAGTTCTCAGCGATTTGTTGCGAAGCATCATTGTTGAACGTTACAAGTTGCAAGGACTGACGTTGAATTGTAATTTCCAGTTTATTTTTTTATTTTTTATTTTTTTAAAAGTTCAACTTTTTGATTATTGTTAGCAATTTTTCAAAGCCTATAGCCCTAACCAAAATAGACGATTTGCTCCGTAACGAGCGAAGACGAAAATGTTCGCTTGAATGCAATTTAATGTTGTTGCCCAAAATAAGCTAACGTAAACACATTGAAACTGAACGAAACGGTTTGACGAGACGTTTTGTTCCGTAAGAACCGAACTTTTAGCGTCTCAACTCGTCAGCAACAACAGTGCAGAGAATTTTTACATCAAGTTTTGTTGCATTTTTATCAATTAGTGCAAGAAACAATATTTTAATGAATTAATAGCCATTGTAAGGGATGAACAAGGCATTTATATGCATTTGAAACAGTTGGCAGCTGACCAGCCTAGACGAGTTCAAGAACGTTTCATTTTGGGTTAAATGTCAAAACAGACGTAACGAGTGTACACGCTCGTCGAGTTGCTATCGTCTCGTTTCGTCTATTTTGGTTAGGGCTTATTTCATGTTCCAATAATAGTTAGATTTTGAAAACTTTTTAAAAATTATTTTCAAACGATTGCCAAAATGACCTAAGGAAGATTTAGAAAACTTGTTGAATCGTGCATACATCCTTTGGTCGATCAAAAAGCTAACTATTTTCTTACGATCGACAGAATGAGCGAAGGAAGATTTTGAAAATTTTTTATTCACTCATTCATCCCTCAAAAAGCGAGATCCATCTTCCAACGAACTCCGGAATGAGCGAAGGAAGATTATGAATCTTCTCTCTCTAAGATTTGCCATTTTCTGTAGACAGGTGCCAGCAGATCAGAAAAAAGTATTTTTATTTAAAAAAAATGTATCTGTCAGTTGGTAAGAAACCAAATTCACCTCTGTAATTTTCACATTAAACCTCGGAAAATATGTGCTGAATCCAGAGCTCAAAAAAAAAAAAATATCCATTTCTTCCAACAAAAAAAAAAAACTCGCAATGATGTATATTGTTTCACGTGTAATTCGGATTTCAACATCACTAACACCGGCAAATCGGGCATCGACAAATATATGGCAACGATGAAACCCAAGAAAGCTTGTGACTCAATTTTTCGCATCAACAACCGACATCGAAATTACTTAAGTCCAGCGCAAAATGCGCACAAAATGCGAGTCGAAATCTTAATTGGCAGAACGGCGATATGTCACTTTGTAGACTGACGCTTCAAATCACAGAAACATCGAAATGCCTCTCGTCGTCCGCTTTTTCAAGTCAACTGAAGGAGTGCGTGAGAAATTGCTACGGTTTGGCAATTAAAAAGGTGATATATCTACAATGATTGCGAAGATAATAATAGACGCCGCCAACACGAATAGAATTGGGGATAAAATCGTTGGATTTTGCGGCGATAACTGTCCGCGAACTTTGGAAACACTCAACGCGGTGGCAGCAACAATGTTATCTATCGCTTGAAGCTGTGAAAAGATGGTATGATTGGGGTAGGATGTGCCGCGCACATTGTGCACAACGCGCTGAAAGTTGCGTGCGATCGAATATTCGTTTTTTATGTACACACCGTCCGTGATGAAGCATTGAAAGCGATTTGCGAAAACTCGCTATTTGGAACTTGGTCCAGAGATTGCATCAATTCTCAAACTGTGGTAGCCGCTGAAAAGATTCTTTCGGAAATAAAAATTGTCCGGCCGTTTTCGATCAATTCTTCCAATCTGCTTCCTCAAAATTGTGGATCTTTTTCATTAAAGAACGGACAAGAAAATAATATCGATACTAATTGGGTGCCCTTTTCACGTAGGCTGAGTTTTTCCGGGACGCTGTTCTATTCAACATTTTGCTCTGAAAAGTCGAAAAATATTTGGACCCGGCACAGAAGCTGAGTTAAACGAAGGCGCGACTAGTAGTGAAGAATTCAACAAGGAAACGCTTCAAGATTACTCCATTTAATTCTTTGGTAATTTTTCGACTGGTTCATTTATTTTCATTTCCTAATCTTTCTTGATATTCCATATAAAGCAATGGACAACATGAGCCAATGAACCGATTATTTTGAAGAATTTAAAACCTTCTCATTGGTCGTCTTGGAATAATTCCCCGACTAGTCGGATCTGAAACAAATCTATGCAAATAGTTAGAGAAAAATTAGCGTTCGATGTGGCAGCAAATTCATCGGCTTGACTGAGAAAATGGGCGAGTACCATTTTCATTTTTTGTTTTCCCAGCAACTAAACTTAACTAAAATCTGGAAGCAAGAGTCATCCCAGCTTCATGTCTCCACATGGAGTGAACTTTCAACGATTTCTAGGAATTTTTGAAAACGCGACTAGACTTTTTGGGACAAATCTCTTCTCAAGGCAAATATTCTTTCAATCAACCGAGCACTGTCGATGTAGGCCCGATGTTTGTCCAGTTCGCTGACTCAGACACAGATTAATGACCTTTGTTATTATCAATAAAAAATTAATATCCATTGAACTATTTATATCTACAGATTAAATACCGATTTTTGAGAGCAAAAAATATACCGCAAGAATTTTCAATCAGCAAGCATTGGTATCATTAGTAATAATAATAATTAATTTTTATTAAGTTTTTTTCTTCTCCTCTAAAGTAACTTCTCCTGTAAAAAGGTAGTTAGGGGCCTTCTATATTAGTGTAACGATATATGCATACTCAGGTGAAATTGTTAATTCCAGTAGGAGTTATTAACTCGTTCCTCTGCATTCAATTTATTTGAATAAAAAGTGCATAATTTTTTCTCATTCATCTTTCTTTTATCTTTATAAAAAAGTAAAATTATTTACAAAATACTTACATAAATACACTGCTACTTAGAAACATATAATTAATAACTAAATGAATGCTACAATTCGGTAGTCTCTAATTTCTTAACTAGTAATTGAGCATTATTCGTTAACTTATCGATATGATTGTAAACGTTGAAGTGACGATTTAAATCGTTTGTCGAGTGGTTGAATAGTTTGGCGGTACCATTGAGCGTGTCGTGGATGTTCTGCGTGCCAATGGCTAAAAAATTATCGTCCAATGAATCGCGTCCAGCTTGACTGTATATATTGAAAAAAGTTAGTATGATTAATTGGGTAATTTTGCTTTTTATTACGCTTTGTGAATCACCTTGAATTCTCTTCAGACTTGAGCCATTCATTTTCATAGCCCTTCAGCCAAATGGGATTGGAACCTTCAACGCTGTGTTGATTGGTGTTTGGCACACGTGCAGTTGGCTCTGCAGTGCTACGTACTGACAGCGAGGAATGGCCTAGTGAGAGTAATAATTATAGATCTAATATTGGTCGAACGTATAAAAGTAGTATACTTACGAAAAATGCTCACTTTTGCCGCCCTCAATTGTCTGCGATAGCCATTACGCTGCGAAGCACACAAGGCCAAAGTAACTATCAGCAGTGTGGCCAAAAATAAATTGGTAAAAATAAGCCAAATAAACATGGGACCTTTTGGTGGACCCGCTAAAAGCAATTCTGCTTCAGCTGGTTGTGTATCCAATACATTTAATTCCTTAAACAGCTCATCAAGACTTTCGACCTGAGCATCAATGATACTGAGTACTTCACTGACTTCATAAATTGAGTTATCTTCCTTTTCGACTAGATGCATGTACATGTCAGTTTTGGTTTTATCCACGGAACCATCTTTGTTCTCATGCACTTTGATCTCATCAATGTTCACAATGGAATTGGTAACGTTGCTGAGTTTACTTTAGAAAGAAGTAAAGAAAAAATAATTATATAATTCACACATGGTTTGAACTTAAAAGAAAAAACAAATAGACTACGACCTACTCTCTAAAAACGTGTATCTTCTCGCGTAGTTCATCTGTAGTCAAGCGAAAAACAAATTTAACTTTTTGATCTTCGCGCAGCAAATAGATGAATACATGCGCCACATCTTTCATGCCCAGTGAATCGTTGGCCAAGACCATAAAGTCAAAATAACCCTTCATACCCTTTTGTGGATCGAAATTCAGCTGTACCTCACCCGTTTCCCGATCGACTAGAAATGGTGACTTGCGCACATTTTCCAAGCCCTCCGATAATGTTTGTCTGATCTCACCCACCTGATAGTAATTGACTTTGGCATTAAGGCCCTCGTCGGGATCATCGGCTAGAATTTGCATGAATTTCGTGCCAAAATCTGCACTCGTTGTTATGCCGCCTGTAAATATCTTTGAACGAAAACGTGGGGGATTATCATTGATGTCCAGCACATGAACTTGTACTCGCACGATGGTGCTATCGGACATGAGCAGGGTATCAACAGAGTCAAATTGCTGATCACCATCCATGGTCGTCTCAAAAGCAAAGAGACTTTCGTTAATACCGAGCGAACGCAATGCACGCGAATGCTTATAACGATCGTATTGATATCTATTTCTCATCCAACCACCCTGTCTGCGACCAAACGTATTAAATGGACTCGACAGGGCAGCACTTTGTTCAATAACGATGTCCATACGTCTGTTGCCTTCCGAAATTTCATTTGAAGTTGAGATATTGCCGTTGTTGCAAGACTCGGTTGCACGAACGTAGAGAGTATAGTTCGCTTGGACTTCGCGATCCAGTTCGCGCTCTACGCTAAGTATATGCGTCTCGGCATCCAGCTTGAATAGGTTAGCTTCATTGCCACGCACAATGAAGTAGCAGACTTCACTCGGTGGGTCATCAAGATCGTCCACCTCATCCTTGTCAATGGTATCAGGCAGCTTCATGCGTTCCGCACCGGGGTCAACATGTTCTGAAGAAGTGAGTGTTCAAATAAATAGTAGAAGGCGTTCAATTTTTTTAAAATAAATATCTAAAACTACATCAAAATATTTTGCCCACCTGTGAAATTCACAAAAATTTCTTCGACCAGGAATTGTGGTTCATAATCATTAACGTTACGTATATAGATTGTTATATCCAGATCGGTGCTTAAGGAAGTAGGCAAGCCTTGATCATAGGCTTCTACACGAATCTCGTGTATCTTCTGTTTATCTCGATCAAGCTGTTCCTTGAGATATATACGCCCACTTTCGGCATCAATTTCAAACATTTTAAAACTGCCCAATGGATCAGGCTTCAAGCGATAACGCACCAAAGCATTCATTCCAATATCATCATCCACGGCCATAACTTGTATGATCATGCTACCTAGTGTGGCATTTTCAGGCACTCGAATAGTGGTATTATGCGGCGGCGATATAAAAATAGGTGCATGATCATTAAAGTCGGAAATGCAGATATCCAGGTTTTTTGCCACCACATTTGAGGGTACGCCCAAATCGCGTATGCTCAGCACAAGTGTATGATTGCCATGTCTATTACGCAGCGTGGCCGAAGCGTAGATAAACGCTGTCCATGCATCTACCTGCTTGAGTATGAAAAGACCTGCCAAAAATTAAACAAATTAATTTATACAAAAAATCCCATAAAATATCTTAATTCTCACCTTCTTTGTTGCCATTTGTAATTTTGAACTCCAGTTGACCATTGGGCAAGTTAGGATCATCCCGATCCTTGCCGCTAATAACTGCAATATGCTCATTAAGATCGTGATATTCTGTAATTAGCACGCAACCGCTTGGCATCTTGACTTCCGGCGGTGAATCATTCTCATCAAGTATATTTATACTAAAGAAAAGTGAAAACTTTATAAATTCTTGCCTCTCCATCTTTTAATGATTACTTACAATATCTGCTTAAAAGCATTACGACTTTCTCCGGCCAAGAAACCAAACTGATAATTATCCCATGCTTCAATTACCAGCATATAAAAGTCTTTAGTCTCGCGATCAAGCTTATCGGCCACTGTTAAGACACCTGTATCAGCATCGATGGAGAACTTGCCCTTAAAAACATAATTTTTCAATCAGTACCAGTTAGTATATAGTGCGCGCTAGCGTTCTTTGGTAAACCTGTGAACTTATACGATCCATCAAAAATGTGACCTTGCCAAAATCACCCGAATCTGCATCTCCTGCTAGAACAGTACCGACTCTGCTACCCACAATGGCTGCCTCACTCACTGAATAGTTCTTGGATCCACCAATGAAATACGGATTATTATCGTTTTCATCCAGCACCGAAACAAAAACGTCCGTCATGCTAGAGCGACTCGGTTTACCAGCATCAGTTGCGCGAACCGTAAAATTCAACCATTGATGCAATTCATGATCTATTCTATTGGCCACTACAATTTCACCAGTTTGCTCATCTAGGTGCACTAGCTCAGTAAAGGCAGGATTACCCTCAAGTGAATAAGTGATCGTTTTATTCTTATCAATATCGTACGCTATGACATTGGCAATGAGCACACCATTCATACTGTTTTCCGTTATAGCCTTGCGATAATAGGGTTGCTTAAATTTTGGATTATTGTCATTAACATCCTCGATTTGTAGATTGAGAAATCCTTTGAGTGCATAGAGTGGAGGTCAGAAAATTTGTTAAATGTTCGAATTTTAACCAGTAACTTACCTTCAACTATCTGTTTTCCTTTAGCGGCTGCCAAATCTTCTGCAAGAATAGCAAGCTTTACTTGCTCGATCTTCTCACGATCCAATAGTTTTGTGAGCTAAAATAAAAATTTCGGTTAGGTTTTAAGCTAAGTAAAGCCATTTTTATAATCTGATTAGTTCCCACAAGAAAAAACGAGAGGGCTTGGGCACGAATATTCAAATTGCAGCAAGTTTAACAGTTTATATCTGCGGATGCTAGCATGATACACTTCAAAGTTGGTTTTATTCACACCTCTCAGTATTTTTTCCTAGAGACTACAAATTGGATTCTGTCAAACTGTAGAATCTCTTACAAAGAATTGCAGACAGCAGCTGATTGATGTCTTGAAAAGATATATCGCTGATATAAATGTTATCTAAGAAAAACTCTGTAACGGAAACACATGAGTTTGATACGAATTGGCTTTGTGCCTATACTGCACGCAACTCTTCTTAAGAGAGAGCTGCAATTAGAATAGACGCCGAAGCGTTTGCTTCTCGTCTCTTACCTCTACTTCAACAAAGGCGTCCTTCTATTGAAGATTTCTATTCCTATCCTCCTGCTCTAAGCGATTAACTACTGAAGAGAAGATTGGTTTTCCCGACTAAACGTCAAGATGGTTCCGTTGATTCTATGATACATCTGCGAAGTCTGAGCTTCAAGCCACCAGATGGATCGCAGGTTCTGGATAGTGAAAGGCCTCTACGCTACGTTTTCTTTTAAGGCGACAGGGAGCCGTCTTTAAAGCTCCTCCGTAAATCCCTGTCTCCTCCGAACTTGAGGGGTCTCTACAAATCAGCCTCAGATATGAACGCCTACTAAGCAGATAACCACCGTAAACGAAAAACGGGCAATGATTTATGGATATGCACCAGAATGTCCGGGACCTTAATAGGGAAGGTGCCTCTGTCCAATTTGCTTGCTTTGCTTAGGTGGCTATGACAGCCCGACCGATTTGCCCTCTGAAAATAAAGGCTAACACCACTGTCATACATGAGATGCGAAGGAAAGGGCAAGGCCGGAAACTGCGCCACCTTTTTTCCCGCTTCACACTTGTGACCGAGAAGTTGTCTAAAGTCCATACCAATGCGAAATTCTTCAACATTAGCCTAATTTACGAACATGTCCCTAGAGTACGTCCCGCGAGCCTAGAGTACGTTTAAAATCACTGATCGGCTCACAAAATGGAAATAGTACTCGGCAGTTTCAACGTTAAGGTCGAAAGAGAAGGCATCTTTGGCTTCACTGTTGTTGAATTCAGTCTCCACGTTACCATTTCGAACAGCGGTTCAAGACTGCCACTGAGGCAGCCATTGGTTACCGGCGTCCACAACCATGGAATCAATAATTTGACCGGGAGTGTCGAGACGAGGCAGCGACAAAAAAAGTGAGAGCAGAAAAAGCATTAGCGTGAGAAAATATAGGTATACCAGAGCAAGAAGGACACTTATGTAGATGAAAATGGAGATATGATTACAGATCGGCGGTGCGCACTGAGCTTGTGAAGGCAACATTTTTCATAGCTGCTTGCGGGTGACGATTCAGTTAATTCCGCCTATGGGGAATGCAGACTGACACCACCAACCGAAGATGATGGAGTGAAACTTCCACAACCTAGTCAAAACGAAATAAGACTTGCTTTCCAGTGAGTCCAAAAGTAACAAAGCAGGTGGTCTGATGGTCTGGCAGCTGAGTTATTTAAAATCGCCGAGATTATTCATCATAAAAAAGGTGCATTCATCAACTCATCAAATATGGCTAGCCGAAAGCATGTCCTACTATTGGGATATCAGTGTACCTTGTCATATATAAAAAAAAGGAAACGCGACAATCTGCGGCAACTACCGAGAATCAGTCTTATTTCTATCGGTTTTAAGGTTTCACCGAGAGTATTGTGTGAACGATTGAAGCCTCAGACAAAGGCACTGATTGGATCAGTGCGGCTTTTGTCAAAGACCAGATTTCTACACCACTAATGGTCACTGCATTAAGCTTACATCAACAATATTACCTTTAGAGTTCCTTCAATAGCATCCAGATCAAAGATAGCCAAGTAATCATATTCACTTAGTTTAACAAAAGAACCATCTTCATTGCGAGCCTCACAGTTCAAACGATTTATGCGATACCGTATAATAGGACTCTCATCTAGATCGGTGGCCTTTACACGAAAGACCTTACTACCCACTGGTGTGTTCTCAATAACACGTATGGTCGGTAGATCTGAAAATACTGGCACTTTGTTGTTGACATCTTTAATGGTTATATTGACCGTGGCAGAATTCATCTGTTGCGAGTTACCGAGTCCACCATCAAGAGCAAGCTGCGAATTGTGGCATTGTTATGAAAGCGAAAACTTCTTTAAAGTATCACTTTTGTTTTTTGCTACTCACCACAGTCAACGTGTAGACAATGCGCTTACTTTCCGTTAGATCTGGATCGAGAGATGCACCCTGGGCCACCGAAATGACACCCGATTCTGAATTGATGATAAACTTATCACTAGCACCCGTTTGTATGCGATAAACAACATCATTATTTGGAGCTGAGCCGTCACGATCAATAGCCAACACTTGCAATATTGAACTTCCGCCCGGCAGATCTTCTGGTATTGTCTTGGCATAGAAGTTCTTTTGAAAGATGGGCGGATTGTCATTGACGTCCTGTACGTAGATCAGCACAGGCACTACAGTCGACATCATAGGTATGCCAGAGTCACGCGCACGCACCAATAGATTGATTTCTCGCATGCTGCTATCCGCAATAATAGTCTTCTGAATATTGCGCACATTATCAAGTAGTTCCTCGTAGTCGAATGCTTGCAATGGACGTAATATGCCTTTTGCTGGATCGATGCTAAAGTTGAAGCGATAAAGTCCTTCGATGATTTCATAAGTGACTTGACTGTTTTCCGTGCCATTCATATCGATGTCATGTGCTTCCAGTTGCAGCGGTGTCTCGAACTCAAGCTTGTTCTCCAGCAATTTTGTCTCATAATGCCGCTGTTGGAAAATTGGAGCATTGTCGTTAACATCTTCGATGTTGATTATTATTTGAGCGGTATTACGATTGCCTAGACCTATATTATCAATGGCTTCGATGGTAAGATAATGACGTGATATGATTTCACGGTCAAAGGCGGTACTATCGGGTTGCTTAATAGTTATCACTCCAGTTATGGGATGCAAGTGCAGTCTGAAGGTATTAAAAAAGAGCTGTCACGTTTCGAAAATTTATGGAAGCCAAACTTGGCTATAAAATTTACTCACAAGTTAGCGATGCCTCCTCTAAGGTTACTATATCTTATGCCCATTGTACCAAAATCACCCGCATCACTATCCATAGCCTCAATGCGTGCAACAACAGCACCAAGTTCACTATTTTCTGGCATGGTAACATTGTAAATAGCTTGTGAGAACTCCGGAAAATTATCGTTCTGATCTCTGATATAGATTTGTATGTGGGCGGAACTGTAAGAAATTAATATTTAATGAACAACGTTAATCATACAGTCAGATTAAAGCATCTTACCTCCATCTGCCGGGCTCTTCAACTTCTCTTGCAAAAATTGTGAAATTTATTTCCTTCATCTGCTCAAAATCAATAGACCGTGAATTCTTGACACGTAGCATAAAGCTAGCCTCATTCACTGCCAACTCAGGCACAATCTCGAACAGATCATTTTGCGGATCGAGAAAAAGTCGAAATGTACCATTGCTGCCCGCGTCATGATCATATACATAGTTGTGTACATCGTCGTCAAGAAAATTGAGTGGGGTGTGTGCCTGAGAGTTCTCGTTGATTTCACAACGATAGATCGCTTCGCCGAATGTTGGTATTTCATCATTGACATCCGTTACAATAATTGTTACTTCCGTCTGTGCCTGGTCTGGCTCGATTGAGCTTGTTTGGAACTGCAATTGAGCAGGAGTTATTTATAAATATTTTACTGGTTGTTATGATTCAAAATAGTATTAAAAATTGTTCATATTCATGCCAATCGGTTGAATGATTGTCACAAAACTTACCTTTGACACTTCGGTAGCTGTAATTTTTAGAATATAAGCGCCATTCACTTGATTACCAGGATCCTCGCGATCCAATTCCTTCAAAGTAAAAACCACACCCGTCCTTGGCTCTACATCAAAGAGTTCATTTCCCTCCATTTCGTATAAAATATGATTATTTATTCCACGATCACCATCGATGGCACGCACACGTAGTACTTTTGAGCCAATTGCAGCGTCTTCTGAAATACGCGCTACAGCTTGTACCTCCACAAACTCGGGTGGTTGATCTTCTACATCTATGACTTTTACTAAAACAGCTGCAGTACCCGTATTAACAGGTCCCTGATTGGCACGATCAATTGCCAAAACACGCAGCTGATACAGACTCTTTTGCTCAAAATCCAGCGCACCCACTAAACTCAGCACACCCTTGCCCTGATAGGTGGATATCGTGAAGACATCATTGTCACCCTCTTGTTCCTGTAAATAATATACAACTTGCCCATAAGCACCTTCATCGGCGTCAGTGGCCTCTAGAGAGGCTATGACACCCGGTTCACTATTCTCTGGAATCTCAAAGGCACTTTGATATGGCAAAAATATCGGCTCATTGTCGTTGATATCCTCGACCAAGAGTAGAAAGCTTTGCGTCACGTAATTATAGTCATTGTTATCAGTTAATGTAAGAACTATGCTAAATTCATCTTGAGTCTGTAAGAAAGTGAAATGGAATAAATAATCCCTTCAAAAATTATGACTCAAGCATACCTCACGATCCAATGGCTTGGCTAAGTACACGTTAGCCTCATTTGAGTTGGTGTTTTCTATACGTATTATATCACTATCAGCTGATGGACGTTTGCCAAACGTCAACGGATCATTGTCAGGATCATAGCCCTTAAGACGATATATCAAAGTACCTGTAAAAATGTACTTTAGTTAATCACTATCAAGGTTTCTAGCCATTTTCTGCACAATTTCTACATACCAACTTTTGTTTCGGGACTTTCTTTCAAACGTAACACAATTTCCGATTGACCATCTATAGCAAAACGTGGTGGGCGATTACAATTGACATTATCAAGTAGCATTAAAATAATGATGAGTGAATAATGAACTCTCGCTAAGGCAGGATATTTTTTCGCTGACATTGATTTAAACTTTAAGCGTATTTTTTTGTATAGATTATTCGTTTCTGGTGTAGAGGTCAGTGTGATGCTTATATTAATGTTATTATTATTGGTATGTGATGAATTTTTTGGTAACATGCTTTTTGGTGTTTTGTTGATTTTCTCTTTCTTATTTCTTCAGAGTTTTAAATACAGTTTTGAACGCATTTTGTCACTAGTTGGTAGCACCTTTTTATAATAAACTGTGATAATCATCATAATATATCAGGGAGCTTCGATTTTGATGCTGCTGTCACAATGACAACCTATAATTAGATTAAATAAGAAATTGTATATTTATATGTATAATACTTGTAAAGTACTTAGTAATATATAGGTTTTTCTTAACCTTGGATCACTAACCAATGCCTGAGTTGCGTCACAACTAACTCTGGGTGTTTTTCACCCACATAAGATGCGAATTGGCAGTTATAAGTACATATATAATTGCTTAAACCTAAGAAAAGTGTTGTTTTCAAATCAATTGAAGATTATTTTTATCATTTTGATATGTTTTTTATTAAAAAAAATTGGTTATTTCTATGTAAAGTAAGAAAATGAAAAACAATTGAACACAAGGTTTCAAACCCGGAGCTCCATTTCTAGAAATGAAAAGAGAGATGCGGTTACCAATCTGCTTGCGGGTGACAATCCCAACCATTCTTCCCTTGGAGAATGCATAAAAATGCCCCAATTGACGAAAATGGTACGATTGAATAACTTACTATCTCGGTAATGAGAGGTTATGTTTGTCATGAAGGCAATTGTGTATGACAGGGCTAGGTGAGCTGCCCGATTGGACCTGGGAAATACTCGAGCAACTGGAGTCAGGTCGTGTTCCTTCCTTGAACTCTTCCCATGATAGTACCTATATAAAAGGCTTTATAGCCCAACATTGCGTCGATAACTTAGAGGGTTGAGAGAGAGGATGAAACGTTCTCATTCCCAATCAGTTATATCACACGACGTTGAATTCGGGCTAGATGTTCCAAATAATATATTGAAACCCTGTTCAAATGTGCGAATTGTACACCATTTTCTGACTAATATATGAGGTGTAGATAGTGATAGCAACCTTTTAAGAAACCTTGGCCGCTTCTTTTGACACATATGATATGATCAAATATGATAATATGAAAATATGATCATTCCAGCGTTGGATAGATTGCATCGATATGCCCAGAACGTCAAGAGCGCCTGAATCCGCAATATCGACACCATTAATACTAAAGGGAGCTAAGGGGGAATCCATTCGACAAACAACACTGTATTTGCTTGCATTACACTCTACTCTATTATCAAGAGCCCACTCGGAGATTTTTTTGAGTCATGAAGTAGTGTGTCATTCATATTCTCACATTCATGGCGTTTTTTGAAAAGTTCAAAAAGCTCGGGCGTTTTTGAACGAATATGAATGAAAAATACTGCTGACGTGACCAATGTTTGTTTTTTTTTTTGCTTTTGGCAATGTATTAATATTTATTATACATGCAAGATTTTACCATTTAAGTATACAGGGTGCCCAAAATTAAGCGTTTTTCTAAGCCCTAAGGAGGTATTCACAAGTAGGCTTGTGCTAAACAGTTTCGGAGCCAGAACGAACATGGAACGTTTATTTTGTACGGCGGAACTAGTTCGCAGAAACATGTCCGTGGAACTATAAAGTTCCTTTAGAATTTTTAATAATAGGGGTATTCACGATGTGGTGTATTTTTGATAAATTCTTACAAAATTTACAATATTTACAACACATTGTGAACAAACCTTCACTTAAGTCTGGGAAGTTCATCATTTAGCAGTACAAGAAAATAAAATAATTGAAACGAAGCACTGAATTAAATTAATTTTTATTAAATAAACACACCCCAGCCAGTACCTTCATCCACGCTTAGTCAAAAAGTTTTTGTGATCAGTTCAGCGTTGTCAGATGAATATACCTCCAAAATTACCTTATTCTCGCATTTAATTCTCTCAAATTACCACACGTCAAAAATACCTCAAATTACCTCAAAATTGTGCAAATTACCACAAAATTACCGCAAGTCAATAAAATACCTCAAATTACCTCAAAATCGTGCAAATTACCACAAAATTACCGCAAGTCAATAAAATACCTCAAAGTTGCTTAAAATATCACTTTAAGCAGTGTTTATAGCAAAGTATGAAATTATGTAACGAAAGTAAATATTAAATTGCAACATATTAATTATCAACAGTTAATAAAACAATAATTTTTAATAATTCAATTCTTTATTGAGTTCAAAAATTATTTCTCAGAAAAATTTCTCCAGCCTTATAGCAGTCCTCGCACTGCTCATCATAATGTTTCTTTTAACACATTCATAATATTTAAATGCGCCTAAAATGTAAAAATACTTTAATCTTACAGAGTTTTTGAATAACTATGCGACAATGATCTTTTTCTTCCAGACATAATTATTTTATTTTTCACTTTGCTATTAAAAATTATTTACGTTCCTTTGTTGTTAAATATTGAAAACACTTTAAACACAAACAAACTACCAACAAGAAGAATGAAGAAGAATGAAGAATGCATCAACAAGCGCATTCACTCAGTTAACCTTTTCTGTACACATTTCATTCACGCGTACTTTTACCACAGTAGGTAGAAATCTCTTTTTGGTAATGTGAGGTATTTGTGGTAATTTCGGTATTTTTATTCTCTCGCGTGGGAAAAATCGCACATGTGGTAAAAATTTTCTCGCATGAGAATTTTTCTCACATAAAGCGATGATTTTTACTTTCTCCCGCAGCATCTCGCAAGAGCTCAAAAAATACCGAAAGCACTATTTATAGTGCAAAACTGGTAACGCTGGATCAGTTGATCAAATATAAAACGAAATTTACAAAGAATACAATAGAGTTTCGCCATTGTATTTTTGCTACAGGGTTGTATTTTGAATACTGTACATTTTGTTTTTGTAATTTTACTTCAAATATCAAATTTATCAAAAAAACACAATACAATGGCAAATACACCACATCGTGAATACCCCTATTGTGTGTTTACAAAATTTATAAGGAAATGTGCTGAGATTTAATAAATATTATAAAATGAGCTCTCATATGCATAGTAAAACAAATCTTATTCTACAATTTCATCCCACACATTTTAATTATTTAAACCTCGAAAACCAAACATGTCCCGAAACTGTCTAGTTCCGCGCTTTCTTATGTTCAACCAAATGAACAAAACAATGCACATAACAAGAACGACGATATATCTTCTAAAAGTTATTTTATTATGTCTTTCAATCAGATTTTTAAATCTGCGGAACTATTTAGTTCCACCACAACAAGAACGAGAAATTTCTGTCATCATTCCACTTCATACATTAGTTCTTTTGTTCGTATTAGTCGATCACAAAATTCGTGTAAGACTTAACATGTGAAAAGAGAAGTCGTATTGATTTTCATATTGTTTAAGAAAACAAAAAAATCATTGCCGTGGGAACAGTTTGAACATGCTGAAAACGAATCGAGTGAACGATTGGAACTATGTCCAACTGCGAACATAGTTCCGGGAACTATACAGGTTCGGAACGACACATCTCTATTCAGAAAATCAGGTGAGAAAATATAATGTGCTAGGGATATACAAATGCTTCCCTCTTTAGAGCTAGAAGGTAAAAACCCAAAAAATATGAGAGTAATTACGTTTTACTCCATAACTAGACATTTCTAAGCCACTTTTACCTGATATACCATTTAGCTTTCTAGCTTTTACAAATCCTGAGATCTTAGAAATTTTTACTAACAATCATGCTTCCACAAGACTTGGGTCATGCTTCGTAAGCGAATATTTCTTTTATATCAACCAAAGTATCAAGTTTGCTTTTTGCTTTTCCAACTTTAAAGTTAAAATTTAATAAAAACTAGTAAATCTGTTGCCTGAATTCTAGCAATTCAATAAAAATTAAATGTAAGAAACATTATAGACGTTTAATATATGATATTCTATTCAAGAAGCTTTTTTCCTCAAAAACGATATATTCAGTCTCAATAATAATATAAACTATCATTATCTGAATGCTTTGACTTAAAACGTATGATCTGACACTAAATTTTTAAATTTAACTGTCAAAATACGAAGACGGACTTACATTAATATTACTTCTGAGATAAACATTATTACTATTCAAAAAATCGCTGCTTAACTTTTCAAGCTATAAAACATAACTAATTTAAATAAAAACGAAATAAAAAATTAATTTAAGAAATAAATTAAAAATAAGATATAATTCAAAACTTAATAAAAAATACTTCCAGAACACCTACAATTTTTTTTTTGAAAACCGTTAAAATTTGACTGAGTTGTTTGCTCGGAAAGTGGAACTTTTGATTTTGGAACTGCATTTTTCGGACAATTAACATTTGAGGAATGCATAAAAGATAATTTTGGTGAAAAAATTTTTAGTTTTGAAAAAAATTAAAATTCGATCAATTTATAAGCTCTTTTCAAATTAAATTTCAAATCGATTAAATAGCGGATTTTTTTACAAAAATTTAATTTCTGTTTTAAAAGGTTGGGAACCCCCTGAAGTGAAATCACAATTTTTAAAAGTGGTTTGCACATCTACAGCCTAAATCTAATGTAATGACATATGAATCGATAAAATCGGTCCATTGGTGTGGGAGGAGTTGAAGTCACAAAAAAACCTTAGCCTATTAATTATATAGATTTGACCTACACAGAGAAAAAAGTGTCACATAAAATCTATAACATATCTTCTAAAAACGTATTTAGAACAAGGGGCATAAAAGACGAAAGAGAAAAGGTATTTTTTAAAAAGAAATCTTCTTATGTTTCAACAAAAATCTTCTTAAATTTAATTAATAAGATATCTTCTTAATTTTTTCTAAAATCCATATTTTCAAGTCTTTTCAAGAACAAGTGGCATGAAAGACGAAAAAGATTAGGAATTTTTTAAGAAGAAATGTTCTTGTTTTTAAGCAAAACCCTTCATAATTTTATTTAATAAGATATCTTCTTAATTTCTTGTAAAATCCGAATTTTCAAGACTTTTTTTTCAAGTTCAAGACGCCGCCAACACTTCGTGTATCGTTTATTCGTTATTTCTTATTTATTCTATATTGAGAAAAAAAGCAAATCATGTAAAAAACTTTGTTTCTTCATGTTGCTTCCTTTTGAAAAAAATCAAGAAGAAAACCTAATAGCTGTATGACATTTCTTCTTAAATTAATTTAAGAAGACATAGCCAATAACTTTAAGAAGAACATCTTCTTGGGTAAAAAACATAGAGAAATCTTCTTAACTTTGTTCTAAATTATTAGGTTTTTATGTGGCGATTTTTCAGTGTGTAGCTACTATGAAATATATTTGTATAAGTATATTCAACGGTTCTTTTGCGAAAAAATGTATTCATCATGATTCTTTTCACTCGCAAATAAATCATGACAATTTCATAAATGTGCTAGAAATCAACTTTGGAACGAATGGTCCAGATTTTTATAAGTTGTCCAAACATTTATTAAATTATTAACACACATGTTTTGAACTTTTTCTTCAAGTTGGTTAAAATAACTATAATTAATTTAGCCAAATTCGTAAATAAATCCCTCAACCTGTTTCGCTTCAGAAAATTTAGGAAAAAAAAAAACAAAAAAGCAATAAAATACAAATTTTTGCTACTCTTATGTGTAAAGAAACAAAAAAAAATAAAAGAAAACACATGTACATGTATGAAATTTAATGCTCCAAAAAGAAGTCATCATTATCAATGACAAGTAGTAACGAACTTAGCAGGAGAAAGATCAGAGAAAACGAGTGTGAAGCAAGAACATTTCAACATTTTCTGAAAAAAAAAACAAAAAAAATTAATTAAGCACAGTACTAACATCTAACCTACTCAGTGACCATGTCGCATAAGTCAAATGCATTATTACAACTTATGACGACAATGACCGGTAGGTAATTGAAATTTCAAGATTGTGCACATCACGTTGCCATGATAATTAGCAGCGATTGTAACACGTTTCAATTTTGTCACTCGTGTGGACAATAAAAAATATTTATGTCAAAATCAGTACTCTTAACAAATACTGTTTTTTTAAACCTACTGACACAATATTTTATATTGTAGTCTTGCCCACATGATAGATATTAAAATCAAAATAGGAGGAGGCAATAAATCAAAATAAATAGAAATATGACAAGAATTTAATTTGACTCATCTGCAAAAAGATGGCAATTTCAAGCAAAGAAAGTTTCTTAAAAAAAAATGCAAGTTTTTAATAATGTCAAAATTTATATTGCTTGACTTTTTGACACTATTAACACTTTCTCTATAGATTGGGCACTAAAGTCTAGAAACATGTCGCAAAAATTAATTAGCTAATCTTATTCGACATATCCGAACATGTTTGTAGGTATGTACAGTAGATTGCAATGATAGAAACGCACATTGATGGCAGTAAAAATATGTGTTTGAAATAAATTCAGAAACTAACTTGAACAATGAAGTAGTGCTTGGGAAACCATTCAACCAAGTGTAACAAAGGCATGTGATGGCATTCAATTCGAATGCAGACACAGATGACATGCAAGTATATCGTAAATCATTGAAAAACCTATGTTAGCTAGTATGTATGTTTTTATAGATATTATGACATAAACTCGATTACATGAATAATTTACCTGTTGCTATAAAAAACATATACTAAAAGAATAAATTCACTTTGTGTATATTATTTCATATTTATTCTATTGTATGGGTGCAGTTCAAATGTGTGCAAGTAAGAAAATTGAATTTTGGTACGACCAATAATTTCCAAAATCAAAGCAAGAAATTTACGTAAGGCCGCCAAAAAGGGTTTAAGTAAAAGCTATTACTAAAAATATTATGTTATTTCAGTATTATTATAACCATTTATTAGACAGTCTCAATTATATTTCACACACTGATAAAACCACATAATACAGTAACATAATAAGACCAAATTAATTCTATGTTAATACAATTTTGAAAAGTTTTAAGATGGTTGAAGAGTTAGTATAGAAGCTAGGATATGACAAATAAAAATCTCTTATACTCGATTCTGTTATAATAACTTCAAATTTAACCGCCACACCCTATATTTCTGCAAAAGAAAGATTAAGTAATAAAGACAGTTCTATAATTAAATCAAGAGCATAATATTCACAGTCATACCTACTGAAAACCATTCCATTCCTATTAAATCGTACCATCATACCAAAACAACGTACCATATCTAAAGGGTGTTTTTTTTGAGGTATAGAACTTTGATGAGGAATAAAATAAGTATGACTTTTTAAAATTGACATAAAATTGACTTTATTCAAAAGGTTATCTTATGGCAATTAAATATGATTTGTAGCATACAACCGCCACGGCTGGCTCGGACGTTATCTAATTTGGAGGTGCAATTTTCAAACACTTTTTCCAACATTTGTGATCATATATCGGCAATAAGGCGACGAATGTTGTCCTCCAAGTGATCAATCGTTTCGGGCTTATCGGCGTAGACTCGCTAGTCTTCACATATTCCCAAAGAAAATTGTCTAGCGGCTTTAAATTGCACGATCTTGGAGGCCAATTCACGTGTCCGGAATGTGAGATTATGCGGTTACCTTACGTTTCCTTTAGTAAATCAATTGTGGCACGAGCTGAAATGTTGCGCCATCTTGTTGAAACAACAGCTCTGGCACATTATGATTGTTCAATTGAGCAACGAAAAAGTCAGTAATCATGGCTCTGTAGCGGTCACCATTGACTGAACTGTTCTGGCCAGCATCGTTTTTAAAGAAGTATGGAAGAATGATTCCACCAGGCCATAAAGCACACCAAGCAGTCAGTTTGCCTGGATGTAACGGCGTCTCAACATACATTTGAGGATTAGCTTCATTCCAAATACGGCAGTTTTGTTTAATGACGTAGCCATTCAAGCAAAAGTGAGCTTCATCGCTACACAAAATTCTCTTTTGAAAAATTTCGAACAGAACCATTATTTTCAATATAAATTTGCTCAATTTGGAAGCGTTGTTCAGGCGTCAGTCTATTTATGTTGAAATGCCAAAACAAAGAAAACACAAATCACTTGACAGCTGACAAAATGGCCGCCACTTAAAACCTTGCCAATCAAATCATACAATATTATCACACCATTCCAAAATCTCTTACTCTGCCCATCGCACAGTGTGAAATATACGGATTCTAGCGGAACTTAATTATAAAAATTATGTTGGTCTTCCCTGGAAGAAATTGTTTTTTTCAGCTCTTAATAATCCAAACCGTTTGTTTTTGCATAATATTGCTATGTATTTGCAATATATATTTTGCCACAAGTGATCAAAGTCAAGGTTTACTATCAAAAAAATCAGATAAGTATTTTTTTTTATTTCTTGTAACAATTATGGAATAATCTTGTTTCTAATTCATTGCAATTGTGAAAAAAGGTTATAAGTATTTAGAATCTAAAATATTTACACTTTACGCGTTAATAAGTAGATTATATTTTTTTTTCATTTTTTTATACTTTTTCGCTTGTTTCCTTCTCAGGTTAAAAAAAAAAATATAAGCATGTTTGCACTTTGGACAGAGTTTTAAAATTGTAGACACGTGTAGACAAGCTCTTTTTTTCATTTCCTGTTTTTTTGAGTATTTTAAAACCAGAACCAAAGGTAATCTCGTGCTTCTTTTTGCCCCTCCGGATATATTTTTTTTAATTTCTGTATTTGAGAAAAATCTTATCAGATAACGATTAAAGTTTATTTAATATACATTAATAATTTTAATATTAAACAATGCAAGTAAAAAACATGAAAAATACAATGTGTGCTGTAAGCAAAGAATACTTAAATCATTAAAAAATATTTAAAACGCTAAAATTTTTTGGAAGAAAGGAAATTTTTGGTATATTCTTTATTCTCTTATATCATCATTTTATAAGGAAATAAAAAACTGAAAATTTGCATTGCTATAACAAAAAAATTATATTTCCTGTCAAATTAGGTAACAGTGGGTGCAGATCAGTAAGATTTGTAATTAAGTTCCACTAGAATGCGAAAATTTCACACTGTGCATCGTGCCAAACACTTCACATCATGCATTATATAATACGATATCCAACATTCCAAACACATCATACCACACCATCTTACAGCAATGCGATGATAGTACCCGTGCGGAACCGCATACAAACTGGTAACAAAAGAACTGAAGGCATTGAGACAGCCCACTTTTACGCACCTAAGCTTCTAAACACGTAGTAAGGACTCGATTTTACACACTCCAAGAAGCAGACGCAGGTGAGGTGGTGACAATTGTCAAATCCGTCAAGAATGACATGGCACCAGGGCCAGATGGTATTCCATGCATAAACCATGCGCTAAAGCTCGCTATCCTATCGCAACTCCAAACATTTGCCCGGGTTTATAACGCGTTTCTGATGGAGGACATATTTCCAGCTCTTTGGAAGACCCAGCGACTGGTGCTCATACCAAAGGCAGCATCAGGTCCACTGAAGATCCTTCAAGCTATCGATGCGATTCAAACAGTGGTCAAGATATGATGAGATCCAAACATTGGAAGGGCTTATCGTCAGTTTGAGTTTCGAGAATTGCACTCAACAACAGATGCTAAAAATCTTGTCTCCACGATTGCACAGAAGGCTATGGAAGGCACTCGATGAAGCAAGGATGCAAAACTTATAGCTAACTTTGCCATACGCAATTTATTCAAATCAGCCAATTGGAGCACGATTTTAAAAGCTGTTAAGGGTTTTAGAGTACCAAGCTACCTCACGAAAGTCAATGCGTATTATTTCCATAAGAGAATTCTGCAGCACTACACAGATGGCGGTACAATATAATGTCCTATAATTATACCGGTCATGTTCCACAGGGGTCAGTCCTATGAACACTACTGTGGAATGTCAAGTATGATATTCTAAGGCTCAATATACCTACTGACATAAAAAAAAGTCGGATTTGCGCATGATTTAGCGGTTGTGATGAGATGTTTAGCAAAACATCTGGATGAAGTTAAGGACCTTAGAAGTGTTGCTATTAGCATTATCTACGAGTGGCTCAAGTCAGTCGTCCTTGGTTTAGCCGGACACAAGACGCAGGCGAACACAATGAAAGCCGTTCGTTAAGTACCTCGGAGTGCTGAGTGACTCTCGACTCAGAGTGCGCTCACACAAAAGCAGGAAATTCATGCCTGACGAATTTTGGCCTGACGAGGACTAAAGAAAGCTCACAGGACACTCCTTCTAAGCGTTGTGCTTTCAAATCTGATGTACGCATCGACGGTATGGGCCGTAGCGATGAAAGTAAAGATTGTTGCACTTTCAGAACAGTTTCTGAAGATATAGTACTTAGTGTTAAGTAGCTTAATTTCCATCGACCTCTTGGTAGACGAGGTTCTATCCACTCGTAAAAAAACTGTCTCTCGAAAGAAGCATGATGCGAAAAGTGGCAGGCACATTAGGATAGCTCTACACTCAGAAAAATATCACCTCTAATAGCAACAGTCGGCGTTTAAGAAAACAGTTTTCTTTTTTGAATGAAAGTTTCAAAGTATGTTTGTTCTGTTAAAATCATATGTTGAAATATTTTTTGTGGTTTGTTGAAATGTCTGTCTTCTCTAAGCAATATTTTTTAAATGTGTTTTGCTGTATTTATATTGCATTATTTATATTGCAGTGAAAATTTGCTAGACTGTCATGCGGGGGATGTGAGCTCGCACCTTAGTTGTGTAAGTATCAAAAATTGTAATTTATCAATTGAAATAATACTAACTATGCTTCAGTCAACCGACTGTTGATTTGAAAGTTTCATTTGTTGGATGGTATTTAACAGTGAAATCTGTTACTTCAACCCATAATTTGTTTGATATAAAAGTATTTCTTTCTGAGTGTAAGAAGGGTCGAGGGTCCCATTACCTAACCCCAAGCCTATCTGTGTGGTATGGTCACGGATCGATAAACTTTTACTTCACCCAAAGTCTGAGCATAGCTGCTTTAAGGCATACCTGCATATATTCAAGATTGCATGTGACCCCTATTGACCCCATAGATCTGGTAGCACAGTAGAGGACAATGCCTTCGTCTTCTCGGATAAAATGGGTATTGCCAACTCAGTCTCCCCCTAACAGAATCAGCCAGCATATTTCAGACAGAACTTCTAGCGATAAGCGAGGCTTGTCTGGCTATAAGTCGAGCCAACACAAACAACCTAAATACAGCTATACCGTCAGATACTCAAGACCCTTCCAAGAATTTATGGATTGATGTGAAGGTCAGCATTTGCAACGAAAATTTTAGAAATTTAGATGAGTTGTCGAGTGAAATTGAGAAGGCTTGGTTCTCTATAGCTATGGATAGAGCACAAAAGCTTGTCGAGAGTATGAGACGAAGATGTCGGGCTGTTTTAAACAATTCAGAACTGATAAGATAAGTCAAATAAGAATAGATATGTAGACTAAGTACTAGTTTCACAAACTAGAAGGACTTTCAACTACAAAGATCAACGATATACTCATACTGCTTAACCGAACTGTATGGCTCCGAGGAAGCATGCCTAATTTGTCCTGCCCCACACCAAAAGAAAAAGAAAAAAAAATATTAAAACAACATTTATGTGACAACAAATTTTAAACTATTAAAGTTGTTAACTTTACAAATTTAATTTAATGCTCTAAAAAAACTGTTTGAAAACTAACCATAACCATGACCTTGGTTTGGAATTTCATGTACGAGTATTTACCGTAACGATCTTATCTTTAACTTAACTTTCAAAACCAACTATTTTTTCATAGTTGCTTAATTAAATATTTTTTAACAATTATCTTAATAGTTTCAACTACATTTTAATCTTCTTGTCTGCCTAAATTAAAGCATTCAATGCCATATGCAAAAAATTCAAAACGTTTCTTCTTATTTATCTTTTCACTAGTAAGTGAATTTTAATTTTACTGCACGCTACAATTAAAAGGTTGGCAAAATGGTTTTTTTTGTTTAATTTTTTTTTGTGAAGAAGACATTTAGAAATAGATTTCTTAACAAAATGCGTAAGAAAATAACATGTAAGATGGTAAAAAAAAGAAAAGCATGCTTTTAAGTTGATAGAATAAAGTTAAGACTCTTTTTCAGCCAACATTAGTATTTATATGTAGATATCTTCTTATAACTCTTAATCTATTCTATTTAAAAAAAATTCTTGCTAATAATACTAATTTACACCACTTATACTGCTGGTAGGGGTATGTAGTATTTTCTTAACTTTTGCAAAAATTTTATGATAACTCTTACTTATTTACTTCACTTCATTATGCATGACTTAAAATCGTGCATTAATTCATTTTCTTTGCAGAGTAACATGATAAAGCGCAACAACATAAACAATTAGGTTGTTCGGTCAGTCGGTGGTTTAATTCATTCATAATTGAACTAAGATTCGCTGTTTATTTAGTTTTATGGTTTTATTGATGCAGTAGGTATGTATGTTGAAATATTTAATTTCTCTAAAATATGTTGATCGTAATTTTTTTCTTTCTTTTGTCTTTAATTAAAAATATGCTGTTGCTGTTGTTGGTTAAACTTAAGTTCTGTTAAATTAATTATTAGATAAATGTGCAAAGTAATTTTTTTTTTTAAATGCTTCGTTTTGTTAAAAATTGTTTTTTGTTTTGATCAAAATAAAATGATTACTTAAAACGTGATTTGCTGTGGATACAGATGAAAGTACTAATTATAATGGACTGATACTTGCTGACAAGCTAACGATTTAATTACACTGAAGTAAAAAAGAACACAATACTTATGCATTTTTACATGATCTCCATGAATCGCATACATGGATTTTTGGTCCAGTAACCAATTATATGAGTCCCATGACCATTGATATTATTCATGATATTAATGTACAAAATACACAAAGGAAAAAACACAAGAACATGAATATTTCATAAGCCGAGTGTTTAAATTTCATAAAATTGTGTACAAAAGACACTAGAGCCAATTAAAAATTTCGTAAATGTTATACTTTTTTTGTATGAAATTCATAAAACTCGTGCAAAAATATGCGGAGAATATAACCAGTTATTAAGATAAGCGACAAAAATGCATGAATCTCTTGTAACAGGTATTTTCACACCAAATATCGAATTTTCTGTCAGTCTCTTGAAAGTGCTTTCATGGTGAACAAACGTATTTGGTAAAATTCGAAATAAGTTTCGTGTTTGTAAATATTGGTAAATGCCTCTATTTTGTGCCTTATTTATTTCCCGTGCATTTTGCTATATCTGTCCTTTGCAACAGATGTTTGCAACAAGAGATATACATGTTATTTATCTACTTATGTTTTAAAAAGAGCAAAATCCAGGATGGTTTGCCAATTTCCGAGAAGGCAATTTTGGCTTGGACAATGAACCACATATCCGAAATTGCAGAAATTGAACGGAATGCATCGACAACTTTCAATGCCTTGCTGAGCCCTTTAATGCATAAAAACCAACCATTAGTCACCGTCTCAAACCATTTGGAAAAGTGAAAAACTGAATCGATGGTTTCCACATGAAAGCCTCTTCATTGTTGATGTGACATAAGGTGGAATCGTTTTTAAAGAGAACTGTCACTTTTGAAGAAAAATGGATCTTATATGAGAACACAAAACGTTCAGGACAATGGTTGGATCGCCAATGGTTGGAGCCTCGTTAGTCGAGTGGTAAGCGTCCTTGACTGCAAACTCAGAGGTAACGGACTTGAATCCGGGTCTAGCAATGGTTCTACGCTTTTACCTTTCTTTATTTCTTTCCTCATTTCTAATCAATTGAAATTACAAATTCATCAGTATATACGATTTTTTAAGTTGTAGTTGGTGGTAGAGATGTTTGTGGAATGAGATTGCTTAATAACTCGAATTGACTGAGGAAAAGACATAACACTTGCCTCAGATTCAATTTTGCATGTTGATACAGCACTCCGCCACACATACAACATTCTACACTTGTTTTACTTGATTCTCTCCCCATCTATTCTATCCCCATCGATTCTATCTCCCCATTTCCGAGACAAGACAGACTTGACTGAATTGGTTCGACACCTGAAATCCTTGGTTCAAAGCTAAAAAAAAACAAGTAAAGAAAGTCTAAAGTCGGTCTAGGCCGACTATGAAATACCCTAAACCTACTTTAAAAAAACAAAAAAATAATATTATTGAAAATGGGTGTGTCCGTGGGCGGATGAAGCCTAAATTTTATATACATTTAAATGTTGATGAAAAATTTAAACATACCAAATTGTATTTTTGTAGATCACAGTAAATGCTTTTATTGTGCTTTCGCTATGGGAGGTGGGCTGTTTCATGGATGGATAACTCCCAATTTTTGAACACACCTTAGTTTTGGAATAAAATACATACATACCAAGTTTCATCTATCTATGACTAACATAACCTTAATTATTGAGTTTTAAACTTTTTGGATTGTATGGGAGGTAACGTGTCCGTGGGCGGATGACGTCCATTTTTCAAAACCATATTTGGTTTGTCATAAAAAACATACCTGCCAAATTTTATCTCTGAAGGTTAAACAGAGGCTTATTTATTCCGTTTTCAATGTTTGGGTTGTATGGGAGGTGGGCGTGTCCGTGAGCGAATGACACCCATTTTTCGAAAACATCTTTGTGTTGATATAAAACACATACTCACCAAATTTTATTGTTATAGGTTAATTATTAGCTTATATATCCAGTTTTCAATTTATGCGTTGTATGGGAGGTAGGCGTGTCCGTGGGCGTATGATCTCCATTTTTCAAAATCATTTCTGTTTTGTTATGAAAAACATACGTGTAAAATTTTATCTCTGTGAGTTAAGCAGACGCTTATTAATTGTGTTTTCAATTTTTGGGTTGTATGGGAGGTGGGCGTGTCCGTGATCGGATGATCTCCATTTTTTGAAAACATCTTTGTGTTGATACAAAACACATACATACCAAATTTTGTTGTTGTAGGCTAATTATGAGCTGAGTTATGCAGTTTTCAATTTTTGCGTTGTATGGGAGGTAGGCGTGTCTGTGGGCGGATTTCAAAAATATTCAATAGTGCAGATTCTTGAGTTCATGTGATCATGTGTACCAAGTTTCATCCAATTATCTCTACTCCTTCTTCTTATCCTGTGTATACGAACAACACACAGACGGACGGACGGACATGAATAGCTCGACTCACGAGGTGACGCTGATCAAGAATATTTATACTTTTCTATATCGCACTCGCTTCGTTCTATGCGTTACAAAAGTTTGCACAAAGTTAATATACCCTCACCTTTTAGGTTTAGGGTATAAAAAAACAAAAAGTGGGACTGCAACCTAAGAAGTTCATGGTGACTGTTTGGTGAACTTCTGAAAGTGTCGTTCAATATTCCTTTTTGATTCCTTTTGACGAAACTGCGCAGACCTACTGTATACAATTGGACGAAATTTACGCATGTACTACAGGAGTTGCAGTAAGAAGTTTTGGCTCACTCTCCATGTTCACCAGACCTATCTCCAACAGATTATCACCTTTTCCGCAGTCTGGAAACTATTTACAAGAACAGCGCTACTCCAACCAAAAAGCTGTAAAATCCAACATTTGGTATAAAACTACCTGGTACATATACTAGCGAAACTTGAACTAATTTCAGAGTTTAGTGACCGAAATTCATATAATCCATGTGCAAATTGAAGGGCAGCAAGAATAGTTCATAAGATAAGAGTCAAAAATACATGAAACTAATGTACCTTTACAATGGAAGCGCAAACTATTTTTTGTATTTAGTTCATACATACTATATACATTGGGACGCATCGGTCTTCACTCAAAACAAAAATAACTAGTTTAAAATATTTTCTGGCTCATTCATGACCTAACACTGAGAAAACTACATTTTCAAAACTAGTAGAAACGTGCCACTTTTGAAAACGTTTAACCCAGATTTTGCACCTCTAACTTTTATATTCCTTTTAAAAATGAACATTTTAATATAAGCTTCTAAAATGTTCGTTTGATTTAAAATGAAAAAAAAATTAGAGGTGCAAAGTTTTCTCAGTGTACTTATGAGCGGACTGAGAGCATACACAGTTACATTCAGACGGCAGTGGTTTATAGACGAACTCATATATGAGTACACTCAGCTCATGAACAGAAACACAAAACCAGTTTTAGACACTCTTTACAATCACACTCGTTTAACACTCGTTAAACCACATCATAAGATATATCAGTGGAAGTAGAGCTCAATAATTTTCCAGTAAGCTCAAATGCATATGAACACCATGAAAAATATTTATTGCATAGGTGTTTATAAAAATGATCTATTCAAAAATGACGAAATATCGATTTTTTGGAGACGATTTTTTGGTCTCCCCAAGAAAACGGGGTTCAGGAGATCCAAAACCGCTCCATGGGGTTTCTCCGATCAAAAAAAAAAAAAAAATGATGCAGAAATAGTTTCATGAGCCCCTCTTTATTTTAAGTCGGTGTGCGGTGAAATCTAAATTTCGAACCGGCTTAATGTACACATGATCAAAAAAAACAAAAAACAATTTGGGCATTTCAGCCCTTGAAAGGACTTTGACCGAGCTTCTTATGATCAATTGTGTTGTGTGTGTTATTAAATGTTTGTACACAATTGACCGAGAACTGGACCAACATGTTTTATGCCGACTCCGAACGGCTAAAGTTCATGTTCTCAAGAAGCTTTACATGGCATTGTTTACTCTCTGAGGTTTGTCATTGTCTGCAGAGAGGTGGTGACCGATCAGAAAAATTTTTTATTGAAAAAAACTTTTCGCCGCGGCTGGGGGTACACATGATCGGTGAATGCAAAAATCACGTAGGTTTTATATGAACGTATACATAATTTGTATCTATTTTCAATGCCGCTACAATAGAATAGTTTTGTGTTTATAATGTATTTGTGAAGCGTGTACCACTAAACGTTAAAAATAATTCTTGAAAACCGAAGCAATAACATGATAGTGCATTTCATTTTATCTCTTCTTATATTTAATTACTACTCTAGAAAAGTTGAGTTTTTTTCCATATAGTACATTGATGGTTTCTTGTTTTTGTGTTGTTTGTTCCTTTTTTTATTGCTGTTAAAAAAAAGTGAAATCTTGTACAAGAAACCACAAGATTGCAATGAGAATGATCGGAAGCGGATTAAATAAATAAACAAACTACCACGACAGCTACAACAACCAACACCATAATAGTTTCTACAACAAAAGCATAAATAAAAACAACACCACTTGAAGCATAAATGCACAGGAGCAACAAAGTGGAACCAATAGAAACATTTCGATTGAAGTCATCAACTAGCTTTAATAATCAACAAAATAACAACTGAAGAAGCCCCGGAGAAAATAAAAACAACAGCGCGGTAGGAAACAATAAACAAACATGGCGTTAAAAGCATGACACCGCCTCTGTCGGCATTTCGTATTTGGGCAGCAAAGCGCCTTGGATCCCCAAAGTGCTGTCAAGATCAGCAGCAACAACAAAAACAACAACAACAACAACAACAACAACAATAGTATTAAACACCCCTTAGCGACTAATTAAAAGTGCGTGGATTACGGAATTTTTCGAGCTAAACCTTTAGCAGCGCATGCGCAACACTTAACATTATTTTTACATGCGTTGCTTTATTCTTTTTTTTTTTTATTTAATGTTTGGTTTAAATATTACTGCCACCTTCCATTTCCGGCGATGGTGCAGATACCCTATTTTTAACACTTGTTTTGCATTTGAAAAACACTCATTTTGGCAGTCAAGTTCAACGACGTCATTGGTGCTCTATTGTTGTAGTAGATGGAGTTAATGAAAAAACCAAAACTCGTTGCGGTCTTTTGATTTTGACTCATGTACGATTTAGGTGAGGCAGACAACTGTTGTAACAACAAAAACAAAAACCATAGCAATCATCGGCATGGTCGAACAGCAGTTTGTCCGTCACAGTTGACAAGGGTTTCAGAGTTGAAACACTGCCAATTATTTCGCATCTTCCTGCAGTACATTAGTATATTATTCGAAGAAATAAATTCAAATAAGTTATTAAAGTTCACATGTTGCCCCCATTCTGGCTTGTACTCATCATCTGAGAACTTATTACAAGAACTTACACCAGGAAGATGATGTACATTAGGGCGTATCGAATTACATTTTTTTTTCGAATTTCACATTCTAAGAGGTCTCAAAAGTTTCATGTGGTTGTCATGATCTGCCAAAAAAAATTTTATGAAAATAAAAGGACATCTTCCTGCCCCGCAAGGACAAAGTTGTTTTTTGAGTAAAACAGTAAAAAATAACGATCCCCGATAAATTTGATTGTAACCATTGAGTCTAAATTTTGATGGCATTGATTATAGTGTTGGCGTATTTCTTAAATACGATGAGTTAATAATTTGTATAGTTTTTGCATATCAATTCTCTTGTTTTAGAGAAATGTATACTAGAACGCAATTTTTTAACTTTTTCAAAAAAATTAATATTAGATTTTATAACACGGGCATAAGAAGTGGTGTCGAAGATAATTTTCTCAATTTGGATTTTTCAAATATTTGTGTACATGACCCTACCTTAAAATATGTATTTAATATGCCAGGCTCAGACCACGATTTTTTTTTATATTTTAATACCTAAAAAAATTTTCAGATTTCAGAAATCAAATTTCTCAATATGAGTTATATCTTCTTTATAGTTATAATATCGTTAAAATACATTTTATGCCATTCAGTCGGTCTCAAAAGACTAAACAATTATTTTTAAAATGTGTTTTAATGAAATTATAACCATAAAGGGGACATAACTCAAATTGAGAAATTTGATGCTAGGAAATAACTTTTTTTAAAATATCGAAATAAAAATAAAATCGTGGTCTTAAGCTGATATATTAAATAAATATTTTTAGGCAGTATCATGTTCAGAAATTTTCAAAAAACTCAAATTGAGAAGATTATCTTCGACAACACTTCTGAATCAATTGACATAAAATCTTATATTCATTTTTTTGGAAAAGTTAAAAAATTGCGTTCTAGTATTCATTTCTCTAAAACAAGAGAATACAAATGCAAAAACAATGCAAATTATTAATTCATGATATTTATGGAATACATCAACACTATAAACAGTACCACCAAAATTTATAACCAATGCTTACATCAAACGTCTTGTGCTATCCCAAGTACAACTTTCGCTTCAAATATCCTTCATACAGGATACTGTTGGTAAAAATCATGAGTAGCACCGTGTGTGGCAAGAAATTGTTAGTTAAACTGCATTATTACTTTTGCTTTAAGACATGTCTGGATTTTCTTAAAAAAATCAAAGCATTTTAAGATCGTTATTTTTTATTGTTTTTCCCAAAAAACAACTTAGTCCTTGCGGGGCAGGAAGATGTCCTTCAATTTTTATAAAATTTTTTTTGGGTGATCTTGACAAGCCTATGCAACTTTTGATACCTCTAAAAATACGATCTAAAATTTTCGATACGGCCTAATGTACATATTATAAGATCAAGGCATCAGGCACGGCTGTTTGCAAAATGCAATGAGACAAACGGCATTATATTAAGCAGACCGACTAACAATTAAATTTCCTGAGCTGGTTCCATTTCAATATTTTTAGTGTTCACCTTGATATAACTTCTAAGAATGCATTTCTTTTTCGAAAATATTACGCACGTACTTGCGCAGTCAAGTTTCAAATTATGGTTAGCGAGCTTGTTTTACTTGCTTAGCTTTAAACTCTTGTAACGTACGAAATTGAAATTAAATTAAAAAATTTCATTTGAAACTCACAAAAGGTTATTTAATAATCAGAAATGTTAAATTAATAGAAAACATCAATCGAAATTCAGAAAAGTTAAATTGAAATTCAGTAATTTCATTTGAAATTCGCAAAATATGAATTAAAATTTCGAAAATTTCATTTGAAATTTAGAAAATATCATTTGAAATTCAGAAATTTTATTTGAAATTTAGAAAATGTCATTTGATTCATTCCACTTGCATTTAATTCCATTCATTTTTCAGAAAATGTGAATTGAAATGAAGAAATTTCATTAAAAATTCAGAGAAGCAATTCAGAAAATATTTATTTATTTATTTATTTATTGGCCAAACAAGGCAATTTACTTAATCTAATAGTTTTTGTATTTTTTTTGTTTTTATTATTTTTTTCTCTCTCTCCTTTCCTTGTTTTTGTGTTCAACGATATGAAATTCGATGTGGGCGTAATCCGCCCACCTGAACGACATGATTACAAGAACACGACAAAAAGAAAAGGCAAGAAGAAAAGAACAATTAGGGGTAATATTACAATGCTTAGGTCTATGTTTTAAACATTATAATATAATTTATACAGTTATTCTACACCTGCTGAAACAAGGAGATAGAAAAGGGACTAGAGAGGGTTGACTTAGATGTGACATTCAGAGATGGTAAATGAATATTTAGGGTGAGAAAAACGATTTGGAAAGGGAACGCTTGAACATGGATTTGGACATGGGGAGTATATAGTGCTCGCTGACATTATTAAATATTCTACAACATCTATTTATGGGTTCGTTCAATGCGTAAATGGTGTTGTGATGAGATTCTTTTAACAATTTTGTATATCTAGTTCTCCTTATTGGTTCATTAAATACAACTTTATTGGAAATGCATTCACTGTCGATGTTTCCATTAATAACATCAAGTATAAAGCATGAACAAAGTAATATTCTTCTTGACGAAAGCGACATTATATTCAACATTTTCAGTCTAATTTCATATGGTGGTAAGGTTCTATAGTCCCGGGGATCGTACGAATCTCTCAAGGCAAAAAGCAAAAATTGTCTCTGAATTGATTCAAGTCTTTCACTATGCACTTCAAAAGCTGGATTCCAAATAACACAGCAATATTCAAGAATAGGACGCACTAATGTGCAGTATAAGGTTTTAGTTACCCATAAATTCTTGAACTCTTTTGCACGTCTTTTAATGAATCCAAGCAGTTTGTTTGCCCTGGATATGATATGATCATAGTGAAGGTTAAATCGCAACTTGTTATCTAGGATTACTCCTAGATCTGAAATGTGATTGACCCTGTTAAGTTCTACCCCATTAAGCATATAACTGCTACAAGTTTTTTGGGTTTTACGGGAGAAACTTATAACGAAGCACTTATTCACATTTAAAGAAAGCTTATTTTGAATACACCAATGTTCAAGAGATAAAAGCTTGTTCTGTAAGAATACTGAATCCACTTCTGATCTAACCACATGGTACAGTTTTAAGTCATCTGCATATAAGAGATGGGGGACATCGTGCAAAACTTCAGATATGTCTGCAATAAATATGTTGAAGAGAAGTGGGCCAAGGTGGCTACCCTGAGGTACACCTGACGAGACAACAATTTTCTTAGAAAGAGTTCCTTGAAATTTTACAAATTGGGATCTTTCACAAAGATAGGACTTGAGCCAATTCAGCAAAGAGCCTGCAATACCAAAATTCTCTAGTTTCTTCGTTAAGATTTCGTGATCAACACGATCAAACGCTTTACTAAAATCTGTATAGACTGCATCTATCTGATGACCTTTTTCCATTTTAATAAGAACATCCGATGACATGATTGTCAGATTTGTGGCGGTTGAACGTCCTTTACGGAACCCATGTTGCTGCTCATTTAAACGTGGGTTAATAACGTCCGTAAGTTTGAAACATATAATTTTTTCAAAAATATCATCTAAAATTCAGAAAACATCAATTTAAATTCAAAGTTAAGAAAAGTTGTCTAAGCAATTTCAAATTAAAAGCATCTATATACCTAATGAAGGCTACATAAAGTTTTAATCTTTTTGTTTGAACCCATATTGAGCCCTATTCAACGAATAAGCTTTAGGTCCACTTTTTCGAAATTCACTTCTCAAGTGCAAACCATAGTACTTATTGACTTGGTGAGCATGATAATCCATGGTGAGGTAACGGCCGACTACATCAGCTCTCGTCTGATGCCTCTGCTTCATGCACTACTTCTAAAATTTATTTCAACAAGCGCGGTTAGGACTTTCTCGGCCTGGTAAATCTAACGGAGGCATGGTCGTCCTCTTCGACTTTGACTCTCAGCTTTCACCCAAAACACCTTCCTGGAGTTTCTTCATCCATACGATACACACCTGCCTTTCTTAGCATCCCCTTAATCTGAAATTGAAGAGATCGCTAGATAGCGGCCTTGTCTGAAATCTCGTTTAGTGTTGAAGGTTTTGGATAGGTCATTTACTACCTTGAAGGAGGAAGGTTTTCGGATCCGAACTCAGATATTGTTTTGCACAGGCAATCCCGAATCGGATCTTGGCTGCAACAAGACGGTGGTTGGAGTCAATATGGAATGTCCGCAACGTGCGATCTTCCAATGCGCTTGAAGCATGTCTTCCCTCGATTACAACATGATCAATATTATTTCGCGTTTTATGATCCGTAGACAGCCAGATGGCCTTGTGGATATCGAGGTAATTTAATCTGGTATTTTAACTACCATCTTTCGCACCGCTGCGAATTCGATCAGTCTAAAACTGTTGTTTGAAGTGATCTCGTGAAAACTAAACAAACCGACAGTGCTGCCAAAGACGTTTTCTCTTCCGACCTTTGCGTTGAAATTGCCGAGGACTGTTTTCACGTCGTGATCATACGGCCGGGCAGTGATCACGTCCTCTAGGTTCGCGAAGACAGCATTGTCCTTTTTTCTCTGTCGGGGCGGGGCGTGCGTTCAAAGCTCAAGCTAGGCTTATGTTGAAGCATTTCGCCATGTTGTGGATTGTGGCCAGCCTTTCGTACCCAGGTATGAACCGGGAAACAAAGTGGCGTAGTTTCCGGCTAACGTCGAATCCGCATTCAAATTCGCGCTTATCCGCATGGCAAACTGCGCTATAAACTATCTTTCCAACGCATCTCCTCGGTGATGATGTCAGGCTTTATTTTTACCAGAGCTTGCACTAATTGAACGGAGGCACCTTCCTTTTAAAGAGTCTGGACACTTCAGCTGCATATCCGTAAATCATTGTCCGTTTTTCGTTAGCGGTCGTCTACGTAGTAGGGGTTCATATCCGAGGTTTTCATCGGGCAGTTATAGTGTGGTGGGACCCAAACCCTACGCACATTCCATTTTGAAGGTCTTGGAGAGACCCATTGACAGTGGCAGTTGTGAGTTATGTGATTCTGTCATTTAGGATGAAGCACTGTACCGCACTACGCCCTTTTACACCCTAGCTGGTCACCCGCTTCTTATTCGGCACCGCTTAGACGTGGCTAACCACTATATGAAGAGCCCAGGCTTGTAGCTCAGCCTTCGCATATTTCAACGGATATGAAATATCCGTTAATACCACAAAATCAACGGAGCCGACGAACAGAGTTTTTTCATTTTAAGTATTTATTGTGTGCCTATTTTCTGTGCCTGCTACTTTTCATGTAAGTTTTCGAGTCAGAGTTTGTTGTTTATATCCCTGCAAACATTTGGGAGATAATTAGAAGATTAGATCATTTGGCGAAGCGCTAGCGATTTGCCTAAAGGATCTTTGGAAGGTGGATCGCTTTTCGATCGCCGAAGCGGTGAATGCGCAATTCTCGAAAAATTTCAAAATCTTTCTTTGCTCATGCCGGCGATAGCTGGAAGATGCATCGCTTTTCGATCGCCTAAACGATGAATGCGCTATTGACAAAAAAATGTTCAAAATCTTCCTTCACTCATTCCGGCGATAGTTGGAAGATGGATCGCTTTTCGATCGCCCAAGGGATGAATGCGCAATTCAAAAAACTTTCAAAATCTTCCCTCGCTCATTTTGGCGATCGTTGGAAGATGGCTTTTTAAAAAGCTTTCAAAATCTATCATTGAAATATGAAACAGGCTCTGAAAAATTGTTTAAATAAATCAAAAAATTTAACTTGTAAGCAACTTCATGGAACTGCTAGTTCAAACTTGCAACAAATTGAAACGTTCATCAACTTTGCAACAAATCGCTGGCGATCTCTAAAAGCGATGTCTTGGCCACTTGACATGTCTTGTCAGTGAATTACTTAAGACCCCTTCTGCTAATTCGTGAGCGAATTGCTGGCGAATCGCTTTATACTCTTCTCGGCGATTCGTTGGCGAATCACTTAGAACTCCTCTGGCGAATCGTTCGCGACTCTTCGTAGCGAATCGCCTAAGCCTCATCTCGGCGATTCGTCGGCGTATCTTCAGGAAAATCGATTAAGACTCCTCTTGGTGATTCGTTGGCGAATCTTCCCGGCTGTTCTAATTAGACAATGTAGAGCTCATTAAGCTCTTTTCAACGACATATAATTTTTTTAAGATCTGACATCTAATGCCACAGATACTTTGCTTAAGTTATGCAAAAAATACCATTTTGGCTGTTTCTCCGGAGGTCCAAAAAATTTTTTTTTGTTTTCGGAATCCTCTCGAGCTCAACTTTAAAAAAGGGGGTGGTTTTTTCAAACTTTTTTTTTGTATAGAGTCCGTCCCACTCTACTGTATATGCAACTTTACAATTGTTTTATTTTTCAATTATCTCTATTCTTTATTTCTTCGATGTTAGAATTCATTCAAATTCGTTATATAGAGGACATGAAAAACAGAAGGTTATGAAGTTCTTAGGACAGTATAAACCACCACCTTACTTACTCGTACACAATATGTTATCCTTTTGCGGCTATACATGCTGCAGAGTATTCAATTCCAATGTTTTGAAATGCTTAATTAGAAGCTACACATTTTTCGCACACACATTAAAAATAAAAAAAAACGCCAACTCCTTTAAGGACTCTCGATTGTTTTAAGACATGTTTTCACTTCTTCAACACTGCATAATTTTACGCTACATAAAGCATATATTTAGTCTACATTTAGGACGGTAAACTTCAAGATACCGAAAAATAAGAAACTAGGTGCTATACGAGGCGTGACGTTCAAGAATAAAAACTTATGTTAATGACATAGAATGTTGATGTGGAACGTGCTCAAATGATTCTTGTTGCAATTAGCATTACGTAGTTATTCTTAGTAAAAACACGGCGCGGCACACGATCATAATTAAAATTAAACGAATATTCTTGCAAAGTTAAAGGATTTAAATATTTTTTTCTTAAACTTTATGAGTTGGTTAATATTTTGACAACTGCACGACTAACAAGTTACTGTTAAAAACGACTACTTTGACGACGACTTAATGGCAACTGAAATCGAATTGGAGAATTGAAGCGCTTTCGACTCGAACCATGAAAACGTGCTGCACGAGACGATACAGGTAAAGCGGAGCAGCGACAGCGATGTGTTTTGGAATTGGAACTGGCTTTACGGAGCGCTATGGTTGTGTGTGCCTTATGGCTAAATGAATGAACACGCGAGGTGGTAACGATGCGTAAACAGCAAGAGCAGCAGCAGCACAACATATAAACAGCAACCACGACGAACGCCAGCAGCGTTGTTGAAAACGCTTTTGGTTGTTGTTATTGTTGCTATTTCAATGTTTTGTTTACAAGCAATACCGGCAAGCCGACAGACAATTGTTTTGTTTGTTTTCCATGCATTTTGATGTTTGTTAAAGCATCGTGGTTCTAGTTTGCTCTTGACTGGAAAATTGGAAAATGTGGCCCATTCAACAATTGGCTAGTGAGGGAGTTGAACGGAAGTGGGATTTTTTTTTTTTCTCTCAGAACGGATGTTAAGCTATGCAAGGTCAATTTGTGTGCATAAAGATAAAAAATTATTGTTATTCTTATGTAATCACAACAAAGTGAACCATTAAGGGATCAGGCAATATAAAATAAAACTTTAAATAAACATGATCGAAGCTCCAGACATATTGTTAAATCATATTTAGTATATTTGAACCATGGCATACATAAAATGGCAGTGAGTATTGTAATGTATGTAATGTAATGTATTGTGAAGGAATACGTTTTTTTAAGGCTAACCTAATTTAGCTTAATTGTCGTGAAATCATAAATTTCGGCAACGTATGTGCTTTCTTATTTCTCTACCTTCATAAAATTGTTTAACATATGTTTGTAGTTATGAGCTTAACTGGGACTGTCACCGAAAGTTCAACATAAGTTCAGAATTTCCTAAACAACAAACACCAAAAAATACCCGTTGAGTTTCTACAACAATGAACTAACTTAACACGACTTCACCAGAAATGGTCTAAATGTTGTCACACTTGGTGAGCGTTGCACTTGAATTATTTGCTAATTTTATTCTTTTGTTGGAAAAAAAACTTGTTTCAACTAACTGTGTAAAGGTGTGGATAATGAGTTTAAATTAATTTTTTTAACATTTTTGATATAAACGGCAAATTGAGATACAGTTTATTAAAAATTTTTTTAAAAAATAATAAAATAAAGCAAAGCTTATTCTTAAAAACTCATCAAGTTATTCTTTCATATGCTTTGTAAAAAACTACTCAACATAATAGTTATGTAAAGGCTGGAATTCAGACATGACAGGCATGTCTGAACGGTTTGACCGTTCACTAACAAACATTGGCTTTGTGATGTCAGATAAATTTGGCCCAAGACCCCTCAAAAATTCCTGTCAACCCAGCCAGTACCATCTATAAATTGAAGCACTTGGCTTCTGCGCTTGAGCTGGGCAAAAGCTCAGCAGTTGTTAAGCCGGCTCGTTATTTTGTTCATTCCTACAGCCTTTACAAAAGTTATTTATAGGAGCCCCCATTCTAACGGCTTGTTATAACATCTATAAAGCGGTATCGGAGCGTGTTTTTTTGAAGTACATACCATAATTTATGCTTAAATTTTAATTTTTTCCTTTTTTCGAACTGATCAGTTTCTCTCTCACATCATATCGAGCCATAACCGCGAAAAAGATGTAACCAGCAATTGACGAAAATTAGTTTTCTTATCGAAACTTACTATTAATTTCATTATCAGTAATCTATAATTATAAAATAATAGTAGTTATAATAATATAATTATTTATATGTTCGGATTGTGTAAAAAAATTGACGTAACTTTAAGTCTTAAGTCGAAAATAATTAAAATAAATCTGCTCCTCTAAAATTTTAGTTTTGATGGTTACATATTTTTCGCGGTTAGGGCTCGATATGGTGAAATAATCTAGAACAATTTTTAGTCCGATCTTTAATATTGTGTCTATGGTCAACCCCAGAAAAAATCATTTTGCTTTTTTAACCAATAATAACCAATAATTTGTACATTGTAAAATAAATCTTATTGTTGCCTTTAAAATAAAAAATTCAATTGAAAAATTTTTAAACTTTTTACTAAATGCTGCTCCGGACACTCTCTATGAATCTCTATTGAAGGCCACATTTGCAAACGGCCTGCCAAACCGTGTATTTATTTGGATTTTAAATTTTGAGAATACTTAACCCTTTTTTACCACAGTATAATCTTCATGTCTAAGTAAGTGCTTGAAACCCGTTTTGCAGTCCAGTTTTCAAACCTTTTTCTTAGCTAAAAAATCTTTTTCTTTTGACCCGTCGAGTACTTATCCTCCTTTTAAACGGTACTTTAAAGATGGTGCGCATAAGCTGGATTCCAAGTCACCGGGGAATTTATAGAAACGAGATGGCAGACGGTCTAGCAAAGAATGGCGTCAGTCTGGCATCAGAGCTCATACCGCTCACGTACCCATACCGCTACAGCAATTGTAAATACAATTGACTGGGTCAGATCTGTATGAAAAATGCTTAAGGGCCCATTAAATATTTTTTTGACTACCAAAAATAAATTTAATTTTTTTTTATATTTTTCGAATCCATAACTTTGTAAAAATATTCTTTATAAAAATATTCATTTAAATGTCTTAAGGACCCATTAAAGTGTTTTAAACAAAAAAAAAAAACCCAACATTAAAAGTTTCTTTTTAAAACGACTGTTTGTTTTATGAAATTTTTGTACTTGCATTATAATTAAATAATATTTAAGGAACATTTTTTTATTAATTTTAATAAAAAATATGTATTAATATTCCCGTTATCCGTAGTTTAATTAAGCACCTGAAATATGCGGTGGCCACGATTTCTCGGAGCTTGTTCATCCAAAACAAAAAAAATTTAATAATTGCTTTGAAACTTTTTGAGCTTTTAATATAAAATTTCAGAAAAATATTGATTTTTAATCATCAAAATATACGATTTTGGAAGATGTAGTTGATGATAGAAATGTTTGTGGAATGAGATTGCTCAATAACCCGAATTGACTGAGGTAAAGGCATAACACTTGCCTCAGATTCAAATTAGCATGTTAATATAGTGCTTTGCTTTATCTAACTCCCCATTTCCGAACCAAGGCTGACTTGACTGAATAGGTTTGACACCTGAAATCCTTTGTTCAAAGAAAAAAAATCTAACCATTAAAAGTAGCAAAGGTATTTTCTTAACAAATACAACTAATTTGATAGCTATCCTTGGCTTAGTTTTCGAGCAATGCTTTCCACCGCTTAACTGAATTACGAAGTCTGGGTATATTAAATATTTGAGATTCTGCGGAGACCCCGGAATTATAAACAATGGCTGCGAATGAAATAATTTTTGTTATTAAAAGTTCAAGTATTGTCGACACCGTGGTGACCGTGGCGTGCAGGTTAAGTGTGTGGCTTAGCACGTTTTTTTATTGTCGACACCGTCCGGTTTTATTCAAAAATTCGGTTTTTTGGGGCATTTTTTTTATGACATTTTTTAAAATAACAATTATGCATTTGAAATTTGTGAACAAATAAAAAAATCCGTTTAATTTGAAGTAAAATTTGGCATAAAATCGGGTTCTGAACTTAGAAATACCGAAGAATTTAGTCCGGTGCCGCCAAAGTGACTCAAAGCTGAAATTTGAAATTTTGTTCAAACTATACTTTCATGCTTACCCATTAGGGCGATCCTTATGATTTTTTCAAAAGTTTTTTATGTAGTATTGAAGGCCATTTATTTTCTGAAGACAGTTACTTAAGACCGTGGCATGCAGGTTAAGCGTGTGGCTTAGTATGCTCAGAGCACGAGATCAATACCCAGCCGCGGCTAAAAGTTTTTTCAATAACAAATTTTTCTGATCGGTCATCACCTCTCTACAGACAATGGCAAAACTCAGAGAGTAAATATTGCCATCTAAGGCTTCTTGAGAAGCTTTCCGTCAATTGTGTGCAAACATTTACACACACAACATAATTGATCATAAGAAGCTCGGTCAAAGTCCTTTCAAGGGCTATTTTTGTTTTTTGTTTTGTGTTTTTTTTTTGTTACTTAAGAAAAACATGTTAAGTTCCTTAACCCATTTTAGTCAGCTGGTCGATTTTTCGACCACTAACGTTAAAATTAATTTGTGGAAAAAGTATTAAAAAATATTACCTGTTCATGTAAAATGGAAAATTTGGAAATTTTTATTTATTTTCTGAATTTCCATTTCACCAAATTATATCTTTGCAGAAAGAATTTGAAAATATTTTTAATATTTTTTTCAGAAATAAGTTTTGAAAAAAATATTAAAAAATAATGGGTTAAGAAAATTTTACCATTTTTGGGAAAAAAATCCCTGTAGCTAAAAAAATCGACCTGTTTATAGAGTTTTCACTATTGCAGTTGTATGAGAGGTGGGCGTGTTCAAGGGCGTGTTCACATCTTAATTCTGATATAAGATACTCACATACCAAGGTTTATTCCTGTAATTATATTTAATAATACTCTCTGTAACTCTTTTTAGAGTTTTCACTATTGTGGTTTGTTTGGTAGATGGGCATGGTGAACAAATAAAGCTCATACACTCAGAAAAATATCAACTGTAATATTAACAGTTGGTCGCTGTTATTTCAAAACACTGTTCGATTGTATGATTTGCGTTTAAGTAAACAATTTTCTTTGTTGAATGAACGTTTCAAAGTATTTTTGTGATGTTAAAACCATCTGTTGAAATATTTTTGTGCTTTTGTTGATTTGTCAATTTGTTCTAAGCAATAGTTTTTAAATTTGTTTGCTATATTTATATTATCGTTGCCAATAGCTGAGTGGAAGTGCACTTGACTGTCATGCGGGGGACGTGGGTTCGAACCCTAGCTGTGTAAGTATCAAAAATTGTAATTTAATAATTGAAATAATAATAATTTTGTTTCATTAATAGTTTGGTCAAAAAATAACCTTCAAAATAAGTTGCTTACTATCTTGCAAAAAAAAAAAAAAATGTACCTAAATTTAATTTTTTATTTAAAAAAAATATTTTAAATAAAAAAAAACATTTGTGTTGGCCTTGCCGGTATTTGAACCGTGGACACTCGAGTGCTAGACGCACACGTCAGTACACTCGGCCATAAATGAACTTTCAAAACAGTGATTAAATTTCAATAAATAAGTTTTTATACGGGTTTCGTGTTCTATAGACCAACAGTCAACCGACTGTTGATTTGAAAATTTCATTTATTGGATGGTATAGTGAAATCTATTATTTCAACCCATGATTTGTTTTATATAACAGCATTTTTTCCCTGACTGCAATTTGTAAACATCTCGCTTATGATGGAACATTTAAACTTTCCAAGTTTTATTTCTGTAGCTCACATATAAAGTTCTGTATAGTTCCAACAAACAAACTAATTCACTTATGATATCGTGCATGAATCACTTTCTCGTACATTTCATTCAATAGAAATTATCAAATACAATTCACTTATAATATCGTGAACGGAAGAAATTCCTCCTTCGTTAACGAATAGTTCAAATCGACAAAAACATTCCGTGAACGTGTCACCAAACCTAAGAAAATTAATTCGTTAACGAATCTTCATATTTAAAAGAAGCTATTCATGACGAATCGAAAATTTTAAAAGAAGTAATTCTTAACAAATCATCAAATTTAAAAAAACAATTATTTAACGAACCACTTTTCCTTGAAGAACTGAACACTTTGTAGAACGAATGATTTTAATATTGCAACAAAATATTCAGCATCACCATAGGAGAATTTATCTGTGATGCTCCTGCAAGAGCTACGGTGCTAACTTTAAGTATCCAGCCAACCTCTGATTCAGACAAAACCAAACTATTCGAAAATAATACGAAAAAACTATTTACAAGCGTTTCATCAACGAATCACCCCTCGCCACAATGTTTATTGGGGTGGTATGCCTAACTATTGTAGGTAGTATGGGAGGAAGGAGTGTTTGTGGGCGGATGAATTTCATACTCTTATATTTTTATTTTTGGTTTTAATAAATAAGTTCAAACATAAAATTAAATAATGATAAGAACAAATATATTAATGTTATTAGTTTAAAATAAAGTCCGATATTTGAGGAAAGTTAAAGGTACAAAAAATTTAAAATAATCGTTATTTTAATTTATGTAACGTTTTTTTGTTACTGGAGTGCAAGTATATCTCTAAAAACAATGGATTCCACTTAAAAACACGTTTAAATATAAGTCTCCTTCGTCCTTTGCTTAAGTAAGTTTACAAATACCGGATCAGCTTATTTTTTATCGTATCAACATTTTGAATATCTTTCAAACCTTTTTTTCATTTTCGTTTTCCAAAAAACACAACATATAAAATAGAATACCTTAAAATTTTTTAAAATACAAAAAAAAATCTAATTATATCATAAAAGGCTCCACTTTTCCATCAATCAACAAATTTCAAAATTATTCCGATTTCTTAATTTCCAATTTTTTTGTATTCAAAAACCTGTCAAAAAGTTTTACCGACCGCCCAACCCCCCCCACCAAACAGGACTCATAAATCCGTTCGTCACTCAGCTCTTTTCATATCCATCCATTTTTACGAAAAACCATAGAACAACCATAGGACAGAAAATAAGGAACCACCAAAAACATTGTAACCCGGAAAAAAATCGTACGTTAAACGAATGCAAAATGCATAGAAATCTGGAAATACGTGATATCTGCAGCACTACCTCCGTATCGAAGAAATTTAACCGCTGTCGGTCATTTCACTTTCGTTATTTGGAGCTGTGTCGTGCTAAGAATACCACACCTTTGGCGGAGATACGTGCCAAGAACAATGCAACCTCGATGCTGGACTTTTTTGGCGATAAATTGTCAGTCAACGATTGGCTTTTGATTGTCGAGTCTCTGTTTTATGATCAAGTCTTGCAGACTTTGAGCATTCGTATGCGCAAAAGCTGGGGCATAGGTGAGTTATGCTTATTATGTACTATAAAGGATGATAGTATTTAATGATGGATTCTTTCAACTTAGTCTTGGATCATTTGGACACGGAAAAAAAAGCCAAACTGTTCAAACAGAAACCATCGATATATACCAAGTTTGTTTGCTCTGGCGTTGTGGAGGCGGTCTCGAATTGTATTGAATTCAATAAGAATTTAAGAGTTCTTTACCTTGAAGGATTGCCACTCAACGAGAAATACGTGGAATCAATTGCAAAGGTAACGAAATTTTAAGTAAGCGATTATTTTAAGTAAATTTCTTAAGTCATGTGAAAGTCGAAAATGGAAAGAGTTAACATCTGGTTTTCCATATTTAAGACAAATGCAGTGAGTGTTCATATCAAACTAATACAACTATCATGGGACCAAAGTATCGTTTTATGACCGACGGTCAAATTTAGAACATTTTTACTCATAAAAAATAAACCTTTCTATTTAGACAACAAAAATAGAACTCAAATAATTTAAAGGTCACATTTTAAATCATGTGATTTTGTTAATTGTAACTTTACTTCGTTTCTGGAAGTATAGCATTATTATCTTATTAGTCAAGACCCCAAAATTTCTGAAAAAAACAAATTATTTATATATAAGAGTCTTACTTGATTTGTTATATGATTCTTAGCGATTTTGAAGGCTTAATTGAATTGAATGTTTTTCATTTATATGAATTGTATCTTTAAAATTATAAGCCGTCAACGTGGAAATTAATTGCCTACGTATACGTTAATCCGACAAACTTATACGTTAAGTAATACAGTAAGTTAATAAATTAACCAAATTATAAAACTGCCCTTTGCATGAATACCCTAGTTATTAATTTTCCAGTTCATAACCAATTCTCCTATTTCAGGCACTATCTTCAAATGAGAACATTAAAGATATAAGCTTTCAACGTTCGAATATCAATGATAAAGGTTGCGAGGCTATCTGCAACACTATTAAATATTTGGATAATGTGGAGAAATTAAATTTATCCGAATGCCAATTAACAACCAAAGGTGCTGAATGTATTGCCGATATGATAAAAGTAAGTCAAAAGGATAATATCGATGGTTAAGCAAAAAACAAAAATAATTTGAACACTCTTACCGGAAGCGTGTTAAATGCATTTTTAAATCCATAAAAAATCCTACATAGCCTTATAAAAAACTATAAATTTGAATTTCTTTTCAACAAATAGATTCAAAAGATAAGTCGCTATACCGAAGGTTGGCAAAAGTCGCTACGATATCGTGACGTTGATCCGGAAACTATACCCGGATTGCGTTCTATAGCTCTAGCGCGAAATCCAAAAATTGGAGACGAAGGCGTTCAAGCCATTGTGGAGATACTGAAGGAAGATATTTGGGTTAAGAGTAAGTTGTTTATTTTTATATTACTTACATAAAAATAAAATCAGAATTCTTAATTAATATTTAAAACATCCCAGCAGAAAACTCACTCAGAGCCGTAAACTCAGGCTTGACATTCTGAAAGTAAAGAGGTCTCTATTTGCTATTGTGATTTCTGGGATAAAATTTAAATATAATTCAGGCCTTAATTCTAATCTGAATCAACCAAAAACAAAACTTAGACCTTTATTGCTCAGCACCATATTATATAGAACATAAATCATACGTTATTTTTTAAAAATGTAAGGTCTGGAGAGACCCAAGAAAAATATTTGTATACAAAACTAAGGACTATTTTCTAGAAAATGTCATGCCTGTCAAGATCTGAATTCCACCCGTAACAGGCGTTACATTTTCTTCACGCAAATATTTTATATTAATTTTATATGTAGTTGATTGGTTTCATAGATAGCTAAATTAGCTTTTAGTTGACTGCAGATTGTCTTCAGATTTTTCTAAATAAAATGTTATATTATTTAGAAATGTTAGTTAGCGTACAGCTTATTCAGTTCTTCGTCGTCAAAGAATTCGTTACTCGCTTTGTGCAGATTAGGTCAAAGATCTTACGAAGGATTTTTCTCTCGAACACTTTCAAAGTCCTTTCTTCAGAGCTGCTCAAAGTCCTAGTTTGCGCTCGATATAGTAGAACGGGCATGATTGACTTTAAGAGCGTGAGTTTCAATCATGCCCGTTCAGAGACAGAGGGTTTTGCTTCTCAATTGCCTACTGAACCCCAAGTAACATCTCTTGCCAAGAGTTAGCCTTCGCTCAATCTTAAAACTTATATCATTTGAGTAGTTAATGCTAGATTCCAGGTGAACGAAGTCCTTAACAACCTCAAAGGAGGTGTTATAACCAGTGACGTGGTTTCCAAGGTGCGATTGGACTCGAGTCTTTTTCTAGCCTGGAGAATGCTGCACTGGCTTCGCGCGTATTATGCCAAATGATGATAATATCATGAGCATCTGCCAGCAGCATAACACTCTTATAGAATATTGTCCCAAAGCGTCTCAGATCAGCAGATTATATGGTCTTCTCCATAACTATGTTAACAAAGTCGCACGATAAGGAATCACCTTGTCAGAAACCTAGCTTGATATCACATTGAGGAGAGAGGTTCTTCAAAGTTTTTTGCTGCGCTGCTGGTGTTGCTCAGTGTTATCCTGCATAAACGTATTAGCTTTGCAGGAATACCAAATTCAGACATGTTGGAATATAGGTGACTTCTTATTGCACTGTCGAAGGCGGCTTTGTAATCGACACAAATATGGTGTGTGTTGATTTGTTTCTCTAGGATGCTCTATAAATCTGGTCGGTGGTGGACTTTCCAGGTCTGAAGCCACACTGATAAGGTCCAATCAGTTGGTTGACGATGGGCTTCAGTACTTCACATAATCCACTCGACAGAATCTTATGTGCGATATTAAGAAGGCTTATCGGTGGTTGGCGCAAATGGTAGGATCACCTTTCTTGTGAATTAGGCTGAGTGCACTGAGATCCCAATCATCTGGAATGCATTCTTCCGACCATATTCTGCATAGAAGCTTGTGAGTGCATTTAAACAGAGCGTCATCTCCGTTCTTAAACAGCTCAGTCGGTAGGCCATCGTCTCCAGCGGCTTTCTTATTTATAAGCCGAGTTATAGCTGTTGAGACCTCGTTATAGTCGGTCAGCGGAACTTCAACGCTGTCATCCACAATTGGGGTTCACGGGATATCATCTCTATTGGCGGTGTTGTTGACAGTGTCGCCATTTAGAAGACTAGAGCGGTGTTCCCTCCATAACATCAGCTTGCTATGGATATGGATAAATACGCTTTCCTTGCCCACCTTATCGTTGAAGTCTCCAAACACGTATTTTGTTTCATGACGGGGCATTGCTTGTAAGCATATTCAAGGCCCTCGGCTTTCTTTGGTCTCGTCATCTTTTTTTTCTGTCAAAGCGTGCACACATATTAGACTGATGTTTACAAATTTTGCCTTGAAGCGGATTATAACAAGTTATTTGTTCACAGCAGTGAATCGCAAGACATGATGCCGTATTCTATTGCCAACTGCAAATCCGCATCCAAACTTGTGCTTCTCCGCATGGCCGCTGTAGTAGATATCACAGGATGCTTGCTGTAAGCAACCCTGTCCTTTCCATCGCATTTCTTGGATTGCAGTGATATCAAAATTATATCTTCCCAAGATATCAATCAGTTGGATACAGGCACCTTGACAACCTTGAGTTGTCAACTGATGAGTGACTCTCTATAGACAATTTGTACCACTCAAATGCTTGCATACGTTCATTTTCATGCATCCTCACAAGGAATTTTGTTGGTAAAACAAAATTTCAAACATACACTTTGCTCAACTTTTTTTCCGTTATGAAATTCGCGGGCCAGACTCGAGATAAACTTGTTTATAAAGTAATAACAAAGAAACTAAGTGACAGATCGCGTTTAAAATAAACGCCTTAGTCTAAAACAGTGTTATTATCCTTAAAAACAATCATTAGCTTTAAGAAAACTGTTGTTGTTTTATTCACACAGTGCGGTCCAATTTTGAACAGAAGGTATGAACACTTTTCATTCTTTCCAGTAATTGACATGGAGAATTGCGGCCTTACCGATCGTGCCGCCAACTATATACTAGATTGCCTTGAGCTCAATCACTATATCATAGACTTTAATGTGCGTGGAAACGTTGGCATCAGCAAGTTTCTACAACGCAACATACGCGAGCAACTGGGCAAGGATGATGATGAAGTCAAAGCAAATGATGCACAGCACGCCGAGGGCAGTGGTCCGAATGGCACCAACGGCACAGTCACACGTAAGACCAAAGTTACGGTGATGCAATTAAAGGAGCAACTCAAGACACTCGAAGAGCAGCTAGCCTTTGAGCGAGTGCTACGCAAGAAGGCCGAGCAGCTTAACGAGAAGCTGAATCAGCAGATCATTGCCTACGAGAATCAGCTTGAGGAAGAGGCAAATGCAGGCATACCAGTAGGCTACGTGGTCGTTAAGAACGATTCTTTGCAGTCAATTATTAGAGAGTAAGTAATAGAGCTGATATTGTGAAGAGGGTTATGGCAGTTTAATAACGTTAAATTTTTTTGTGTAGACGCAACGATTTCCAGAAGTTGGCAACAAGTGTTTGCAATGGCAGTAGCAACAATGCTCCAAGCTCTCCGCGCCACAGACCGAAGCAGCAAAACCAGCAACAGCAACAACAGCAGCAACCGCAGCTACAACCGCAACACATTGCTTCGAAGAACAATAATATCTGCAAAGAGCCACGCAAAATGTTGAAGGTGCGTAAGGTCAAGAGTGAGATGAAGTACGTGGAGCCAGTTACAGCTAACTCGTCAAAGAAGGAATCCAAATCGGATCATGAGTTCGCCAATGAATCTGATGTAAGTTTGTCAGCATTTCAAAAGGAAATTTACGAGATTATCGCCTCGTACGTTTTTTAGTACTGTTTTTAGTACTGGCTAGTTTATTGACTATTTAATGAATTTTCATAATATTAAGTAATTTATTTATTTATTTATTTCATTATTAATGCTAGATTTTTTAACATATTTGTATAGCTATAAACTATATTAGTTTCGTTTAGTTATTGAATGTTTTTGAAAAGGTCAAAATTCTATTAAATTACAAAAATTTTGAAAATATTTAAAATCGCAAACATTTTTAACCGGAAATAAATTAACTCATGTTGCCTTGCAGTTAGATGATACAGAGTTTAGGAAATTCTCTAAGAAATTGTAAGAGTTCATTCATTTATTTTAGAAATAGGAATCTCTTTTGAACTTAAAAAACATATTTTTAAAATATTATTTTACATTAAAAATAGAAAATAATAAACTTTATAAGTTTTTTTAACGAATATAACAAAATGTGGGATCACTTTAGTTTATTTTTTTCGTTAATTACTCAATTAAAGTAGCACCAAAACCAAAAGTTTAGCAATTTGTTTATTTTACAATATTTTATTAGTAGAAAAACACCTTTTAAGCGAGTTTTATATTTCGAGTTCATCAGAAAAACCGTTGAGTTCAAAATTAATTTCTGAAGTTTCTTCTTTTTAAAAGCAGTGACAATGAAAAGTTGTTAATCTCATAAAAAAAAAAAAAAATAAATCTCAAGACGGAAAATAAAACTCTCTTAAAGGGAATTGATTGTAGGTAAGAAATATTATAGCACTATAACTACACAAAATATAATTATTTCCTCTATATCTCTTTATGTTCTTCCAGTTCCAACTCTCCGCTGTTAGCTTTGAGACAAATATTGGTGACTCAATGGCCAATAACAGTACATCAACACAATCGGCATCACAACTCTCTACGCAGCGCACTCTCAAAGCCAATTCCAAATTTGATATCGACGATATATCCATGCCAACGTCGCGTAGCGCAACAAGCAACATTGAATCCAGTGACTCTGATACGCTACGCAACGCAAGCGATGATTTTCAGCCGATGAAGGTGTTCATCCGACGCACAAAGCAAAGTACGCATTCAATGGAACTGGGACAAGGCGAAGGAGGCTGTGTCAAACCGAATTCCCCACGTTCAATGTTTATGGGACTCTGCGATGACTAGATGCGTGAGAGCAAAATAGCGCGACTAGAGTGCGAATGAGAAAAGCAGCACGGCTAGAGCGCACGCATCCAGTACATTGATAAATTTCGTTTTAAGTTTCTTGTTCTCCCATAGTTGATTGAGTGCAACGACAGTTAACGCAAACGCAACAACTGCCAAATTTTTTGTAGCGTCGGAAGCCATATATATATATATGTATGTTTAATAATGTACATATATGTATATATGAATATATATTTTTTATATAGCTGTTGTATTGTATACCTTCACAATTTTATTTTTTGTAAAAAATTTGTTCCAAATAAATACGATTTGTAAAAACTAAGTCGGCAATTATTTGAAGTCTTTATTCAATTCTGTTAATACTAGACTTGCCAGACGTGCTAATTGTAGCAATACATGTACTGATTTCTTGAACATAGCACTCAAATATACTGCTTTTAAAGAATTCTGAATTCAATGTTTACGGCTTGGAAGAAAAGAAAAGAACAGGTAAGCAGTAGAAAGTTTTGAATTAAGCTTACTGTAAAGAACAATTATAAAATGTCTTGTTCTGAATTTTTAAATACCACGGTAGGCAATAAAAATTAATAAAAAAATTTATAGTTTTTTTATGCAAACTAGGTCATAAAAAGTTCCTTAAGAAATCTGCAACATGTGCGTAGATATAAAGTTTTTTTTTAAAAAAATATACAATTGCAAATAAATCTACTGTTTTGCATAATTATGGTTTGCACGCATGGTAGAATAACTTGAAAGCAGCATTGACATTTATGTTGAAAACTTGTATCTGTCAAAAATATAACAAAAAGGAGAGCGCTCACAATCCGCCATTGTATATAATTAATTTTCATTGGTCACATTCAGCGAACTTAACAGTTGACGACTGGTAAATCAAAATTTGATGTTGCTGTTAGTAACGTTTTCACTGGTATTTGATACAAAGCTTTACATTTCAGCAATTTGGGAACTTTTTTTACCTTTCGTTACCCGATGTATCGTTATCACAAAAGTTGACACAGCTAAATATGACCAATGCATATTGCATGTTTTTGACAGCAGTAAGTTCTCTCTCATGAGAAAATAAGCTGCTGTCAATGCTACTTGGAAATTATTCTATAATTTGGCTTGCAAGCACAAAATCAAGTGAACACTATAATCTTAATGTTTTCACAGTAAAATTGCTAAAGCTCGGTAACCAACACTGCTTTAGGACTGTTTAATATTTTTAAGCAAGCTCTATTTTCGAATTTCGAACTTAAGCGTTCACTTCTGCTAGTTTGTTGCTATTTACAATTTTAGCTAAATAGATGTTTATCATTTTATAAACTCACAAACTGCAATCTACAAATATAGCTGTAAGTATAAAATATCCAAATAGTAAGTTCACGATCGGTGGTATTAAAAAAAACAAGCTCTTTCTTCAAAGTTATTATTACAAATGTAGTAAAAGGCAAAAGCATGTACTTGAAGTTGCATGCATAAAAATATTTATTGCTTAAGAATGTTCGAAAATTCGAAGAAGTAGAAGAAGCATTTGCTGCATGTTGGCAAGTGAAGTGGCTAAATTCTTAAAAAGAATAGAAAATGCTTATTTTATGAAACAGCTCGTTATTTTAAAAATTGTATGCAGACTCTAACCGCGTAACGGCACATTTCAAGTGCTTGTAATAAATCTGAGAAATTGCTTGGTTTTTTATTTTTATTTCTGCTAAGCAAACGATAGAACCTTTTTGTTTATAAATAATGTTTACTCCAAAAAAGGATATGTAACACACGCAAAAAAATGGAACCGGAAGTAAAAATGGAAATTTTTAAAACGGAAGATGGTTTCGAACATCTTGTACAAACAACGGAAATTGAATCTGTAACTGAGGTTCCCGCTGTCCGACTGTCAGAGACAGTTTTTGTAAAATATTTAACAAAGTATGGTCAAGTACTACTATGCAAAAGTCAGAAAACTAATGCAAAAATCAAAAAGAATCAAGCTGCTGCCAAAATTTGTCAATCGTTGCGAGCTGAAACAGGAATAAGTTACACTCCTCGGCAAATATTGAAGAGGCTGCATAACTTGAAATCTAAATTAAAGACAAAAAGAGACGCATGCGTTAATGCCGGTTCCAAATTAAATTTGAATCCAGCTGAAAAAGTGTTATTAAATCTTATTGATGGCACTGGGCGCAATACTTGCAACGGTGGCTACATTTTTAAAATTTTACAGAAATTTAGAATTTACAATGTTTATACATTTTCTTTCTGTTTTAAGATGCTATTGTTTCGGATCCAAAAATATATAAGATTTCTGATGTCATCTCAGAATATGAAGATAATGCAACTGCATTTATTAGACCAACAAGACTTTCAAAAGGAAAAAAAGTTTCAACGGCTTCAAATGAAAAACAAAGCACATGGTCAGAAACGTCACTGTTAACATCATCGCCACATTTAAATAAGGTCTGGTGCGTCTTTTTTCGCTAGTTGAAGTTATTATAATTATAAAATTGTTATTTAGCTCCCAAATACTTTGGAGACTTCTGAAACTAGAGGGCTAACACTGGAACAGCTGGAAAGAATTTCTGTTTTAAAGCAGATTAAAATATTGGATATGCAAGAACGCTTGATACAAAAACAGTTGATTGTCGCTCAACTAAGGGTCGAAGAACTTTCAAAATGATGCTCCCAGGGGCTTTACTCTGTATCGCGATTCGAAAGGCAATGCGATTCGAAAATTAAATGCGATTCGAAAGTTAAATCTCAAAATGTAACTATTTCGCATTAGTGACAGTGACTTAACTTATCGTTTCAACAAATATTCAGTTAAAGATAGCATAACTGGCTTTTAAACGTTAAAAATGCGAAAATCAGTGTGAAGAAACAGAAGAAATGTCAAAATATTTAATGCGAAAGTCGAATTGCAGAGTGTCAAATTTCCGAATTCGAACAATTTAGCTTTCGAAACGCGTTGCAGAGTAAGGCCCCAGTTTATTCTAAGTATTCTTCAAAAATCCTTGTTTTACCTAAAACAATTTGTATATGCAATTTAAACATCTTTTTTAATGCACATTAATTTTATTGAAGCTTAACATTGATTACCTTTCGGCATTTAACATTGAATGTTTATTTTTTTAGTTCATAGTCTGAATAAAAGAAAACTTACTAAATAATGCAGTTTTTACTGTTGCTTCATTCATTTGAAAACGGTAAGCTTAAGTCAAAATTGTTTTGTTGTTGTCAATAGTAGAAATTTGTCACTCCTTATTCAGAGAGTACTGCATTAAATGGTTGGGATTTCTTAAAACATGTAGTAATGGAATATATTCTATAAATATTATTGCGCGAGTTTGCTTCAAACATCGCTGTATCTTGTAGCTGTAAATCTGTGGAAAATCATTTAACCGCCAAAGCCGTATAGCGTGCGTCCTTGACGCTTCAATGCGTAAACGACATCCATTGCTGTGACCGTCTTGCGTTTAGCATGTTCGGTGTAGGTGACAGCATCACGAATTACATTCTCCAAGAACACCTGTGAAGCAACAAAAATGTAAGCAAAATAACAGTCTTTCCCCCAATAAGCATACTATACCTTCAATACACCACGAGTTTCCTCATAGATTAGTCCAGAGATACGTTTGACACCGCCTCGACGTGCCAGACGGCGTATAGCTGGCTTGGTGATGCCCTGAATGTTATCACGCAAGACTTTACGATGACGTTTGGCTCCTCCTTTTCCCAATCCTTTACCACCCTTTCCACGACCAGTCATCTTTCTTTAGAAAATTTTTTTCTGAGTACTGCAATTAAAGTGCAACTAAAAAAAATTGTGTTTTAATATGGGTTTTTAATTTAAAGCGTTAATATCTGTTTAACATAAAAATATTTTAAGTAATTGTATTTAACAAATTAGATCTCAGAACTTACCTAAATTAAAAAACTTTATGAAGTAGCAGCAAATCCGAAAATGGCGACGCAGTTACTGTTGTTATTCCACTAGAGATGATAAAATGCCAAAGAATGGTGAAAAAGTGTTATTTGGTGAATATCATAACGAGCGTTCATACGATACAGTATGGAGAACAAACCTTGATTAAGGATTATTCGATGGGGAGATTACGATTTCCGGGGCGCCGCGATTTGACGATGGATTCGAAGAGTACTCTTAATAAAAATAAGAATAGCCAAAGGAAATGTTGTGTTATCGATTTGTTTCCGAGTTATCGATTTTTTAAAATTTTTTTTTTGCTATAAGGTCTATGAAGAAAACCGGCTATATTATTCTTAATATATAACCGATATTAATGATTAAGGTAAAATTTAAAAGGTTATATATAAGGCTTTTAGAAAAATTTTAAATTAATGAAATCTGTTGAGAACTTTGTATTTTATAGGTATTTTTCTGCAATAAAAAAAGAATTTCTTACATAAAACCGTTATTTTCTCAAAAATTACCGTTATTACTATGAATTATAAAGAGTAAATTATTAAAGCTTGAAAATTTATCTTTCATTTGGTATATAATATATATAATTTCTTTGACTTTTTCTCGTGTTTTTTATGATACAATGATTTGCCCTTGTACGGAAAATTGCTTATTTCACTCATTTGTACCTAAGATGTTTTGCTTTCTTACTCCATATTTACGAATATCGCCATTACAATACAATATTTATATGAATTAACGGGATTTTCGAGTCAGTGAAAAAAATTTGTATTTTTTGGTCGATCAGTTAATAAAAAAATATAAATATTTTTATCTATCGAAAAAAAAGTAAAACTTTCAGCTAATCAAAAAGTATATATTTTTAGTACCTTAAAAACGAAAATTTTACAGAAAAAAACGGTTCTTTTAATTAAAAAATTCAAATCTGATATATATTCGCTTATAAATTTAAAAACATTTTTGAAATTATATTTGTATTATATATCGTTGAAAAGGCATTTAATTACCTTTCGAATAGCATGTCAATCTTTAAGATTCATTGGATATTGGCAAAGATATAGAAAATTTTGTGAACAGATTTTTTAACAAAGAAAACACTTGGAAAATTTTAATTTTATGTAATATAGTGTGAAATTAAATAAAAAATGTATATTTTTATATGTCAAACAAAAGGTCTAACTGTAAGCTTTTCAAAAAAAAATATATTTTTAGTAACTCAATAACGTAAATTTTTTAGAAAATAACGGTTCTTTTTATTAAAAAATTCAACTTTGGAATAAATTCGCTTATAAAATTAAAAATATTGTAGCAATGATATTTATAAGAAATATATTTGAAAGGTCATTTAATGACCTTTGAAATGACATATCAATCTTAAAGATCCATTGAGTAACGGCAAAGATATAGATGCTTTTTTGAACAGATCTTTTAACAAAAAAGTTTTTTAAAAAATCGATAACTCGATAACTAATAGAGTTATCGATTTTTTGTTCGGCGAATCATGTTTTTTTGTTGTTTTCTACCAGAAAACATCTTCAAATCGCGGCGCCCCGGAAATCGTAATCGTGCCTATTCGATGTTGCAAGGACATCGATGATGGCATCAATGTTGACATCGAAAGCTCAACATCAATTACTGAGTTTCCATGGCGAGTTAACTCGGTGTTTACTCGGGGTTAACTCGCTATGGAAACGCGAGTTGAGTTGAGTTTCGTTAAATCTACGAAACTCCACGAAACTTGTAAGATTTGACTAGGTTCTATCTGTCAAAGTGATTGCTGACATTAATATTGAAAAAATATTAATTAAAAACACTCGATGAAAATGAGTGAGAGCTTTTTTATTACTTTGTTGCGTTCGGAATTTGGTGCAATACTTTATAAAAGCGTTCATACAATTAAAGGTCTATGCCCACTTACGGCACGTAACGAAACGACACGAAACTTCAAAATATAACTAGCCTGTATTCTTATGCAGGCTTCAAATCAGCGTTTTTGTGTGGCATACGGCAGCCATATACACACAAGTTCGATAGTTAAGAAGCTAGTTCGCCAGCTTGGCACACAAGTTGGCTTGTTGACAAAAATTTTTGATTTTCTGTGTCGAACAAAGCAAAAAAAAAACATTTGTATAGTCATTGTGAAACCAGGGTTGTATTGAAACATAAGTGTAGTACTATGTGGAGTACATTTTAATGATTTAAGTACGATATGAGAAATGTTTGGTACTTTTTGTTTTCTATTTGGTAGTACTCTATGTAAATTGCATACAGTATACGTGATAGCTTTGTTAGGATTCAGTAAAAAATTTGTTTCGAAAAAAGTAAGCAGGTGTGGAAGACTTGGAAAGCATTTTTGCTTTATTTTCCCCACACAAAAATAATTTTATTTCGATCCAATAAATACTTTTTTAAGAGTACATTTCTACTCTTCTCAAATGTAACCCTGTGTGTGCCAAACAAATTCCGTAATTTGAACGCTCGCTTTCTCGAACACATACAAGCCGCCATAATGTTTGCGAACACGAAATCCAGATGTGAAGCCCACATTATGTATACATGCCCACTAACCGTAAACGAAACGGCGACGACTGTTGACGCCGACGAAAAAGCCGGTGGGAATCGTTGCAAAGAATTCTGACCGACTTGTCGTTCGCTTTGTTGACAAAAACTTAGTTGCAAAACATGTATTCTGAAAAAAAATTTAATTTTTGAGCGAAAATGTTGCTTTATATGACATGAGTTGCAAACATTATAGCAACAAAGTTTTAAAAAATCAAATGTAGAGTGTTTTGCTCATATTTTAGATTGATTTGTTATAAGCGCCGTTACGCTAAGTGTGCATGAAACAGTTCTTTGCCTTACCGTCGCCGTTCGACAGTCGTTGCGTTACGTGCCGTAAGTGGGCAGAGACCTTAAGTGTGAAATTTAAAGACGTCGATTATATGTTCATGACATCAATGTTACGATGTTTGAGATAGGGCGTTACCGATTTTAAAGCATTGATTGTTTTGTCTTTTAACATCGATGAACATCGAAAATCGATTATCATCGAACAGTTCACCCAAAAAATCTTGTTGTTTTATTAACAATATCACTGTTGTTGATTTTTCTTTAAAAAATCTTGTATGTATGACCGGATGTTTGTTATAGCAACCAGGTTTTTGTTAATAAAAAATTTGCTTCAAAATACAAACTACAACATTGTTTTTAATACAAAGACATATTATTGTTGAGTTATGATGAATCATGTTGTGTTTGCAATACAGAAATTCTCAATTAAACAACATTGTTTGATTTCATCATCGCAGTCGCCTTGGCGATACGAAATATTTATTAAGAGAAAAAAGTGAAGTAAGAGCAATTTTTGTTAACGATTGAATTTGCAAAGTAGTGGTAAGAAACTCGATGAAATAAAAATAAACAAATAGCGTTTTCGTTTCTCAAAAAAATTTTGAACTGTTTTTTGCCCTTTTTGATTTTTTTCGTTCTTTTCTCAATTAAATTCTGGTCTCTGAAAATGAATCGTGTTTATTTCTCGAAAATTTTGACCTGAAAAGTAAAATAATGCAGAATTTCTGCCCTCTCTACTTCGACGGTTCGAGAAATTCTGACCTCAAATGCTACCAACTGAATTAACAAAAGAAACGACATATGTGGAAAATAGTTAATGCTTCCATTGATATTTCAGAAAAGATTCAACTCTTCTACAGAAAACGTCAAAATTCTTCTATAGAAAAAAAATTTAAGTTTTTGTAGCGGGAAAAATTTTTCAATTTGAATTTTTTACATTTTTTTTATCTTTAATTCTTTTGAAGTTTTTTTTTAACTCGAAAGCATCGACAAAATTTAGCTTTTTTGTGATCTATTCTTAGCTTCAAACAGGTTCTGTGAGTTCAGGTCAAAATGGAAAAATTGTGCATCTTCAGAAGGCAGAATTTTTCCTTGAGAAAAGAAAATGTTGTAAGTATTAGCTTAATTGCCTTATTGAGGTTTTGCTCATGCTGTTTTCAAAGCAAACTTATGAAGCTTGAATGAATACAAAATTAAAGACTTTTTATTTATAAATTTATCTATATAAGTGTATAATAACAATATAAATGTCAATAAGATTTTTCTTGTTACTCAAACAAGAGCTATTGCTTAATCAATAACAATATACTCTTTTGTTAACAAGAAATCTCGTCAATAATGAGGTACCTTCATTTATTTCTAACAATATTGTTCTTCACATATACATTGAAATCCCTTTAAATTAAAAACATAGCAGTAAATTGTCAAATCAACTTGATATTTAGGCCTATTCGGCACAATCTCTTATGAAAAATTCTGTTAATCTGTTATGATTCCCATACAAATTTTTGACTTGTCAAAAAATCTGTAATGAAACCAAAATTCTTATTCTGCACGATTATCTTTTATGAAATTTGTCATCAATCATGGCAGATTTGGCTATACGTTCAATTTTTCTTTCATGTTGCAACACATTCACACTTTTTTACTAACACACTCAAACTTTTCGAACTTGACAACCAACATTATTTCAATTTTTCCTTTCAAGTCGTGAGGCAACTTGACAGTCAAGCTAAACAGCTGATCACAGATTTTGTTAATAAGTTGAGTAGTTGCCTTGAAGATTGATTTGGGGTTATTTTTTAAATTGTATATACTATAATGACAATACGTCAAAAGTAACTCTATACTACTCAGTGAGCAAGAGTAAAATATTCTTTAATTTTATGTTGTTAGCCATGTGGCAATCGATTTGTTTAATTTGTAATAGTAATGTAGGCCATACATTATAGCCGCTATTTATTTTAGTTAAAGTTACTGTTTACTTTTATCATGTAAAATCGTTTTGTTTAGACTCAATAAAAACTACTACTACTACTACTACTTGAAGATTGAATCTTGAAAATAAAATTGACTATCAAGTTGCGCACAGCCTATGTGTGCTATGTGTGATCAACTTGAAAGCAATTTATTGACAGTGTTACTGCAGCGTAAATCACAACATTTGAAAATCTTCAACTTATATGGAAAAGTTGGTAAATTTCAATGTATGATTGAAATATCATACATATATCGCGTTTAAGAGCCAAAACACGATAGTGGTCCTCATGAAAGCTCGCAAATGCCTCGAATACCACGTAAACCTCGCAAGTTTTCACTGCTTTTATCAACTGTTCTCATATTCCATACAAAAAACGAGGTGTTCGCAAAATTCCTATGCATTTTCAACTCGTAAACTTCGGATCTAAGCCTCGTATTGGCATTTTGTACTGAAACTAGCATCTTGTAGGGTGCACCCTTAATTTATTAACAATTGAAATTGTTGAATTTTAACAATAATTTTGGGAGAGTGTGTGTACACTAAATGAAGCTTTCATGTAGACCACTGGGGCTAGATTCCGTAACTATGGAAAAACTCAGTGTACACAAAATATTCATATTCACTTTCACATGCAATGTTCACATTTTCATTTCAAGCGATTCTGTAAGTTCAAATGAACACTGTTGTGCTGAATGTAAATTAAGGTTAGCTGAATGAAGAAGAAGCATAGCTGAATGATTATTTATAGCTTTGTTAATGTAAACAAACGACAAAAAAGTGAATGAAAGAACAACAATGAAACATAAGGTTTGTTATATAGTATATAGTTGTATATTTATTTATCAAATTGTACATCTTTGATTTGTAGGTTTTTATAGGAAGGATTTAATTTTTTGAGGAATATTCGGGACTCAATCAACAACTAGCGCACAACAATTACTAGCGCACAACTAACTACCCACACAACTAGCGGTGGATTTCTTTGATATAGTATTTATCAGTAATAATATATAAATAAAATATAATTAATCTTCAAATTTGAATTAAAAGTTAAGAGACAGTCTACAAAAAATTAACTACTTATCTTAAAACAACGCTACATATTCTCCATAAATTAAATAAGAAACTCTTTGCTAGCTTTCTTAGCTGTATTAGATATTTTTCACAATCAGTTTCAAATTTTCACTTGAAAAAGTTCAGTGAATAAACTTTATTCAAGTGTACACTTTTTTGACATTAAAGTTCACTTCACACTGATACTGAATCGCAAACTGCACATACACACAAAATATCGTGTACACTGCGTTTTCCATAGTTGCTTTAATTTTTGTATGGTATAACACTTCAAGTACATCGTGTACCTTAACTTCACTTCACTTCACACGTCAAGCGATAAATGCTTAAAACACGTTTTAGAGGTTCGGTGTAAACATACTATAACAGTTCATTGCTACAGAATAAATATTTTCTTCGCGAATATGTGACGACTATTTTTAATCAACTCAATAGACGAATAAGTTTAAGAAAACTTTGGAAAACCAAATAAACAATTGCACTGCAATGTTCGTAAATTTACGATTTCAGTCACATGAGCAACATGTGCGCATTCTACATAACACTTAATTAGAGTTATGTGGCATCACTACTGGCGACGACAAGTCGAGACGTCTAGACAGACGGTTGTTTTTAATGTGTCATGCATCTCCCTTGCACTAGTGCAATCAAATGGTAAACTGTCCTTACTGGGAACAGATTTTATTGAATTGCAATAGAGAAAAAGAAAAAAAGTCAAATAAATGACAGCAAATTTTAACTTCGATTGTGTGAAGAAAACTCGCGCTCGTGAAAAACAAATATTTGCAATATAAAAAATACATTAAATACAGAAAAAATAATAAAAGTTCAATGTTTAAATATTTATTACCAAAATGTAGCAAAGAAAGATTGTGAAAACGTTGGCAAAGCATGTTAAAATTAAAGTTAAAGTGACGCGTGCAATCAAAATATGAAGAAGTTGAATAAGTGATAAAGTTGAATAAAAATGCAGCGCTCAAAATTTAATGCTGCTGAAGCAAAAGATGTTATTAAAATTAATTTAAATACTACATGTGACCTATGTAGAATAAAATAAATTAAATTAAATTCATTAAATGCGCAGCATATTGATGGTTGAAGCTATAAGTTATACAACAACAGCTAAATAAATAATAATAACCTACGACAACACTTGGATAACCATAACCAACGAGTACCTTCAATTACAACAATAACTAAAGAAACTGCGTTTAACAAAAAACAAACGCCCACTTAAAGCTGCTGCTTCGAAATTGTTTCATCTGCTGCATAAACGAATTCTTCAAGTCAACAATGCAAAGCAAAAGTTTTCCCGTAATACTTTTGGTATTCGGTAAGTTTTCCAGTTGTACATTTTTGTTACAAAAACAAAAATTAAAAAAAAAAAAACAAAAATTATGAATTGCTTGGCAGTGCTGTGCATTGTTGTTGATTTTCCACTACCCAGTAGTAAGTGCATTCCACTTGCTATCTACTTACTACTTTGTGCTGTTTTACTTTCTCATTGTATACACACACATTAACTCACACACCCAAGTAAAAGGAAAGAAGAGTTTTCCCTCAAACGTATCCTTTTTTGTTGAATGAGCCTGCAAGGATATTAGAAAGTGCAATAAAGCAAATTTTTCCAACAAACAAAAGTACATATCTATTGTAACATTGTTGGATAGTGCATGTGGTGAGATAGTGTGCTACCATAAGTGCTACAAACATGCATACCGCTAAGCATTTGTATTTTGAACAGTGGAGCAAATGAAATTGTTGCATTTTATGTAGAAATCTGGATGTGAAGTTTTATAACCATACAACCTCATTTTACAAAATTTCTGCATACGCCTGATACTCAGAGGATTAAAAGAATCTACAGTAACAAAAACGGTGCATGACAGAAATAAGTCCTTAATTTAGACTCAAATGATTTGCACACCTACAAACGCGTGTTTCTATAATCTTAAAATAACTCAGCTATATAAAATCATAAATATTTGCCTAATATAAAGTACAAAATAATAATAATTGAACCAAAGAAATTTTGTAGAACAAATTAAAAATAATTAAATAAATATGTTAATTGGGCAACACATGGACGAAATACATGGACACATGGACATATCTTTAACTTAAATTTAAATGAACTAGAAACCTAAAAATGCTTTTCTCTAAAATTTGAAAATAACTAATTCAATGCAAAAAATTAATCCACAGAAATCCCTTCATCATTAAAACCTCATAGCCTATTTGCCAATTCAAAATGAACCATTTTCTTCAGATTATTTCAATCCTGCAACATTTAAGTTACAACTTTTTATTTATGCCTATCTTGCATTTTGCTCTATATCATATAATTTTTTTCAATAGGTTCTATGGGTCTGGTCATTGCTTCCATCTTACCGCTAAGCCATAAAGTCGAATGCGAACATTTCGATGAAAAAAATTGCACAGAGTACTCAGACTGCGAAACGAAAATTGAAACATGCAAGATCGAATCGGATAAATTACCCAGCTGTTATGTGCTTTGGTCGCAAAAACCACAAGCAGGTGAGTAACTGAAAAAAAAACCAACTTATTAAAAAGGGTCATTCAACAATTTATTGTTTTTTATAATTTTTCCAGATGAAAAGAAAATTAAAATGAAGGGTTGCTTCACGAACATGCATGAATGCAATCAAACCGAGTGTATAACGAACTCCGAGCCACGACAGAACAACATACATTTTTGCTGCTGCAAGGGTTCGATGTGCAACACCGAGGAAAAGTGGATACCCACGACAACTGAAGCAACAACGGAAGGTGAGCTCTTAACCATCCAAACATTGGCAACCAACGAACCAACCAACTATGGCACGTGTGTCAATGCAATGTTTACCCCAATTTTATTTCATTTAAATGCAACGCTTTGTGCGATTTTAGTTTTTTTTTTTATTTATGTTGTGTTTGTTTTAGCCTGTTCTTCCTAGGGTGCGAAAGTTTGTTGTTGTTTGATGAGTTAACGAACTCCAGTTAACAGCGATGCTGTGGTTAAAAGAGGACATTCGTTGCTTTCAACTGTGTTGCAATATAGCCCGGTTTTTTTTTACTCATTTTTAGCTTTAAATTTAATGTGGGGTAGTTGTGAATGTAGCTTTGTTGAGCTCGCGTACATTGCTCATACATAAAGTATGTTCTTGCTTTATAGGATTCAGCACGTTTGCGGGTCGCGTTATTCCAGCAAAATATTTCGTTTATTTTTTAACCAACAGAAAAAATGGGGAGATTACTTATTTATGAAAAATCCTTTGTATGCTTTAGCAAAACATAATATTTTTGTAGAATTAACCGCGCAAACACTGCGATGGATGGTTCTCTAAATTTATGGGAGATTGTTACTCTGTGGGAATGGGTTTGCATAGGCTAGATGTTGCAGAATATAAAACAATCTAAATTAATCAAGATTGTAAAATAAATACAGACAGGTCATGACATAAAAAAAGTAAAATGCATTATGCGCCAAAATCTTATAAATTTGGGGTCTCTAAACACGAAAAATGTTATTTTTACAAATTTTTTAAAGTTTTTCTCGCTTTTTTAAAATAAAGTCGCATATATTTAAATATATCTTGAATACTAATTATTCGATTATGGTGTACCAGCAGGGAAAAACCTATTAATATATTGTTAATTACTCACTTCCCAGGCTGTTCAAAAATAGGGTATGTTCCAGCACAAGAAGAGTATTACAAAATCGAAGTTAAAATGGACAAAAGAAAGCTTCAAACCGTTCAAATCCCCAGGACCAGTCGGTATATCGCCAATCGAAATTAAAAAAATCGTAAACATCCTAATATAATGCCTTTTGTTGATCTACCATAGCTGTCTTGACCTGAATCACATCCTAAAATGCTGGACATAAGTGAAGGTAGTTTTCGTACCTAAGGCAGGAAAAAGCTCACATGGTAACCCAAAAAACCTTAGACTAATCAGTCTCTCATCTTTCCTTCTTAAAACTCTCGACGATTAATAGATATACACTTGAAAGTAAAAATAGAAGTTAATCCACTTTCGCGGGGATACTGAAATACTGGAAGCCCTCCACATAGCAATGCAATTGAAATCTACACCGATGACATAAAATTGGAATTTAAAAAAAAAAATCCTTTTTTTTCTTTTTAGACTGAACCAACGGTCAGGGGATGCCCCCTATAAATGCGAAAGCATTGTGTTAATTCGGAAGAAGGGTGATAGTTTAGTGGGAGGGTGGGAAAGTAGAGTAGTGTCGGTGAAGATTTGATTTAAATTTGCACAGCTCGTAATTGTCAGGGAAAACGCTCGCAGGAAGATTATACCACAATTTTACTGAGCGACTGAAGAACGAATTGTCTCGGTAATGCGATGTTCTATTGGGCAACAAAGCAATGGTATAAGGATGGGCTTGAAGAGCTGCCCGAGTAGACCTAGAAAACACACGAGCTGGTGGCGTCAGGTCATGAATTTCCCTTGAAGACTTTCCATGGTAGTACCTATACAGAAGGCTTAGGCAACCAACATTGCGTCGATGTCCAAGAGAGTTGAGAGAGGAAGAAATAGTTTCATCCCCTATCAGATATATCGCACGACGTTGAATTCGGTCCAGGAGTTCCAAATATGATCTTGAAGCCCCTGCCCAAATGTGCGAATAAAATTCCTTGTTCATTCTACCATGAAATGATCCGAAATTTTGAAGTGTTTACGTTTTATTTCCTTTCATACCTCGTTTATCATTCGTGCTTTTTGAAAATTGTTGCATTTATTTGACGTAGCATTGCTGTAGGATGGACGATATGGGAGTAATTAGTGACAAAATTAATTATGAAACTTAAAAGTGGGCGTATCACCAAAGCTCACTAGGTAGAATGAGACAAATACTCCTTCTTTTAAGACCAAATAAATTGATTAAAGCGATACCCAGCTTTCCGTCAATAATTTTCAAGCACGTCCTTTTTTAATTTAATTTTACTATCCTATAAATCTTTCAGACACATTTTTAACGACTGAACAATACTTCGTGATTATTTGTGTTTTATCTATCACTTTCTATACTCTAATTTTTGTTTTGTACTATTCCAACAGTGCCAAAGGAAAAAACCGCCAAAAACAATGATGTTTTCTATATTGAAATCGCTCTGGGCATGCTTGCTATACTCGTTATTTTTGCAGCAATCGGACTATTCTTCTATCGTCGTCGCAAGCAGGCAAACTTCAATGAATTACCAACGGTAGGTGGTCAAATGTTCCCCTAACATTTGCTCTGCAATAACGTTTGTTTTATCTCGACTTTTTGTTTTGCATAGAATGAGGCTGAAGTCACAAATTCTTCACCACTGCTCAGTCAGCGTCCCATTCAACTACTAGAACTAAAAGCCAGCGGACGTTTCGGTGATGTCTGGCAAAGCAAGTTGCATAATCAAGATGTGGCCGTGAAAATTTTCAATATGCAAGAGAAGGAATCATGGAATACGGAAATTGAAATCTATAAAGTAATTTCTACAATTTTGTACTCTTCTACCAAAGAAACAACCATGCTTTATTTCCCTTTCCATACTAGCTGCCACGAATGCGACATCCGAATATCTTAGAATTTTTGGGTCACGAAAAGCATAACGAAAAACTACATCCTGAACTTTGGCTTATCTCCACCTATCATCACAATGGCTCCTTGTGTGACTACTTAAAATCACATACCATTACTTGGCATGAACTGTGTAAAATTGCCGAATCCATGTCACGTGGATTGATGCATCTGCACGAAGAAATTCCGGCAACCAAGACTGAGGGCATCAAGCCAGCGATTGCACATCGTGATTTTAAATCAAAAAATGTTCTTCTAAAGGCCGATTTAACGGCATGTATTGCAGATTTTGGACTTGCCATGATATTTCAACCAGGTGAGTTATAAACTACATAACCAAAATTACAATTTCGTTTTATCTTACCTTTGAATAGGTAAATCGTGTGGTGACACGCATGGTCAAGTCGGCACACGTCGCTATATGGCGCCGGAGGTGTTAGAAGGTGCTATAAATTTCAATCGTGATGCCTTTCTACGTATTGATGTGTACGCTTGTGGCTTAGTGCTTTGGGAGATGGTCTCACGCTGTGATGCTGCAGGACCAGTCAGTGAATATCAATTGCCATTTGAAGCCGAGGTAAATATAGTTAATTTAACCTTACTTCACAAATTTATGATTGATACATTTTCGTTTGTATTTAAATAGATGGGTCAACGTCCCACTTTGGATGAGGTGCAGGAGAATGTTGTTATGAAGAAGCTGCGACCACGCATGTTAAACTCGTGGCGCTCTCATCCAGTGAGTAATAGTGTGCAGAGTGTTTGTTTTTCGCTTAAGTATTGTATTGAATTTTTTAGAATTTTTATTTTTTAATTATTAAATCATGACATATTGCAAATAATTTTACTAATGCTTAATTGTTTCTTGCCTAGGGTCTCAGCGTTATATGCGATACCATGGAAGAATGCTGGGACCATGATGCGGAGGCGCGTCTTTCCTCATCCTGTGTCATGGAGCGTTTTGCACAGTTTAACAAATACCCAACCACACAGCTGCTAATAGAGAATAACAGCAATTGTGACAATGCAAAAGAAACAACAAATTGTTTATAGAAAAGGTATTAATCACTTTAAGCCTTGGCCTAAAGTGATTTGATAAAGCGTTTTATAGAATGAGCGCATTTTGCTTGTTTGTTTAAAACAAGAATTAGTCTAAGAACAAAAGATGAAAAGTAATGTTTATATCATAGCTATAAGGTTAAAAAATAAGAGTTTTACATTTACACACATATTATATACATATATATATATATATATATAGATTTATAGATATATATTTAAATGAACACAACATTGTTACAATAGTCAAGAGAAAAACCTTTATATTTTTTAGCACATATTTTGACTGAAAGTTTTACAATGTTAAGTTGTTGTTTTCAATACTGTTTATGTTATAAAAATTATCATGTTTATTTTTCTATTTTTACTGCCAAGCTTTAGTTTTGCGAACTATATTAAAATTGAACATTATAAAAAAATTTTAAATTTTTTGTAAAAATATGATTTCTACTTTTTTTTTTGATTTTCATCAAGTCCAATATTAAGTTTTTCATACAGTCCTAACATAGTTTAAATATTATTTTTAAAATTTTCTAATATATATTTTTATAAAGTTTAACTAATAATGTCTTCGATTAGTATTTTAATTTTATTATTAGTTTCATAAAGAATATTTCTATTTCACGAATAAATATTTTATTTTATAAGCATTTGTGAAATTATTAATTGGTTTTATTTTTTATTTCCATCATCCGCTTACCACTTCCTCTATACGTAACTTCTCATGAATTATCTCCACACAAACTAAACACGGTGCCAATCAATATTGAATAGTTTTACTGCATGGAAAACTAAAACTATTCATTACAAACTATTTTTTTTAAACTTGGTTTTCCAAACGACGAATATTTCAGTTTTTTCTTTGTTTTTTTATATATGTATGTAACGTTTTCTCTGAAAGTACAATTTTTCACCTGGACGTTTTCAAATAGTTTCTGGTAATATAATATAAATATAAATATAATTATAATTATAGAAAATATTACGAGTAAATATAAAATATTATACATAGTTTATTTAAAAATAAATATTAAAGAACAATATAACAGGAATATGAAATTTAATATTTAAAATATTGTATTCTTTAACGTGATCGTGTAAGATATCATCAGCATAAGATGCTAACAATTTGTTTTATATAGTATACAAAATCGAATATTTATTTAAGGCTGAGAATGTAGCTTTGCAATGAACTAAAATCTTACAAAACATGTTTTTAAAACTTATTTCTAATGTGAATATCTTTAATTTGTATAAATTTTTGTTTTTGTGAAAAAATAGAAATTACTAAGGATTTGGTCATTAATTCTATAGGCATTTTTCATTCAACAAAATCTAAGTTTGCTCTAAAATCGATCTATCAAAAGAATTGAAGACATGAATGAATTAAGCTGGTGCCTTACTCTGTAACGTGAATCGAAAAGTTATGCGATTCGAAAATTAAATGCGATTCGAAAGTTAAATCGCACTGTGTTACTCTTTTGCATTCGTGACATTGCTTTAACTTATCGTTTCATCAAATATTCAGTTAAAGTTCGTATTACTGACTTTTAAACGCCAAAAATGCGAAAATAAGTGTAAAGAAACAGAAGATACGTCAAAATATTGAATTCGAAAATCGATTTGCAGAGTATCATAATTCCGAATTCGAACAATTTAACTTTCGAATCGCGTTACAGAGTAAGGCCCCTGATATATCGCATTTTCGGATTTTCAATGTTCTAAGCATGTATCTAAGGTCTTATGCGTATTCAAGCAATTGTAAAACTTAAAATAGCCATGTTTGTCTCTATTTAAGAAATAAACTACACATTTGTACGAATTTATCGAACCATGAAACCAGCCTCTAAACTAGGATATTATGTATGTACTAGTGTAAAAGCCCCGTCCTACCAGGCGCGGATACAAGGGGGGGGTAAAGGGGGTAATTACCCCCCCCAAGAACTTTTAAATACTTTACTTTTTAATACTTTATTTGGAGAAAATAATTGTGCTCACAGCTTAAGGGTACTTTTATGCATACATAAGCGATTCTGAAGACGTTTTTTGAAAGAATACTACAAAAAAATGGTAAGAGACATTGTTAAACTTTAGTTTTTTTATTGATTTCAACGATTATTAAAGTATTAAAAAAAAAATTTTGTTTTTTTTTGTTTTGTGACGTCATTTGCGTGTAGGTGACGTTTTTATGAAGCGATGCGAGACGAGTAGGACCATTTTGCTTGTAGATTAACACGATCTGTAGTCATCTTCAAAAAACAAAATATAATTATATGTAAAGCAAACACTTAAGTCGAGGTAGTAACTTTGCCTTTTTTAAAAATGATCCTGAAAATAAAGTTACATTTCCTTAAGTACTAAAATTTACAGCCATGTTTTAAACAATCAACTTTTAAGACGCGTTGTTTTCTTACAAATAAAACAAAAAACCTGAAGTCACTACCTCAGCGTAAGTGTTTGCTTTATAATAATTATATTTTTACAAAACATTAACGATTAGTCTAAAAATGCCCTTTATATGAAATCATTGAGCAAGTAACATTGATTTTGATTTGTAATGAGCGCAATTAAGATTTTGGCAATGAAGACCATAGTTGCCACTTAAAATATTTTGTTCTTCTAAATTTTTAGTGAAAACCTGCCAAACTTTTTTGCAACCTGTGGGCCAACAAATTTTATCATAAAAAAACAATACGTGCATTGTTATTTTCAGATTTCACTTTATAAATTTTCAAAAAAAAAAAAGTTCAAACAATGTAAAATCCAATAGTCTGTTTTTACTTAAATTATTTCATCATTAGTTAAAATATTTTTCAGAAATATTTCAATATGGTCCTTATGAAAATATTATAAATATCTGTAATACTTTTTGTCATATTTGATATTTATATAACAGGGTTGTTTTGAAGTGAATTAATGTTAGGTTAAAGTTGCTAAAATTGTATCAACTGCGCAAATAATTTGTTGCATACATTTATTTTTGCTTGAGTTAATTCTAAATTGTTTGGAATTCTGAAATTTTTCAAGCCTACCTTAACTTCATCTTAATATAAATAGGCGTAGTGAAAACAGTTAAGAACCATTTTCTCCCGTGTTTTTCAACCGATTTTGATTATTCTTATTTTAAATGAATTAGAGTGCGTAAAAAGAGTAAAAAGAGAGCGAAACTAAGTAAAAAGGTGAGCGAAACTAAGGTTATTGATATGAACGCCGTTTTACTCTTTGTAATAATGACATTTTTCCACTAATTTCTAAAACGTTTGTTATCTTTGCCACGCTTCCTATCAGTGTAGCAACAGCTTAGCGAAGTTTTTCTACACTGCGACGATTAAAAACATGGTTACGTTCAACTATGCAAGAAGAACGATTGAATGGACTCGCATTATTGCATATACTTAGAGACATTAACATAAATATTAACGAAGTTATTGATAATTTTGCGATAATTTTGTCATATAATTTGTCTCTATCTATTGACTATCTAATAACACAGAGTAACAAAATTAAGCTTTATAAAAAGTGCAGAGATCTCGATAAACAATTCCGAATAATTTTGGCTGCCGAATGAAGTCAAATATGGACTTCGTTTTTCTCCATCAGCTCGAGTTTTTGAGTTATAGGCAAAAACATGAAAATCAGTTCTTTTTCTGATAATTTTCTTATATCTATTATATTGATCTACCGATGTGTATAACTATGACTGATTTCAATGAAGACATACTAGACTTTAGTTTTTACAAATTCAATAACAATATATTCGACAGTTTCGAAGATATCGACGAAAAACGTTCAAAGTCGAAAAACTTTCACAATTTTACGTAGGCTGCTCTTTTGAAATCCTTCATCTTTGATATTTTTCAACGAATTTACAAAAACTTTTTTTAATTTGTAGAAAATCTATGAATTTTAATAAACATTTTATTTTTTTTTTATTATCTTGCATATTTTCAAACAAATTGAAAAAACAAAAAATTTTGTACATTCAATTTTATTAAAATTCACTTCAAAAAGTTCCTACGTAAGTAGAAAATAATTTTATACAAAAGTAGTGTGCATTTGAATAAAAATTGTTGAATTGTTTGTTTTTTCAATTTCTTTGAAAATATGCAAGATAATAAAAAAAACTAAAATGCTTATTAAAATTCAGAGATTTTCAACCAAATAACAAAAGTTTTTGTAAATCGTTGAAAAATATCAAAGATACAAGGGTTTCAAAAGAGCAGACTACGCAAAATTGTGAAATGTTTTCGACTTTGAACGTCGATATCTTCGAAACTGTCGAATATATTGTTATTGAATGTGCAAAAGTTGAAAGGTCTAGTATATCTTCGTTGAAATCAGTCATAGTAATACAATTCGGTAGATCAATATAATAGATTTAAAAAAATTCATTTCAAATTCAAGATCATTTTGTATTGAAACAATGAGTTTCAAATTTCTTTAATTTTTTTTTTAATTGAAAAGAACTATGTTTTTTCATTGCACATACTTGAAAATATAATTGTGCAATTTTTTTATAATGGAATGAATGTGAAAAATTGGAATAAATCAACCTTAAATCTAAAAAGTTAGAGTTTTTATTTACTTTTCGCTAAGATATTATTCCAGAAAAAGGGTGAAATAAATAAATACGGAAATGTGCGTGTATGTGTCTGGAAAAAATGCCTTTTAAACAATTCAATAATTTCAATTCAAAAAAGTACACTTTGTATGTCTATATGTCTATATATTGTCTATAATTTGTCTATATGTAAAAAGACAAAATTTTCTCAAATCGAAAATGTGTGTCTTTGATAATTTACCCCCCCCAAGATTTTTTCCAGATCCGCCCCTGCGTCCTACGACGGGAAGGAACCATTTAGAGCACAAAATGCGACAAAAAATTTATTGGATTTATATACAAAGATTTTTATTTGAAAACATGTTTATTTAATTATTTTTATAAAACTTCTTTATATACAACATTTCTAGTAAAAAAATTCTTAGAATTTTTAACCTTGTCCCTTGCCATCTATAATGCTTAGTTTTACATCATCAGCACGCTAAAACTGCCCATGACTAATTACCAGTTCTTTTAGAAAAACTCCTACTTTTTGCAATATTTAACCTTGCAATTTATTTATGGTCATTGAAAATGTCAGTTTAACTGGAAATTGTCGCCTCCGGAGAGTGAAAGGCAAGTCTGTGTTTGTCGGGGCCAAATCAATTGTAGGTATGAAAACTATTTCATGTTCGCCAGTGCGCCTGTCAATACCTGTGCGATGATTAATTAAGTTTTTAGGTTTTTCAAAACTAACCACCTTCCATTACAGATATCTCTTTTGGTATTGAAATTTCGAAGAAGTATTATAATACTTCCATTTTCGAGGTTTAACTTATGCAGTGGCATTCCTGAAGGATAAAATTCATTCAAAAACTCGGCAGGGTAATTTTGTTTATCGTTATCATCACTGTCTTCAATTTAATCCGTGCTCAGATCTCTCACTGTGTCACCAACTAAAATATTTAGAACTTGCTCGTTGACTTCGTTCACATTGGAATTTTTTGGGCACAGGATAGCAATTTTGGAATAACGGTTGATGTTATTCGGACTCAAAGTATCGCCAAAAATCTATTTAACCCTTTCAATGGATTTGTCCATTATATTGGACTCTTCGGAAAAAAATTTTTTTTTATTTTCCAACGTCTTTTCTAAAATCAAATAGGTTGGTACTAAGAAATGAAGTTGTGCCAACATGACAAAAATAGTTTTAGGGAGATATATAACGTGTAACTTAGTTAGATTTTCGATTTTATGCCCAACAGAAGAAGAATAGGTTCTGGTTCTGTTAATTAAGAAGCACTGTAATAGCAAGACATGATGTTTGATGCATAGTAGTTGAGGAAATGACGATATTCTTCAAGTACAAAGATTTCCAATACATAATTTAGGAACAGGTTCTGGTCCAGGCTGAACAGGTTCTAAAAAGTATAGAAAGAACAAAGATTTCAAATACATAATTTTACAAAAGATTCTGGTCCAGGCTGAACAGGTTTTACGATATAGAGCAAACGGTTTAGAAAGTACAAAAATTTCAAATGGATAATTTTACAACAGGTTCTGGTCCAGGCTGAACATGTTTTACGATATAGAGCACGGAGTAGGACGCTTGTCTTTTATATATTAAGATATAAACTTTTCTTCTAACTTTTGTCGTTTTGAAGATAGAAACAGTTTTATGTGTTAAAAACCCAACTAAAAAATCAAATGGGAGGTCAGATTTCCACTTGATTTTTTAGTTGGGTTTCGTTTAATCGGTAGGTTTGCGCGCTTTCATAAGACACCATAAGATATTGGCCGATTAAAGTCTGTAGTGTGCGGTACCTCTTAACCTTTATCCAAATATTAGCAAATTTTGAAAATATATGTTAAACTGACTTCCAAAATGTCTTAAAAAATTCGTCACTGCAAATGAGTTTGATAACCGGATATTAAAGAAATTATCAAAGCCAATCGGAGTATTAGCCGTCATTACTCGGTCTGTAAAATAAACCGCAGATTAAGAATATGAAGAAATGACAGAATTGGAACTTTTGCTAGTATTGAGATCCAGCGCTAAACCGTGGTTTAAGTAGACCGCGGATTAGCTTGAGTTTGAACTCGGTGAAGAAATTGACCAATAGTTATTTCATATAATATCTGTCGGGAGAGGCACTTCGTGTTTGGAAAATTTAAAAAAATATTTATTTAAAGAACTGACTTCAGGATGTGTTGAAGTTTTGACCGCTTAAAGATAAAAATCGTTGTTAATTTTAATTTTATTTAGGTTTTTATTAATTTCTATAGAAAACAACTTGTTTTGGTTAACATTTTTTCGTTTTAATTTTTTTAAAACTTTTTATTTTGTTGTTTTTTGGATTTAATCCTAGGTTTTGACTGTCTTCCAATAAAGACATCATCGTGTCCCTCAGCCTAATAGGTATTAATAAACATGCAAAATGAATGGAGATGATGCTCCATTCTTATTTTATTGGTTTTAGGGTTACCTATCGATGGGTAAAGCGTTTTGGAATTAAGGTTATCAGTCACAAATTTTCATTGGGTTCAGTGTTAAAAGTTTAGGAGTGGTTACGTTCGTGCTACGGTTTTATGAACGAGGATGGGGATCCGAAAACTTTTAGTGCCGCATACTTTTTCCAGCTACCTGTCTGTCGCCATCCCAATCGCATTCTCGATATAAGATCCTTTAGGAGATCAGGTTTGGTGCGTAAATATTCTGCCAGAACTAAAGTTTTTATTTGCAACAAAACAAAAAAAAAAACCTTTTCTTAATTAACAATGCAAGAATGCTGAAAGGAATAGTTGAAATGCTACTCCTTTCTTTTGGAGCATCATAAGCGACATATATGGGCATCTCCCAGTGGCACGGACGCGACATTTGCACGGTTTTAATTACTCGAAAAACAATAAAGAAACAAAATGAGCCGATATGTATTTAAGTGTTCTAACGCGAGGAAAGAGTGCTACATTTTATAAAAATATTGGCGAGATTTAGTACAAATTAGTACAAAGTAATAAGCAATCATTCAATGGAACGGACGCGACAAAAAACAGAAGTTGTTTAAAGCTTGTATAGAAATATGCAAAATTTAGCTAATTTTGATAACTTTTTTTTATAAATAATATACATGTTAATTGAGGTCAAAGGATAACTATTCTTCGTAGACTTATGAAATTTAAGAATTATCTCTTATTTTTTTTTTTTTTTAAATAGATATAGCACGAATACAGACGCGACATCATGGACGCGACAAATTTTTCCACAGTAGTAAAATACAGTAAAGTGTTCATTATAAATTTTAATAAAAATACATCATAATAAGTTGAATTCAAGTTACATAGCAGAAATACTAATCAAAATAAAAAAAATAAAGTTAAAAGCCGTTAGAGTGCTTTATTTCAATGTTTTTCTTCACTTTCGGTGGACCTTTTTTGGGAGATGCCCATATGACATAAGATTTGTTTATCGAGATACTCGAGATATCGTTTTACTTCTCAAGTACTTGCTGAGTTAAAAGTAAAGTGCATTTCATAATAATAAGGCACATGATTTTTTAAAAATTTTTGATTTATAATATTGACAGTAATGTATTATTTTGAGAGAATAGTCTTAAGATAAAGGCTAGTACAATAATCAGGGTAAATGCGGTACTATATTCTCCTCTCTTTCTTACTCTTAGAGTCGAATTGTCAAAATAAACATAAATGGTTTTTATCAGTATTTTTTTGACAGTTTTGAATTTCGGCTCTCAGCCCTGCACAGTTCTTATTTGTTGTACTACGGATAAAGGGAAATAAATTTCAATAAAATAAGACCCTTTTCATTGTTGTTTAAATTGATAAAATAAGCAGAAGTCAAATATCTGTTTTTTAAGTTTAAATACCTCTCAATAACCAATAGATGCAACACAGCACAAGATTTCTTTCATCGATTCAGATAACTTTTTCGAGAGGCTGATATCCAGGTTAGCTCATTCGGCATCAATTGCTGGCTTCAGCTCATCTATATTGTCATATTGGCAATTGTTTGCATAAACCTTTTCTCGAAAATGCCCCACACATTCTCTTTAGGATTAAGGCCCGGAGAGCAGGCCGGCCAGTCCATAATTTGTCCAGAGCAGTCATCGAAAAATCGTTTCGTTTCATTGCTTACATGAATGCGAGCGGTATCCTGTTGAAAAATTAGTGGCACCTCTGTATACTGTTTTGCAGTATTTGAATTTATTCACTATTTTCATTCGCGACGATGTGAACTGTGGTTCAAGTGTGGTTTCTGATATAAAAGCTTCCCACACCATTACTTAGCCTCCACCGAAATTGTGTTTAGAAAAATAAAGGGAACTTTATTCGCAAATCTCTCCAATAGAATTGGAAACTATCAAAATTACAATTTTTCCTTGACCGAAAAAAAACAATCTTGGCAATAAATAGACTCAGGCAGTCAATTTTAAAACCAATAGCAATAACTTACTGTGTCCTCATCGGTGTATAGATGCTCTTCTGCAAATCCAAGAAGCACATGGGGTGCTTTCATAATTTTTGATAATTCTAAATGGTTGGTTGCAGCGGCGCAAAGTGCTCCAAATTGTGGTTTTGAACACTAGGTGGCTAATTTAGCGCAAAACATGGTCGAGTTGGAACTTTTTCTGAGAATTAACCTCAGTTCGCGGACAAACAGTACAAGTTTTCTGCCAACTGGCTTTAAAATATTATAATTATTTGGATTTTGAAAATAATTTTGAATTAAAAGAAATTAATTTTCAACTTTGCCTTATCATTAGCTTTGTTCGATGATTGCTCTAGATTAAGATTTTTCACTCTAGATCAGCAACAAGCGTTCCATGAGCACCTTTTTCTGCTCTAACTTGTTCTTGATCTTTGTTTTTTGAAGCTGGTCTATGTTACGCCTTTTTGCTCTTTTCTACGCTTATATTTTTTTCTGGTGCAAGTAAAGCCCTAACCAAAATAGACGATTTGCTCCGTAACGAGCGAAGACGAAAATGTTCGCTTGAATGCAATTCAATGTTGTTGCCCAAAATAAGCAAACGTAAACACATCGAAACTGAACGAAACGGTTCGACGAGACGTTTTGTTCCGTAAGAACCGAACTCAACTCGTCAGCAACAACAGTGCAGAGAATTTTTACATCAAGTTTTGTTGCATTTTTATCAATTAGTGCAAGAAACAATATTTTAATGAATTAATAGCCATTGTTAGGGATGAACAAGGCATTTATATGCATTTGAAACAGTTGGCAGCTGACCAGCCAAGACGAGTTCAAAAACGTTTCATTTTGGGTTAAATGTCAAAACAGACGTAACGAGTGTACACGCTCGTCGAGTTGCAATCGTCTCGTTTCGTCTATTTTGGTTAGGGCTTAAGAGTAGCAAATACATAAATCAAATGTTTTGATTCTTGTTAAAAAATTCGAAAGTTTGAAAAATGAAAATGGAATAGTAATTTTTTCAAACATACCATATTCCATTATTTCTTTACTTTTGACAGTTGCTTTCTCAAGCTTGCTCTTTTTTCGTTCTTTGAAATATCTGACCTGCTCTACTCTGCTCTGCTCTGCTCTGCACTGAGAATTTTTCATCGAACACAGCTATCAAGGTTGAATAACAAGGTTGCCGCAAAACTGACAGTGCTCTCTTTCGCATAGCCGAAAGTGTCAAAATCTCAAAGGCAGAAAAGTATAAGAGTTCATAAAGCTAACATAGAAAGTTTTTACCGATAAAAATTAATAACTTAAAGTGTCTTATGATTATGAAATGCATTTTAGCTTCAGTTGAATGTTACAGTAGTAGCTGTCAAGATATATAATTTAATTTTTAGAGTAAAGTCTGTCATGTAAATCTTATTGAGAACGTACACATAAGCCGTTCGGAGTCGGAGTTAAACATGAAGGTCCATCTCTTGATCAATTGTGTACAAACATTTAATAACACACATAATTGATCATAGAGAATCTGGGTCAAAAGCTTGAAATGTCCAATTTATTTTTTTTAGTAGAATAGTTTAACATATCAAAAAAAAAAAAAAATAAAATTGTAATTGTAAATATATTTCTAAAACATTTGGTAGAGAAATCAAAACTAAGTTAATAGTCTTAATCTTTTTACTTTATACGAGTAAAAAATATATAATTTTACTAAAAATTCAAATTTAAAACAGATAAAGCAATCATTACGGCAGTGGCCATCGGTGCTCGTGTGTGGTATGAGAGCCAACGGATCGCAATAGCCCGTTTTAAATTTTTCATGTAATTAAAAAGTTTTTTTTTCAATAGAACATTTTATTGGAAAAATCTTCAAGTAAATATTGTCATGTTAAGCATCTTGAGCACATGAACATAAGCCGTTCGGAGTCGGTATAAAAAACATGAAGGTCCAGTTCTCAATCAATTGGGCATAAACATTTAATAACACACATAACATAATTATCATAAGAACCTCGGTCAAATACCTGAGATTTTTTTGAAGCCGATTTTTAGATTGGCAAAAAAAAAATTAAATTGTGTTTGATTAGTTTTTCTCTCTCTCTTTTCCAAGAGAATTATGGAAACAAAATGGTATTTAATTGACTCTTCGGCTTAATACGCAGAATGCTGTCTTCAAAGCATAGTTTATTTCTTTAAATCTGATTAAGACATTCGTTATATATTAAAGTTAATATGGGGTAACTTTTCTTGCAGTCAAAAAATGTCCGTTAGAAAATATTATTACGATGATTCTTATCATACCATATATCTTATGATAAATGTTATCAGAACTTATTATTCTACTAACTCCGAGTTTATAACATTTTTCAAAAGCTATTTTTTAAGAGTGAAGTTGTAAAATAAATGTTGTTATGAGAGGTTATAACTTTGAAAAATTGAATTACTTAATTTTTGTAAGTGTCTGTTCTGGTGCTCTCGTCAGGAATGTGCTCTCGTTATATGGTACTTTTATATGAAAGGTTAAGTAGTTTTTAGAAGAGAACGTTATAAGAATGTTCTTCAAATTAAGTATTAATATTTGAATTAAAATCAAATATTAAATTGAAATATGATTACTGATGGGTTTTTGCAAGTATTATTCAATTTTATTTTGTAATCTACAAAAAGTTATAATTTGCTATAAATTAAATAGCATAAACAGTTGACAAAAAAATAAACATAAAATATAAAAAATACATTAAATTACTAATCATGTTTTAAAATTAATTTCAAATACATAACCTTGTGAATTCTCATTTTAACTTTTTGCTATATAAATTGACTTTAGGTTTTAATCGGGATTGTGATAGTTTTTTTTTTAAATAAACCGAATTTTAGGGATATATTTTTTACATACTATTAAAGAAGGAAATTTTACACATTAATGTGGTATCACCGATTATTTCAGTTTTTATGAAAAAAGTTTTAACACTGAGAATACTTGTTATTTTAGATATAAGCTCACGTTATACATAATATATATAGAATTAATTTGTATTATAAAGTTAAAAAAAAGAAAAAAATAAAACAAGTGTAAAGTATGAATGGTTAATTCTTTAATTGAGCTGATTTTGATAATTTTCGGGTAAGTTAAAATATTTGTTTGACTTTCGTGGCTTTTTAAATAACGTTTATGAATTACTTACCTTAACAAACCAGCGATTTACAACATCAGTATTCAGAATAGATTTTCCAGTGTGATTTTATCTCTTTCTTCAATTTTATTTTTGTATTGCCAAGATCAAAACTTTATCTCAAATTGACAAAACATCTTGCATACCCCACAGACCCTTTCATTGGTGGTAACCATTTGGCATCGAATTATAAGAAAGAAATATAGAATATTTATTGATTTATGGGCGTTAAAAAGGGGTGTCACAACATTTTTTTAACACAATCCTCACATAAATACCAACAAAATTACGTTTCATTTTCAAGAACCGTGAACTTTGCCAATATTTGGAGCTGAAAATTACAGCAATTACTTTTTGGTTGTAATGAAACCAAAAAGGTGATGAGTACGCCTCACTTTTGTATGGGCTTTGTTACTGTGCGCCGTAATAAAGATACTTCGATCGTATTGTGATCGGTCTAGTGTACGTATAAAGGACTAAGGGCCAAGTCTGGTGAGATCATAAAAAAAGCAATAAACATCCCAACTGCGAAGACAAGCGGTCGATTTTCACATGCCAACGTGTCTAACTGTCTCAACTTAGCGAGTCCAGCATTATCCATGTATTCGTCTCAAGTCGACTCAAACCTCCGCGGGGTGTCCCCTGGAAAAGTCAAAACTCTCGCCCGATAGTCTTGGCGGCTAATTTGAGCGGCGGGCTTCTTTTGGCCATCAAGCAAAAGTTCTGCGTTGGGTTTGAAGCCCACCACGTAATAAAATATTTGAAATGAAACGTAAAAGAATAAATGCAACCATGATCCCCAAATCTGATGACGACTACCGCAAACGAAAAACTCATCATGACTAACGGATTTGCATCTGGAATGTCCGCACCTTAAATTGGGATGGTGCCTCTATCCTACTGATATCTTGGAAAGTTATAAAGCTGATACCACTGCAATCAAAGAAATGCGATGGAAGGGACAGGGTTGCTTTCGGCAAGAATCCTGTGATATCTACTACGGCGGCCATGCGGAGAAGCACGAGTTTGGATGAGGATTTGTAGTTGGCAAGAGTATACGGCAACATGTCCTGCGATTCAACCTGTGATCGAACGACTTGCCATAATCCGCTCCAAGGCTACATTTTTAACATAAGTCTAATATGTGCGCACGCCAGAAGAAAAGATGACGAGACCAAATAAAGTTTCGAAGTGATTCGCCGCATCACAAAACATACTTATTCCTAAGGCAACTTCGTTGTCCCTCGATCAAAAAACACTTCCTAACACGTCTGTGTGCAGCTAAGAATGCTCGCAATCCTGCACAGCGAAAGTTAGACGTGAACAAGTTGAAGTCCTGCTTCAGAAAACCACTCCTCCGATCAACGATATATGCGCTGCTTGGAAGGACGCCGCCTAAAAAGCCACTCTGCAGTCGGTTGTAACGCGTGCTGCTACGGAGCGATAACGAGAGAAGAGGAGGGAAGAGACACGCCCTTTTCGTTCAGGCGAAAAAAATGTGTGGGTACAGACAATTGAGATGCCTGTCGTCAGGAATGAAAATTTTGCGAAAAGATATGACACCTAGTCGATGTTTTGAAACCATTTTAGTCCGATGGTTGATTTTTCAACCACCAACTTTAAAATTAATTTCTGGAAAAAATATTAAAAATATTTTCAAATTCTTTCCGCATAGACATGATTTGGTTAAATGGAAATGCAGAAAAAAAAATAAAAATTTCCCAATTTTTCATTTTACCTGAACAGAAAATATTTTTTAATATATTTTCCAGAAATATATTTTAAAGTTAGTGGTTGAAAAATCGACTAGCGGACTAAAATGGGTTAATACCGGAGCCTCTTCCTGCAAAAATTAAAATGGGAATATTGTGACAGATATCCAGAGTACACCGATGGTATGGAGGGAACATCTCTCTAGTCTTCTAAATGGCGATGCTATCAACAATCCCGCCAATAGAATTGATATCCCGGAAACCCCAATTTTGGATGACAGCGTTGAAATTTCGCTGCCTGACTATAACGAGGTCTTAACAGCTTTATCTCGGTTTAAAAACAACAATACTGCTGGAGACAATGGCCTACCGGCTGAGCTGATTAAGAACGTAGACGAAGCATTCGAAGAAGAAATGCATTCACAAGCCTGTACGCAGAATATGGTCGGAAGAATGCATTCCAGATGATTGGAACCTTAGTGTGCTCTGCATCCACAAGAAAGGCGTTTCCACCATTTGCATCAAATACCGAGGGATAAGCCTTCTTAGTATCGCATATAAGGTCCTGTCTAGCGTATTATATGAAAGACTGAAGCCCATCGTCAATCAACTGATTGGACCTTATTAGTGTAGCTTCAGACCTGGAAAGTCCACCATCGACTAGATATTTACGCTACGACAAATCTTGGAAAATATCCTAGAGAAACAAATCGATACACACCATCTTTTTGTCGATTACAAAGCCGCCTTCGACAGTCAAATAAGGAGTCACCTATATTCCACCATTTCTGAATTTGGTTTTCCTGTAAAGCTAATAATTCTATGCAGGATGACACTGAGCAACACCAGCAGCGCAGTGAAAATCGGGAAGGTGATTCCTTATCGTGCGATTTTAGTAATGGAAAAGATCATCCGAGCAGCTGATCTGAGACGCAGAGGCACAATTTTCTATAAGAGTGTTATGCTGCTGGCTTTTGCTGATAATATTTACATTATTGTCCATAATACGCGAGAAGACAGTGCAGCATTCTCTAGGCTAGAAAAAGAGTTGAGTCGAATGGCACCTTAGAAACCACGTCACTACTGACAACACCTTGTTTGAGGTCTAAGCGAAGGTAAACTCTTGCCAACAGGTGTTACTTTGGGCTCAGTAGCCAATGGAGCTCTCTCTCGATGAACAAAACAAACACTCTATAAGTCAATAATCATGCCCGACTTACTATAAGCACCACAAACCTGGACGTTGAGCAGCACTGATGAAAGGACTTTGGAAGCGAAAGGACTTTGGTAGAGAAAAATACTTCGTAAGATCTATGCTCCAATCTGCGTCAATGGCGAGCGCCGAATACGATGGAATCACGAGCCGTATGAGCTGTATGCGCACATCGATATAGTCAAGCGTATCAAAATTGAGGGGCTTCGCTGGCTAGGTCGTGTCGAGAGAATGAATGCCGATGCTTCAGCGAATAAATTATTTGATTCGGTACACAGCGGCGGTCAACGCAGACGAGGAAGACCAGGCGTTGAATCAAGTCTCTTATTTAAGATTTATATAAGGTTGCGTACATTTTTTGACGCATCCTTATTTTATGTAAACAAAAATATTTTGACGTTTGCAAAGAAGGAGTTCTGTGCTGCTCGAGAAAAAAAGTATTTTTCGGGGTTTTGTTCAGTTTTCTGTTATATTGTGTACACACTAAGTTAAGATATGTGATATCCTTCAATCAAAATTAAAACTATGGATAGATCAAACTCAATGACTTCATTTTATCAGAAACAACAAAAGAACTAAACAAAAATTTTAGTATTCAATTTACCAAATAGTACTACAAAAAAATACCAAAACGTGCCACTTCTTTGCTCAAATAACTCTTCTGCTCTCATTTCAAAATAAGGTTGCCAAAATGAGAAAACGTCAAAAATGAACGCAACCTTATATAAATAGGCCTTGGCGTTGGATAACCTGACGATGCTTGGAGTTGCTAACTGGTGCCAGCAGGTACATGACAAAAGATTAAAATCATCTGTTGAAATATTTTTGTGTTTTTGTTGAAATGTCTTCAATACGTATTTAAATAAGTACGTTTTTATACTAGTTTCATCTTCTATAGACCAAAAGTCAACCGACTGGTGATTTTAAAGTTTAATTGCTTGGATGGTATTTAACAGTGAAATCTGTTATTTCAATCCATGATTTGTTTGATTTAACAGCGTTTTTTTCCTGAGTGTACGCGTGGTCATGTATTTTATATGGATAAAGAAGCTCCAGCAAAAAAGGTGTATGAGGCGAAAGCCGAGAGTCGACGACGAAGAAGAAGACCGTGCCTCCTATGGATTGACCAGGCAGAGGAAGCCCTAACCGCGTTTGGTGAAAGAGATTCAAGACGGCGCGGGCGAAGCAGAGGCGCCTGACGAAAGCTGATGAAGACGGTATCTCTTTGCATTACAAATTCGAACATTGACAAAAGTACTAAAACACAGTTACACTCTCTCTTATATGCGTTTATTTCATCTGTATCTCACCATTATTGCACAAGGCAATACCGTCTCCGACTTATTTTATTTTTGTTTTGTTTACATATAAATATATATAATATATTAGATTATTTCGAGTAACAATAATTTCGATACATACATACATACATAGTTATAATTATTTTGAAAAAAAGTTTTTTATTTTTGTTAATATAAAGTTTAGTTATTTTGTACGATATGTTCAACTAGGGATCTTAATGAGAATTTTATTTTTTAGCAATAAATTAATATGTTTTACAATTAAATAAAACTAAAAATGAAGACAGCTATAAAGTGTGTCGGATTGAATAATAAGAAGTATGAATCTTTTGGTCGGTACTTATTTGAGCAAAAAAAAAAAAAATATATTTATGATAAATTATTGGGGCCTTCTAGTAGTTCAGTTCATGCTCTACGCTCTGCGGTCGAACGAAGCTCATCACTATCGTTGCATTTTTGAAAATAGAAAAGAAATTATTCAAATTTTACCTTTACAATGACATGCTAAGCCATACTAATAAAATACTAAATATATATGTTTTTTATGGTTTATCAGAATGTAACGAAATGAACAGTCTGAGTATGTAAATAAGTCTATATGTTTGCTGCAGTACTAAATGTATAAATATGTTTCTACGTATATATGTTCTAGGATACATTTATATTTTCCCGAATTTTAAAAAGAAAGAGCTTAAGTACTGATGCTTAAAAGTATAAAAAAAAAAAAAAATCGAATGGTTGGTTGTTACTTTAGCCTAAGCCTTATTTAAGCCAAACTTTTTGAAACTTTAGATCATTTTGCTTTTGCACGCTTAAAATATATATCGATAGATTTTTGATGCAGTCAATATAAAGCTCTTATGGACTGTACTAAGGATTTTAAAGTATTGCATAAATATATATATATATTTAAGTAAGTCTCTAAAAAGAAGAAAAATCTTTAAGTAAGTACTAATATATTTGTTATTTAATGTTGATATATTATATTTATATCTGTATAATTAGCGGTTATATAAAATTTTAGTTGTTTTTGTTTTTCCATTGAAATAGAGAATATGTAGGTATTTTGAATTTACCATTTTTCATCTTAAAACTATTAATATACTATATATGTATATGGCTATATTTATGTATATCTATGTGTTTTTTAGGTACATATAAAGAATTTTCCTTCCATACTTGAAATACATGGTTTAACTTTGCTTACAACGAGTCACAGTTCGATACAAGTAATTTTATGTATATTTTTTTGGGTTTTCTTTTAATTGAAAGCAAGTTTAATAATTATCGCCATCAGTGTTGACAACGCACTTTGATCTTAAGATGGCTGCCAAGCGTTGTGTTAGTGGCTCAGTTGGTGACTCAGAATCGCTGCAGGACGTGGAGTTTATCTTATTTCCTGGAGAAAAAAAAATACAAAAATTAATAAACATAAATTTTCTGCTAAGTATAATTCGAGGCTGGTTAGAAATAATATCAGAGAAAGGCTTATTTTAGTTATGTTATAAAAGGTAAGTCATATTGTATTTTTTTCTTTACACTTAAATTTGGTTAAAATATCAAGAAAACTGATTATTACTTCCACAATTCTGTGACATAGATGAAAAATTGTCTTAAAATATAATTTATGAAGAAATAAAATAAAGTAAAAAAATATTTTTTTTCCATTTAATTTTAAATATGTAAAATAATCACTTTAATAAATACGTATTTTAAACTGAAACTTACCGTTGCTCACATCCAGATCAGTTGATGATAATTCCTTGTTATTAAAGCCTACTATATTCGTTAAAACAATATCATCCTCTTCCTCCTCTTCCAGCAGCAGGCTTGAATACGAATGTGTTGTATTATCGCTGCGACTGCGTCCTTCACCACCACTTGAAGAATTACGCGATGAATTCGAACCATGACCACCATGACCACCACCAGCATCATCGGCACATAGCAGATGATTGGCATCGATGGGCAAATCATCCCCACTGCTACTATTGGCATCCTCTTCATCCTCATCACCAATAATATCTGCATCATCATCATCATCATCATCGTCGTCGTCTTCAACTTCTACATCATCATCAGCATCATCATCATCGTCTTCTTCGTCTTCTTCATCCTCATCAACGGAATCGCTAATACTAGCGCCAGCCATACCGCTACCATCGCTGCTGCTGCTGCTTATGTTCTCACCCGACGAGTTGTCCTCACCAGTGCCAAAATCTTCAACATCACCACCAGCATGTTGATCATCAGATGCTTCATCACTTTCACCCGCTGATGGCTCTGTTGATGGTTGTAGCTCAAGCACCATTTCGGGTGACGAAGATTTATTGTAGTTTTCATCGCTGTCACTGTTGCTGTTAATGTTAATAGCTTTTTCTGGGTTAAAGGATTTTGGAATGAATTTCATTGTCTGGCTTATGTTACGATTTCTACACTCACCTCTCAATTTATCTTGTATTAATGGATAGAATTCCTTAGCGGTTGCATTGTTTGGTTCGTATTGTAAGACTATTGATTGGTGAGGATGTTGTTGTTGTTGTTGTAGTTTAGCAAAAATAATTAGTTTTCATCATAAAAAAAAGTATTAGTGTCTAGCATAAACTTACTTAATTTGCAGTATTTTAAAGCTTTTCTATAATCCTTGAGCATGACTGCAGAAAGGAACTGTAAAAGAAGAAGATAAGATAAAAAATAATAAATGTTAAGGTCATGTTATAAATAATATTTATTTATAGAAAATAGAATGATTTTCTTTCTGAATATTGACCTTGATACCAAAGAATAATAGCAAAAAAGGATGTGCGTAGATTAAAAAAAGGTTTGCTCTGCCTCAAAAGGATATTTTATTCCCTGTTAACTTTACCTTTACATATACAAAATTTTTATGCTACGTGTGCGTTACGGTCAAAACCGGTTTAAAAAGCAATTTTTATATCCTCACGCGCACTGCGTAAACATTTCCTGGTTTTTTTCCAATTTTATGAGCCAAGGTCACGTGTGAGGTCATTACTATACATATAAAACAATTTTTGGCCCTCAAAAGGCAAATGTTTTTGACGTAGAATTATGTCTAACAGCGTGATTTGAATGGGGTCGTTTCAACAGATTTTTTCAAGGCCATGAAACTTTTTTGACGAATACTTTAGGGTATACATACAGCCTATGATACTCATCGTTCAAAGATAATATATTTACTTAAATATCAGATATATTCTGCGCTGAATGAATATCTTATATTGGATTTTGCCACTATTATATTAAAGTCACAAAATAGTAAAATATAAGAAGAAAAATGCATGTGTTTATATAAGAAAATCAATCATCAGCTGCTTATGCTGTGCCGGTGGTTTTTTTTTTGTTTTTGTTTCGTTACGAACTGATTCGCAGGCTTCTTTATTGAGCTCTTGTACTTGTTTATTGGGTTCTTGTAAGTACTACTTAGAAATGAGTGCTCTATATTAACAAGGGATGTCAATCACAACGGCTTTTCAACTCAGACAATGAATTCAAACTGTCAAACTTAACGAAATGGGTCTGTGATCCTGTTAGATAAGAATAAAAACGAGTTGAATCATATTTCGTTTTATGCTTTTACCCAATAGATGGCGTACATTTAAATTTTTGTTTTAAATGCAAATTAATTTGGATCCCACATCCCAATAGCACTAGCGAGTGTAGCTCGCAAACTATACATCGGACAGAGACGAAAGTGTAGCTCGCGAACTAAACATTGAACAGAGACGAAAGTGGCACTAATGGAATCTTACGCTGAATGGAGCACATGTCCTGCTCAGCGTGAGATATAATATTTTAAAATTTTATTTTGAAATTAGTAGTTAAATTGACTGTGATGACCGTGGCACTCGGGGTTGTGCCTTGAGCACAGAAAAAGGGCGATTTTCAAAACTGCTCTCATTTTAACATTTATGAAATTATCAATTAAATTTTAAAATTTTTTAAATTATCGTTTTTTGGGGTTTTGCCTCCTCCTTCCGTCAAAAGTGCTTAGGCAAATTTCTGTAAAACTGTACCTGCCAGACATGATTAAAAAAAAAAATGATATCTTCAACGTCTCGATCAGACTCAGAAAAAAACACATATCTTTCTCCGGTGAAAAATGTATTTTTTTCGATAATATCAATTTTGTCTTTTTCAAATAAAATTTTTTTCAATTAGAATAAAATTTCACATTTTCATTTTTAGAGAATTTTAAGCATCGCATTTAGATAAAGGCATTCTCTGGAGCAAAGTCTATAAACTTTAAGACTATAGACCATTTTTCTCTAAATTAGATGCTTTTTTTATCATATTCCGAGAAACATTTTTCTGAGTGCAGTTTGAAAAGTCATTTCGTGAAAAATGCGTTTAAAGTTTTTCTTAGCATGCATTTAGTATGCTATTTATCTTAAAAACTATCCAATTTTAAATAATCCTATAAGCATCGATTCGATTTTTGGATTCGATTTTTGGTCTTCGTTGAACTTCCGTTTTGGTCGATACTGATTGGTTAATTTTTTTCATCTTTATATAGCTTCTGCTCGTATTCGTTAAACTTATTTTTTTTTCGTTCGTCTTTGGTTCTTGATTTCGTTTGCCTTCGGCTCTTTTCTTGATTTTTGTCGAAAGTACTTTTAAAAGCATAGGATCTTTTTCAGTAACAGATACAAATGCTTGCAAAGTTTCATCAAAATCGGTTCATCCGTTTTTAAGTGAATGAGCCAAACATAGTTTTGATTGAATAAAGCACTCTCTCAAGGAAGTTTTCTGAAATTTAAATAACCTCAATTCTGTTGCAGGGTCAAGTTATTTCACGTACCAAATTTTACTAAAATCGGCCAAGTCATTTAGAAGTTATTGAGTCTTAACAATGCACTACTTAAAGCGCCCTCTTGCGGAAGTCTTTGGAAATTTTTTATATTTTATGTTTTATCTTGGGTGCAGATAAACGTTCATACCAAATTTCATTGAAATCGGTTCAGGCGTTTAGGAGTTATTGAGTCTTTAAACGCGCTACTTAAAGCGCCCTCTTACGGAAATCCTTGGGAATTTTTTATGGCCGAAGTTTTATTTTGGGAGCAGTTCAACTTTCATACCAAATTGCATACAAATCGGTCCAGTCGTTGAGAAGTTATTATAGAGTGCCACGCCCACGTACTTCCGCCCACTTTTTTAAACCCCCTATGTTCTTTCTCTCTAGTAAAGGTACTTGATGTCCAAATTTCAGCTCAATCGGATAAACGGTGCGCGAGCTTATGCGGAACAGACAGACAGACAGACAGACAGACAGAGGGACAAACATTTGATTTTATATATTAAAGGAGATGACTGTTGCTCGCAAACTATATATCGGGCAAAGACGCTTGCTTCACCTTCTTTCAACTAAATCAAGAGCTTCTAAAACGTTCGTTTGATTTTCTAAAATAAACATTTTAAAATGATCTTTGAAAACATTCGTTTGATATTTTAAAGAGAGGTTTTAATTGCCTCGGTTGCCTGCACGTAGTAAATGAAGTTTGATTGGATTTTACGAAGGTTTAGTTAAGTCGAGCGTGCTAGCGGTCGAGTTTAATACTCAACAGTCCAGGGTTCAAACCTGACGAAACCTGCAAGAACGTTTTTTTATTTAAAATATTTTTTAAGTTTAAGAATTTAAATTATTAAATTAATGCTTGCATAGTCTTGCTTGACTTGCACAGTCAGGACGCGAATCTACGTCCTCTGCATGCCAGTCTAGCACACTTCCACTGAGCTATTGAGTGAGCACTGAGTAAAGGTAAGTTAACTGTAGCAAAACATATTTAAAACTACTCATCTTAAAAAGTGTCAGTAAATCGTGACAAAAACATGCATTTTTTATAAAATTTTTGTAAAATCGTTTTAATATCAAGTTGATATGTAAAAACGTTCATTGCTGTTTCTAAAACATTTCGTATTACTTTTTGAAGTGAAACTTCTTTAGCCACGTATACAACATGCGGTGATCGAAACTGGTAGTAAAACGATGAAACGAATGAAACTGCGGCGAATTGAGGTGAATTTAGGCCAATTAGGTGAATTAGGTGAATTTAGTTGAAACTAGGTGTTTAGGCAAAACCTTATAAATTAGAATTCGTAAGGTGTTCGGAAGGAAAAAAATTATCAAACAATGGTTTGAGTCCGAACTAACAGATGAATTAATCAACAAAGTTTAAGACAGTACTTTTTGAAAGTGGAATTTTTAACTAGATACGTTATGCTTAAATTTCCAACCATGACATTTCACGCTGCCATTTTTCAACCTGTATGATTCAATGGCCAATCGGATGCAATAAGATTATCTAAGTCACAGGGTCATTTGCACTTTTATGGATTCAATGGAGCAGTTGGACATATGTATATGTATGATTCTATGGCCAATCAGATGCAATGAGATTAACTGAGGTCACAGACGGGTCATTGGCAATTTCATGGATACCATGGATCATTTGGACAAAAATGGATGATTCTATGGCCAATCGGATGCAATGGGATTATCTGAGGTCACACTTTTATGGATTCCATAGATGATTTTGACCAAAATGGATGATTCTATGGCCAATCGGATGCAATGGGATTTTCTGAGGTCATTCGCAGGTGGTCATTGAAACTTTACTGGATTCCATTTTTAAGTATATTTTTTTACAAGACGAACTCAATTTATAATGATGATGAAAAATAGGTTCATACTGGTCTTCCGGCCATACACAAAAATCGACGCCAAAGTCCAATATTCACAGTGAAGAGGTCCTTCTCTGTGTTTGGTCTCTGTATTTGGTTGGGCCGTGATGTACTATAGGCTGCTACAACTACTGAAGCAAAAACGTCCAGATTGCGATCAAAGGCACAACAAGGTAATTTTGCAACATGACAAGTCTCAGGCACATGTTACGCAGCCGGTCACAACAGACCTTGAGACTCTGAAATGGGAAGTCTAACCCTACTATATGCTTTCTTTGATGACACATGACCTTGATGATCAGCACTTTCGCTCTTTTAAAATAAACTTAATCTTCTCAAGGCTTTATATGAAATGATACTTTTTTTAGTAAGACTAAATTAAAAACTGTCTACATTTTTGGATAAAAGTTTCACTTATACCGTGCGTGGCGGCCACACACATATTTTTTGTTTTAAAATGTGCGTTTTTCGATTTTGTTTGGTGCAGAATGTTTTGAAAATATTAATTTTAGCCTACTTTATCATTGTAAAACGTTCGTTGTTGTTTCTAAAACGTTTCGTTTTACTTTTGTATATAAAAATAAGCGCATTTTAATCGGTTTTAAAATGTGCATTTAACTTATTTTTGTTTTCTCAGTGCACCTACGATAATATCGAAACCGACTTGATGTTAAGAGACTCCAAATCTATTAGAAAAATATAATGGCATGCCTTTAACAAAATTTTTTCTGGTTTTGGCGCTATCATGGTTTGAATCTTTGAATGGCAAATAATATGAAGAAAACATATCTCAGGGGTCGTTCATAAACTACATGACCGATTTTATTATTTTTTAAATAATCATGCAAGGAATTTACTACAATACCAATGCCCGAAATGTTTTAATTTTATAAATATCGTAGATCATAAAATTCGTTCAATTTACTTCGATTCTATAAAATACTCATATTTCCCCCTTTAAAATACTACAATTCATGCACTGGTCTGACAGTTGCCAAATTAGTTTTGAAGATACGAATTCTAAATTAAAAAAAAAAAACGATTTTCAAAAACGAAATTAACAAAATTTTTAAATAACCAGTAATTCTTTTATTCGTGAACTCGGGTTTTTATATTTTCTAGAATTTTGTTGACAACACTAAGTTAACTTAAACCAACTTAAACTTTCAACAGCTACAAGACTTGGATCATTAGTTTTTCCTTTTACGAAAATTCCCTTGAGTGAAAGGATGATTATGACACAAGGATTATTTTGTGCTTACAAAACGAACATACACTCATAATGCACACAATCACAAAAAAAGTGCCTACTTTGAAATTACGCTAGGAGCAGAAATGAAACTAGTTTTCGTTCTACCTCAAAGTGTGGCAACCCACAAGAAAAACTATGCAATAAACGAGGTACTCATAACGTGATTTGCACGAATGAATAAGATAGCTCAGAGGAGTGAAAGTATGGTATGTTGTTTAAGTGGATTCTCGAGTCTCATCTTTTTTTGTTGGGACTGTGCTAATGGCATGACCATCATTCCATTACTTGTCATAAAAATGCCTTCGGCTTATATTTTGCTGCAATGGCAGTTGCGAAAAAAATATGTAAAAAATACGAAAATAAACAAAATAGAGCCAATTTTAGGCGTATATTTTCACCCACATCGCTGAGCTCATTGTATATCCTACCTACCTCGGCTAGAAATTCTGTCGGTGCTGATATGCTTTCGTCGGCATCTGTATATTCGGACAAGCTTTGACTGAGGTCCTCATTAGAAACGGATGTCGGTAGGGTTGATGTTTGTGTTGTTGTTGCCGCTCCATTCATTATGCTGTTAATGTTGTTTGTATTTGTTGTTGCGGCTGCTCCTACCATCATTGCCGCGACCACCTTGGACTTGGAGGCAAATACACCATTGCCATTGGATTCATCCATGAAAAGTGTCTGTGTGGATAACCACAAATAAGAAGGAGGTAAAAGTTTGTTTTTATGTAGGTAGTGTAAGAATTTTATTATGATTGCATTATTTTGCCTTTAGTTTACATCTCATCCTGTTGATACTTACATTTGACATTTTGTTGGTATGTATAACGGTTTTCTTTACTGCTCACTTAAAACAGTTTCTTCTTCATGCCCAAATTTTAAATACTTAATTTGAAGTAATATTATTTGATGTCTTAGGTTATTGTTGGTTGTTGTTGTATTTGCATAGAGCTGGACAGAAACAAGTTGCTTTGTGTAGATTGTCTGAAAATAAAATAAAAAGGTTTATTTTAACTATTTGGTTAAAAACTACATTTTGTCTGGGTCAGCGCACATAATTTTTTTGTTAATACATACATACAAACAAATTTAGATACATAAAAACAGAGAAACCAACCAACTTGAGAACTTCCTCCTTTTTGAAGTCGGTTAAAAATTAGTCAAATCGGGCAATAGTTTGTTAAATCAGTCATAAGATTTACTCATTTATCGTAAGAGTGTTCCATGGTAGTTGTTTCGTACTATTAGCACTGCTCGACAAGAATCCTTTAAAAGCCACCTTTAACATTTTTTAAATTCAAATGTTGTTGTTATTTAAACCCTGCACCCAGTTTTGTTAAATTGCCTCTAGTTCTTAATTTCGAAAATGCAACGGCGTTGCATGTAATTTTATTTAACAATTTAAAGAGCTACGAGAAATGTTTTGCAACGTAAAATATTGAATATCGCGGAGATAGCCGATCATGCAACAAAATTGAAATATCGTTGCATAAAATTAAACCTCACTCAGTATAAGAACAACAATGAATTTTAATTATACAATATTATACGTTGGCACTTTAGTCTAGAACAAGGGTTGGGACAAAGGCAAGAATTTGGAAGAAGATTTAGACAAGTAATTGATATGAAAGAGGAGGACGATGAAACAGATAAGAATAAGTTTAAAGATAAGAACAAAAATTTCTACACGGTTTGAAAAAACTATACCGGACTCGCTTCGTTCTATGCGTTACTAACGTTTAAACAAAGTTAATATACCCTGACCTTTCAGGTTTAGGGTATAAAAATTGGATAAGAACCAAGACAAGGGTTAGTTCAGCGATTATAACTGTTGGGACAAAGATATGGGCATGTATTCGGACAAAAATTGGAGCAAGGCTAACCACAAGTAATAGAAAAAGGATTTGAAAAGCGATATAAAGATAACGAAAACTATGTAAATGAAGATAATAAAAATGATTTGGAAAATAATCAGGCAAGGATTAAGGCAAGGAACAAGCATACACATTATGACAAGGATTAAGACAGGATTTGAACATTGATTAGTATAAGAACTGAACAAATATCTAAAAAAGGATTGTGAAATGATTTGGATAAAGACAGGACAAGGGTAAAGATAAGGGACAAAACAAGGATAACGATTAAAGCAGAAACTACAAAAAGATTTGAAAATGGATAACGATATATTTTAGACAAAAATTAAGGCTAAATAAAGATTTATGATAATTTACACAAGGATTTTGACAATGGTTTAAACGAGGAAAAGGATAAGGATAAGGATAAGGATAAGGATAAGGATAAGGATAAGGATAAGGATAAGGATAAGGATAAGGATAAGGATAAGGATAAGGATAAGGATAAGGATAAGGATAAGGATAAGGATAAGGATAAGGATAAGGATAAGGATAAGGATAAGGATAAGGATAAGGATAAGGATAAGGATAAGGATAAGGATAAGGATAAGGATAAGGATAAGGATAAGGATAAGGATAAGGATAAGGATAAGGATAAGGATAAGGATAAGGATAAGGATAAGGATAAGGATAAGGATAAGGATAAGGATAAGGATAAGGATAAGGATAAGGATAAGGATAAGGATAAGGATAAGGATAAGGATAAGGATAAGGATAAGGATAAGGATAAGGATAAGGATAAGGATAAGGATAAGGATAAGGATAAGGATAAGGATAAGGATAAGGATAAGGATAAGGATAAGGATAAGGATAAGGATAAGGATAAGGATAAGGATAAGGATAAGGATAAGGATAAGGATAAGGATAAGGATAAGGATAAGGATAAGGATAAGGATAAGGATAAGGATAAGGATAAGGATAAGGATAAGGATAAGGATAAGGATAAGGATAAGGATAAGGATAAGGATAAGGATAAGGATAAGGATAAGGATAAGGATAAGGATAAGGATAAGGATAAGGATAAGGATAAGGATAAGGATAAGGATAAGGATAAGGATAAGGATAAGGATAAGGATAAGGATAAGGATAAGGATAAGGATAAGGATAAGGATAAGGATAAGGATAAGGATAAGGATAAGGATAAGGATAAGGATAAGGATAAGGATAAGGATAAGGATAAGGATAAGGATAAGGATAAGGATAAGGATAAGGATAAGGATAAGGATAAGGATAAGGATAAGGATAAGGATAAGGATAAGGATAAGGATAAGGATAAGGATAAGGATAAGGATAAGGATAAGGATAAGGATAAGGATAAGGATAAGGATAAGGATAAGGATAAGGATAAGGATAAGGATAAGGATAAGGATAAGGATAAGGATAAGGATAAGGATAAGGATAAGGATAAGGATAAGGATAAGGATAAGGATAAGGATAAGGATAAGGATAAGGATAAGGATAAGGATAAGGATAAGGATAAGGATAAGGATAAGGATAAGGATAAGGATAAGGATAAGGATAAGGATAAGGATAAGGATAAGGATAAGGATAAGGATAAGGATAAGGATAAGGATAAGGATAAGGATAAGGATAAGGATAAGGATAAGGATAAGGATAAGGATAAGGATAAGGATAAGGATAAGGATAAGGATAAGGATAAGGATAAGGATAAGGATAAGGATAAGGATAAGGATAAGGATAAGGATAAGGATAAGGATAAGGATAAGGATAAGGATAAGGATAAGGATAAGGATAAGGATAAGGATAAGGATAAGGATAAGGATAAGGATAAGGATAAGGATAAGGATAAGGATAAGGATAAGGATAAGGATAAGGATAAGGATAAGGATAAGGATAAGGATAAGGATAAGGATAAGGATAAGGATAAGGATAAGGATAAGGATAAGGATAAGGATAAGGATAAGGATAAGGATAAGGATAAGGATAAGGATAAGGATAAGGATAAGGATAAGGATAAGGATAAGGATAAGGATAAGGATAAGGATAAGGATAAGGATAAGGATAAGGATAAGGATAAGGATAAGGATAAGGATAAGGATAAGGATAAGGATAAGGATAAGGATAAGGATAAGGATAAGGATAAGGATAAGGATAAGGATAAGGATAAGGATAAGGATAAGGATAAGGATAAGGATAAGGATAAGGATAAGGATAAGGATAAGGATAAGGATAAGGATAAGGATAAGGATAAGGATAAGGATAAGGATAAGGATAAGGATAAGGATAAGGATAAGGATAAGGATAAGGATAAGGATAAGGATAAGGATAAGGATAAGGATAAGGATAAGGATAAGGATAAGGATAAGGATAAGGATAAGGATAAGGATAAGGATAAGGATAAGGATAAGGATAAGGATAAGGATAAGGATAAGGATAAGGATAAGGATAAGGATAAGGATAAGGATAAGGATAAGGATAAGGATAAGGATAAGGATAAGGATAAGGATAAGGATAAGGATAAGGATAAGGATAAGGATAAGGATAAGGATAAGGATAAGGATAAGGATAAGGATAAGGATAAGGATAAGGATAAGGATAAGGATAAGGATAAGGATAAGGATAAGGATAAGGATAAGGATAAGGATAAGGATAAGGATAAGGATAAGGATAAGGATAAGGATAAGGATAAGGATAAGGATAAGGATAAGGATAAGGATAAGGATAAGGATAAGGATAAGGATAAGGATAAGGATAAGGATAAGGATAAGGATAAGGATAAGGATAAGGATAAGGATAAGGATAAGGATAAGGATAAGGATAAGGATAAGGATAAGGATAAGGATAAGGATAAGGATAAGGATAAGGATAAGGATAAGGATAAGGATAAGGATAAGGATAAGGATAAGGATAAGGATAAGGATAAGGATAAGGATAAGGATAAGGATAAGGATAAGGATAAGGATAAGGATAAGGATAAGGATAAGGATAAGGATAAGGATAAGGATAAGGATAAGGATAAGGATAAGGATAAGGATAAGGATAAGGATAAGGATAAGGATAAGGATAAGGATAAGGATAAGGATAAGGATAAGGATAAGGATAAGGATAAGGATAAGGATAAGGATAAGGATAAGGATAAGGATAAGGATAAGGATAAGGATAAGGATAAGGATAAGGATAAGGATAAGGATAAGGATAAGGATAAGGATAAGGATAAGGATAAGGATAAGGATAAGGATAAGGATAAGGATAAGGATAAGGATAAGGATAAGGATAAGGATAAGGATAAGGATAAGGATAAGGATAAGGATAAGGATAAGGATAAGGATAAGGATAAGGATAAGGATAAGGATAAGGATAAGGATAAGGATAAGGATAAGGATAAGGATAAGGATAAGGATAAGGATAAGGATAAGGATAAGGATAAGGATAAGGATAAGGATAAGGATAAGGATAAGGATAAGGATAAGGATAAGGATAAGGATAAGGATAAGGATAAGGATAAGGATAAGGATAAGGATAAGGATAAGGATAAGGATAAGGATAAGGATAAGGATAAGGATAAGGATAAGGATAAGGATAAGGATAAGGATAAGGATAAGGATAAGGATAAGGATAAGGATAAGGATAAGGATAAGGATAAGGATAAGGATAAGGATAAGGATAAGGATAAGGATAAGGATAAGGATAAGGATAAGGATAAGGATAAGGATAAGGATAAGGATAAGGATAAGGATAAGGATAAGGATAAGGATAAGGATAAGGATAAGGATAAGGATAAGGATAAGGATAAGGATAAGGATAAGGATAAGGATAAGGATAAGGATAAGGATAAGGATAAGGATAAGGATAAGGATAAGGATAAGGATAAGGATAAGTGTTATGGTTCTTTGGTTCTTTTTGGCCTATCTCACGCCATTTTTGAGATATCCCGTTTTTTCTATTTTTTCATATATGGGCATTTCCATAGTCGCGAACGCGACATTCGTGCGCCTTTGAGGAGCAAAATAATAAAGAAAACTCAAAACAAATTTTCTTTTTTTTCAAGTTTTAGATAGCATTTTATTTGCACTATATTAAGAAAAAAAAGTTAGCTTCTCTAGATTTTATGTTTCCAAAATATTAGCAATAAACATGGCATCGCGAACGCGACAAAAAATGGAACTAGTTTTCGACTGCATCTAGAAAAATGCAGATATCTTCGCAACATAATATTTTACAGCGGTAAATTGTAAATTAAAACAGCTTAATGTGGCTTTCAAGAAATAGTTGTCATTTTGACATATTTCCATTATCTTTTTTTTTATTGTTTATTTTGTTTTTACATATTTCCATTAGCTTTAAACATCACGTTTGCAATAAGAATTAGTTAAAGTAATTTCATCTAAATATTGCATTACCTACCAAAAACATCGTTTATATTATTTGAGAGTTTTATTTTAGTAATATTAATAAAAAAAAAAAATGCATGTGAAGCTTGTGAGAAAAATTATGATATATTGTTTTGACCCCACCCGTACTACGTATGTTGTTGTTTACTTTATGACGATGTTTTTTACGCCCATAAGGAGGCGTGGCAGATATATAAAAGTGCACACATTATCCTGCAGTATCACAACCTAAGTTGACTTACCCTTGTATGTCCCTGTTTTTGTATGTCCCCCTGTCTGTTGACATGACTACCGCCGTTATTATTAAGTTATCGTTATGAAATTCGATATTTAAGCTTATATCGTAGAAATAAGATCTCGTTCGAAAATAAGCCAAATAGGATGAAAACCACGTATACCTCCCATACAAATTGACGTTCTCAAAATGGAAAATTTCTTGAAAATCTATGAAAAATCAATCCAATGACTTGAGAATTAGCTCATGAGCTTTAATTAGAACTATTAACACTTAGTAAAAAATTCAGCAAAATCGAATGAAACCTTTCCATGCTTCCCATACAAAGTATATTAAAAAAAAGGCGCATGATCGCGAACCCGACACACTTTCATAATCAATATTAAATGTTAGTATGATTTTTACCTGCAGTAACTTTTATTTTATAGTGAAGCGACCAAATTTGATTTAAGTTACAATTTTCAGACACTTGCTTAGAACGATCACGAAGTTCTGATAACAAATGATGATTCAAGAACGCGACATTCGAATAGTAATTAAAGTAATATAAAAAATTTACCGTAAATCGTGCTTTGTTTCGTATTTTTTTATTTTTTATTGTTTATTTGTAGTTTATAGATGTTTTTTATAAGAAGAGTGCAAACAAAACGTTAATAAATAAACGAAAAATACTAAAGAGAAAAAGTCCTTAAAAGCAGCTAAAAGCAAGAAAATCATATATCTCAGATATCAGGCCAATTTTCTCAGAATAAAAACTGAAATAAGTTTAAAATGCAGTAAATTCTAGAAATTCAAGCATTTTTTTTTAAATAATAACAAAAAAATTATTTGTTTATTTAATATTTTTTTTTTCTGTCCTGGAAAACTTTTCTGTGGAAATGCCCATAATTTATTTATTTTTGGCCTATCTCGTTCTCAGAAACTCAAAAACACTTTTAAAATTGCTGCTCTGCTTAAAGTACGTGAATACCAAAAGCACGTGTAGTCGGTGAATAAAATACACGTGTAGTTATGGTTCGTGTTTCAAAACTGGTTGAAAAATCGTCTTTATAGCAAGTAGAACCCTATTTTTAGGTGACTTAAGGAAGCCTGTTCTTCGGTAACTCGGCTTCGTACTGTACCAATATTTTGAACATCTTATGTACACTGTATATTTTGTAAATGGTAGGGTTTTACAAAGGCTTAACATATGGGCACCTCCCAAAAAAAGGTCCACCAAAAGTGAAGAAAAACATTAAAATAAAGCACTCTACAGCTTTTAATTTAACTTTTTTTTTTATTTTGATTATTATTACTGCTGTGTAACTTCAATTTAACTTATTATGATGTATTTTTATTAAAATTTATAATGAACATCTTTACTGTATTTTACTACTGTTGGAAGATTTTGTCGCGTCCATGATGTCGCGTCCGTATTCGTGCTATATCTATTTAAAAAAAAGGGAAGAGATAATTCTGATATTTCATAAGTCTGCGAAGAATAGTTAATCTTTGACCTCCATTAACATGTATATTATATATAAAAAAAAGTTCTCAAATTTAGCTTAATTTTGAATATTTCTATACGAGCTTAAAAACACTTATATTTTTTGCCGCGTCCGTTGCATTGAATGATTGTTTATTATTTTGTACTAAATCTTGCCAATATTTTTATAAAATGTAGGACTCTTTCGTCGCGTTAAAATACTTAAAATACATATTGGCTTATTTTGTTTCTTTCTTGTTTTTCGAGCAATTAAAACCGTGCGAATGTCGCGTCCGCGCCACTGTGAGATGCCCATATTCAAAAACAAGTTCATCGTGATCGTGTGAACAAATGGTCGTTGCATACTTTCAGGAACTGTTTTATTTCTTCAGACGTGTCCTCACGTGTGTCAAATACAAGAAAATTTCTAACACGCCATTTTTGTAAATTGTTAAATTGAATGCTTAATTAAAATCTATATTAAATTTAACTTAAATCATGGTCTATAATTGTGTGTTCCGTTTTGAACTGTAAAATAATTTTATCTAATTGCATTTGCTATACATTTTATTTAGAAAAATTTGCATTTCATTTCAAGATCCCATTTTTCGCAGTTAAGGTCCACTAATTTAATTTACTGGACGAACTAAACAGGAATTTTATGCATTCTATTCAGCTAAAGCATAACTTAGCATGATGGAAAGTAAATAAGTAAATGTTAAAACGTAAAAAAAAACAATGAATTTGACGCAAGAACAGTTGAATAGAAAACTAGAAAAATAAAAAAATTTTCTGTCTAGCCAGCCTGGAGGTCTAAGCTACTGCTTTTTTTACTTTTTTTTTCCAAAAGCGGAAGCGGACATGCTGTATATTGCAATGACACGGACAACATTGCGTGCCTTGGGTCTGTCCAGAATTTATTCTGGCAGCATGAAAGAAAACAAAATAACGAGAACGTACTTGTTTAAAACGTAAAGGAAAAAAAAAAATTATAATAACCTCAATGCTAGAAAGTTTCAATGGAAAGCAACCAACAAATTAATATCGTAAATCGTACACTACAGGAAAGCAAATGCACACACACAGGCACATCAATGTATGAATGTATGTGAATACAAATATACGTTAACAGCCACTTGGCTCAACATGAATTTTAGTTGAGCGCCTAAAAGCCGCAAGCACCACAAAAGGGAAGTCAAAAAAGTTTGCTAGCTGAAGAAAATAGTTTTCATTACATAGGGCTAAAGTACTCGTAAGTTATACGTGTATCGAGCAGACAAAAAAATTCTTGTCTATGCTTTCGTTTTGAGCCAACAGAATGAGCCAACTTGTTCTGATATTATTTATTTATGCAGCTGGAATATATTAGTAGGTATTTACATATAAAATCCATGTATGTTTCAACACAGACGGCATAGCAAAAGACTCAGTAATTTTCTAAGTAAATAAGTATTTCCGAGAGCAACCAATAGGAATAGATTTAAAAAAAATTGAAATATTTTCTTGCCGCACACACTTGTTGCCTTAAAACTTTAAGCCAGCGCTGAAAGACCTTGACAACGTTATTGCTAAAAAACACACGTTACTCAATGTTTTCAACAGAAACAACAGCTGTGTCTGCCTGTCATGCACACGTGTCGTTACTCATCGTGGGCGTTTAAATGTTTGCATACTTTTAGGCTCCATGCATGTCTCTTGCCAATTATAACAAATTTAAACATAAACTAGCCCCTTCTTCAACAAACGCACACACTCAAACACACACATACATTTATATAAAATATATATTAATTTTCTATTAAAAATGCAAACATTCACTTTTATGGTCTTCACATTCTGACAACCAATTTGATTGGCCGGGACTACTTGTCCGGCGGCGACTACTTGTGAAATAGAAAAAAAAAAAAATAAACTAATACGATTAGAAAGAAAATGCTTTGCTTTTCAACATTAACGGCGATTTTGCAGCTTATTCATTTCTGTGTCAAATAGAAGTGGCGACATTGGAAAGGTCAATCATGTCGTTGAGTTATTTGTTAAGAACTTAATTCAAAGTTAAAATGGAATCAATTAACTTTATCAATTAATATTTTAAGCAACAAGGACACTCGAGAAAGAAAGTCAATTTGTTTTTACTTTGAAAAATCTTTTACAAATGGATTAATGAAGGTTTCGAAACAAAACATGTTGGGAATTAACGCCGCAATCACAATATGTTTGTAATTATGGAGAAGTCATTTCAACCAAAACATAAAATATATTTACAATAACCAAAAGGAGAGATAAAGGAGAAAGAAATATTTCGAAAAAGTTTTCAATTTGCTTTAAATGAATTTATACAAATTTGTTTTCTTTGCAGTTAGTAAAATATATTTGAATTCAATGAAAATATATTTGAAAATATATAAGATCTTATCTATATAATTAATAGGCTAAGGTTTGTTTTGTGACTTCAACTCCTTCGAGAGCAATTTACCGATTTTAAATGTTCATTATGTCATTAGATCAGGTTTAGGTTGTAGATGTGGAAACCACTTTTAAAAATTGTTTTTTCACTTCAGGGGATGCCCATCCTTTTAAAGCAGAATTAAAATTTTTGTTCAAAAATTCGTAATTTAATCGATTTGAAATTTGGTCTGAGGAGAGCTTGCGAATTGATCGAATTTAAGTTTTTCTCAAAACTGAAAACTTTTAACCAAAATTATCTATCAAGCATTCCTCAAATGCCAATTGTGTAAAATATTCAGTTCCAAATTCAAAAATTTATTTATTTTGAGCAAACATCTCTGTTGGATTTTAACGTTTTTCAATTTTATTTTATTTTTCTAAATTTTTGTTTAATTTTCTTTGAAATGTTTGACAATTACGGTAATTGTCTTTTCAGATATATTTTAAATGAATTTTCTTAATATTGTCCTTGGTTATTTAACGTATATTTTTACCAACTTGCAAGACAGAGAAAATAACTCTCTGAAATTTAAAGTTATATTTTGGGAAGCGAATATTTCTACCACTTTTAAACGTGGGACATGAAATTGGCCATTTTTTTAAATTATTAATTTTGTATTTTAGTATATATTCTAAGAACTCAAAGAATCTAAAATTTCATTGAAAAATTCCTATGGGTTCAAAAGTTATAGCCGGATTAGTGAGAGCGCATTTTTAATATTCGCCTTTTTTTCTTTGTTCACAAACTTTGAACGCGTTTATCTTGAAACCATGTTGTTTGTACTGGTTGCGGCACTAGCAGGTTCATTTTTTGACGATTTTTTTTTTGTATTTTTTAAACTTGATTCGCTTTGATTTTTTTAACATTTTTTTTTCGATTTTTCTTTTAAATTTAAAGTCAATATTTTTTTCAAAAAAACACACTTTCAAATTTGGAACATTACGAAAAATTGAAAAAAAATTTAAAAAAAAGCTCCTGTCATACGATAACCAATTTTGTTAAAATTTAAAAAAGTCATATTTTTTTGCAGATCGGACAATTTTTGCGACTCCCAGCGCTGCAACGACGAGGCCCCGTTTTTTTCTCTGCCGCCAGTTTGGAGCTCTATAAAACCATGTTGGAGTGTAAAATATATTTTTTTGAATTGTTTTTCTTGTTATTTGTTCAATTCTCTACAATAAAAGAAAAACAAAATTTTGGAAAAATTTTTGTGTTTGACTGAGTTATGAATTTTAAAAAAGGTCTGTTTTCTCTGTCGCGAATGTAATGTCCCTTCTTAATAGATTTAATTTTTAATTGCTTTTTTGTATTTAATTGCAATTCATTGTCTTAAAAGAAATGAAAAATTTTTACCGTTACTTAATTATTTATATTTTAATAATTGCCTTTAAAAAGAGTCCAATAAATTGAATGTTTTCTCAAAAAATGGAATGAAAATAGTTTTTGTTGTTAAAATAAAAAATTTCAAATTTACATTTTTATTTTCTTTCGTCATATCTAGTAGAAATTTAAACAGTAATTTTAATAAAAACAAAAAAAAAAAAAACAAAACAAATTGGCCATATCAGCCCTTGAAAGACTTTGACCCAGCTTCTTCTGATCAATTGTGTTGTGTGTGTTAATAAATGTTTGCACACAATTGACCGAGAACTGGACCTACATGTTTTATGCCGACTCCGAACGGCTAAATTTCATGTTCTCAAGAAGCTTTACATGACATTATTTACTCTCTGAGGTTTGCCATTATCTGCAGAGAGGTGGTGACCGATCAGAAAAATTTTTTGTTAAAAAAACTTTTTGCCACGGCTGTGGCCAGTGATTTTAATAAGAATTAAAAAAAAAAACTAGTTCATAATTTTAGCAGTTTAGAAAGGAAAAGGACTATGTCTGAGCTTTTTATGATCAAATTTTGTAGTGTGTGTTATTTAATTTTTGTACGCAATTTATCGATAACTGGATCCACATATTTTATGCCTTCTCCAAACGACTAATGTTCATATTCTCAAGAAGTTTTAAGCTACATTTCTTAACTCTTTGATGTTTTTATTTCATTGCCTACAATGTCTTAAATATATGTCTAAAATATATAAATACATTGTCTAAAATATATTTCTATTGAAAAAACTTTCTGCCAGAAGTGAGGATTGAACTGGGCTACCAAGATTCATTGGCCACACACTTAGCATGCACTCCAACAACAACCAGTATAAAACGTGAGAATAGAATTTTTGCCAAAAAAGGGGAGGAGTGGTCCACCTAATGATACTATAAATTGGATTTTGTTGAAGCTAACAAAAACAAATTTGAAAAAATATTAAAATTATGTTGTCTGAAAAAATGGCATTGGCCACAGTCACGCCCACTCTCTCGAAAACTCAATACTATGACTTATATAGAGCCTGTTGAAACAAAATTAAGAACAAACAGCCGTATTCAAAAAAATTTAAAGTGTTTCCTTTTTTACGAAAAACTTGTTTTGATTGTTAAATTAAAATTATAATTGTGAAAAATAAAGGTACGACTTTCTTGACATAATTCCGACCTTTTGGTGATCTAAAACTGCAAGAAAAAGATTCTTAATAAATAAGAATGTCGCTGTTACCTAAACCACGGAAATTAAAAAAAAAAATGTACAAAAAGGCGGCGGTTTGAAAAAAGTTTTTTGCTTAAAAAAAAATAGTAAAAACAAAATATTGAACATAATTATAATTCAAAGAATAACGGTATATATACAAAACGTTCCTACCAAATTTCAATATAATTGCACGGAGAGAATTGTGTGCAGAAATTATGCGCTATGGGCACAACTTATGCACAAATTGTTCACGAAAAATGACCAAGAACAGTTGTTCATAATCTATGCACACTTGTTCATAACTTAAGTTCAGCACTATGAGCATGTTTTATGAACAACTGGGCATAGATTGTGAACAACATTTTCATAGATTCTGAACAACTGGGAAAAGACTATGAACAACTGGGCATATTTTATGAACAACTGGACATAGTTTATGAACAACTATGCACAGGTTATGAACAACTATGCATATGTTATGAACAACTGGGCATAGGTTATGAACAACTGTGCATAGGTTATGAACATCATTTTCATAGATTGTGAACAAATAGGAAAACATATTTACACCTCCTGCTAATATTAAAGAAACTAAATTTAATTTTGTTTTCAAATGTCTTTATTTCAAAGTACAATTGCTTAATAACTAATATTATATACATAGTATATTATATACATATTAAAATTCAATAAATCATATACTTCAGTATTAACATGTTTATTTTATATAATTTATAAAGTCATTGATTTTTTTACATTTCTATAAAATTCTTATCATAAAACATAGTCTAGTGCTTAATATTGGATGAAGCTCAAAGGGTTTAGGAAATTCAATTTCTGTAATGGATTTTAATACATAATTTTCTGTTCTTTCCCCAATAATATAAGCATAATAATGCAAATCAAAATTTTTAATTTGGTATTCATTAAGTAATAAATATGTGGCGTCTTCTAATAAAATTATATCGACAATACTATAACACACTCTTAAGAATGAACACTTAGGAATGATCAAAAATGGTTGAAAATTTATGTTCTTGCTCACACAAAATTCTTTACGCTTGCTTATAGTACTTTGGTCAGCAGCGCTGTTTATTTCAACGACGATGGAATTCCTAGCGTCGCCTGTGCTAACCTTCCACGTCTGTTTCTCAATTGTTTTTCTTGCCACAGGCTTAAAAGTTGCTGCCAGCACCTTCGAGACTTCAATTAATTAAATCTGAATTAAAAGTAAAAAAATAAACAGAAATGTATTAAAAAAAGTATATTGTCTAGCAACATCCACATGGTCTCACATTTTTGTATGGAGTGTCAATGCAGATTTCTAAAACTTCAATGTATGTACACTATTTCGTCATTAAAAAACCATCGTTAAATGTCATAACTGCAGTGATAAATATATGATAATAACTCAATACTTACCTCTGGTTTTTTTTATTTACACAATTATATTTTTCTAAATAATATTAAATGATTTATAACACACTACTGTCGCTTCTAAACACAACCAGCACTCTTGACGCAAAGAACATAAGTGAAACTAACTTGCAATTAATGCATACTCATTATCCATATGTGTACTCATTGTTCATAATCTATGCAAAAATGGGCACAACTTATGAACAAGATACACACATATCAAAATGTTGGGCAAAATCTATGCACAAGTAGGCATAACTCATGAACAATAAGTGTTGATAGTCGTTCATGCACAATGTTCATATATTATGATCAATAGAGTTTAATTTTCAAATAATTAAGCTATGAACAATGTTCACAAACTGTGCACATTTTTTGTGTATAACTTATGCACAATTTTAATAGATTGTGCAGAATTTATGATTATTAGGCATAATTTATGCGCAAAGCTGCATATTCAAAAATGTACCTAAACATTTTATAGTTATGAACAGCTTGTGCATTAATAATGCACAACAGTTTTCTCCGTGTGGTTCTTTACGAAAAGAGAGTTTAGAGAAAGACATATTTAATAAATTTTTTTTTAAATTTTTTAAAATATCAATTAATCTAATATATAAAAATCTCGTGTCACACTCAGAAAAAAACACACATCTTTCTCCGATTAAAAATTTCTCTATTTTCAATAATAGCAATTTTCTCTTTTTCAAATAAAATTTTCTTTAATTAGAATAAATTTTCACATTTTCGAAGAAATATTTCTTCACTTCTGGGAAATGGAGATATATCAATGCCTCTTATAGTGATAAGTATTTTTCTCGCACAAAAAAATTCTCATTTAAAGAAAAAACTTTATTGTTAATGAAAAATTGATCCTATATTTTGATAGAAAATTCACTATGAGAAGTATTTTCTTCAATAAAAACAAATCTTTTCTCAAAAAGAAACAGTCTTTTTCATTAAAAACTATATATTTTATATATTTCTCTTTTCATAGTAACTTTTTATCATTTTTGGTTGGTATGAGAATAGGTCGTTAATTACTTTTGACCCTCCTAACTGCGGGGGGCGTAGTACTTTTTCAAGAACACAAACTTTCGGCTAAACTTTCGTCTATAAATCACACATCAATTAAACTCGGTACCAACTTACTATTGAGACTTGGTCTTCGCCAGTCAAATTTGAGCGATTTTTGAAAAAGGTGGCAGCATGGTACCGCCCATAAAGTTCAAAGTCACAGAACATTTAAACTCAGAATGGAGTTACTATTTGGTGGTGTCCTGCTACTGGAACTGGCATCGTACAATGGATGGATCCGCCCATATAAGACACATTATCTTACATTGAATACCTTTGGAAGCAATAGTCACATACTAATGAAACTCGGTTTGGAGTAACTTTTTGGTGACATCTTACTATTCGGAAGTACTCGCAAACTAAAACGGGCATTGAACAAGGGGTTTGGATCTGCCCATAAAAGACAATTTTTTATATTAAATAGCTTTGGAAATAATGGTTACAGAATATTGAAACTCAGAGAGGAATCACAATTTGTTGATGGCCTTCTATTGGCAAACTGGACAGACATTGGATAAGGACGGCTGAAATGCACAGGGCACCAACTAGTATCTTATAAAAAATGGCAATAAAAAAAATTGTTATTGTTAATTTTTTTACGAATTTTAAAATAAGTTTCAAGAATACCTCCTTAAGTACTCAACCTCTGTACGAATACACTCGTTTTTTCCACAACAGTACATCCAACAGTGCAGAGTTCAGAGCTTAACAGAACTCTGTTGGTCAAGCATAGCTTATTCAACTCATTCAATGATAACAGACGAGTACTGCAGAGCACTCGTCGGCTTCAAATATAACCATGTTCGCTGTTTGCTTTCACAGAACACGTTCGCTGTTTCGTTTTATAAAAACAAGAACACTTTGATAGCAGCGAAAAATGCATCAATCACATCTAAGGTTGCGTATATAGTGAACGCCGAGTCAGACAGTCAGGCAGACAGGCAATGTGAACAAGCGAGATAGATATCTATTTGCATCTTGTTTTTTCACACAGATTTCAGCTTGCCTGCCTGTCTGAATTGCGATCACTATAAACGCAACCTAACACAGCAGAACCTTGGCTACTTGCTTTTTTCATTCTTTTTCGTGCATGACATTGATTCGGTTTGTGTTTGTTCTTGTTCTGCTCAAGCGACGAGTGCTCTCTGTAGTGTTATGCTTGATTTCATTGATGAGAGCAAAACATAATAAAGGCTTGTAACACAAACGAGTGACTTAAAATGCATTTCAAGCGTACTCGTGCAGAGGTTTAATAAGTACTGAAATTATTTTTTGAAATAATTTATTAATTTAATAAAATTGTTTAAAATTTATTAATTCTTATTTTGAAGTTTCTCAAACAAATTATTTCTATGCATGCTATAAGGCTTGTAAAAAGTCTAAAATTTCGATTGAAAGATACTAAAATTAAAAAGTGAAAAATAAAAAACTCGCATTTAGCAATGCGAGAAGGGAAACTTCCTAAAAAATTAAAGAATAAGAGAGGTTTTAGTGCAGAATAGAGAGAAAAATCTTGTTAATTATTGCCTCCTACTTGCTGATAATCCTGAATTCTCCTGCTGTTGAGTGTGGGCCTCGTAAAGAAGCGAACGTTAATTGTTATGCATAATAACTTGGTTGGCTTCAAAATTTTGTTGAGGTAATGTTCCAATTACCATTAGGTGCAGATATAGCTGTGGCTGAATTCTCAAGAGCTTTAATTCGCTGTCTATGTCCTCGAAGCGCTCTGCTCTCTTTTCGCTACTTTCCTTAGCTTCGAGACGTTCCTTACATCTCGACTTCTTGTGTGTCGATTTGTTATTTTCTTTGGCAGCAGCTATTTTGCTAGTAGTCAATCATCTGTCATCAATCATCAGTTTTTGATAACCAACCTTATGATATGCTCTTTGAAATGCAACAAATAAATTTCCAGTGCATGCTTTTAGGCTAAAAATTGTTTTGTGTTTGTGATATAATAGGAACGGGCAGGACGCGTTCAATATTAATTGCATTTCGATAACCCGATTGAAAGTACCTATCTTTATAGCATAACGTTAGAACGTTCAACTCTTATTCGGTGCTTGCGGTAGTTCAAGGTTCAATACCCGCTTGTGGCAATAATTTTTATGGTATGCAGTGGACATTTTCATAAAAATATTTGCTTTTGACATTATTTTAAGCTTCACGAATAAAATGACATTGAAAATGTTCTTAGTAATTGAAAACGTCACCAATAAAAGACCTTGAAATTTCACTCGCCGCTAAAGAAGATTCACTTCAAAAAGTGAAAAAAAAGTTTCACTTTTTATAAAATTTTAAGAATTTGGTTAACATTTTTTCAACCAAACGTCTAACCGTTTAGACTCAACAGCTTTATTGAAGCGATGCATGAGTTGTTTTTCTTATTTTTATGCCAACGCGCGCTGCTTTAAAACGAAAAGTAAAGATTCAGTTTTTTGGTCACACACTGCGTATGAGTGATATTAATTCTAATAAATTTATCAAATTTTTGTTGCATGCATCAATAAAACGTTTACAGTTTTCACTTGAAAAATAATCTTAATTTTGAAAAAAATTAGTAAACGATTTTTCCAAGAGGCTTATTTCTGTGATTGAAGATTGTAAATGTATTGACCAGCATAAAAATTAAACATGCTGAAATTAAATTGCAAGCTCATTACTTGAAAAATAATGTCAAAATTAGAAAATAGTAAAATAGTAAATAATAATATGCTTAAAACAACTTCGACTCTTCAAATTGCTGTTAAAAAAAAAATTTGGCCATTTCAGCCCTTGAAAGGACTTTGACCGAGCTTCTTATGATCAATTGTGTTGTGTGTGTTATTAAATGTTTGCACACAATTGACAGAGAACTGGACCTACATGTTTTATGCCGACTTCGAACGGCTAAAGTTCATGTTCTCAAGAAGAATTACTCTCTGAGGCATTATTTACTCTCTGAGGTTTGCCATTGTCTACAGAGAGGTGGTGACCGATCAGAAAAATTTTTTTATTGAAAAAACTTTTCGCCGCGGCTGAGTATCGAACTCGGGCTCCAAGCATGCTAAGCATGCCACACACTTAACTTACATGCCACGGTCTTCACAGAAAAAGATTACATTGCCAATTATTGTCAGTTACCAGAATAAGGCTGTCAAACACAATGCAAATTTTTCACTTGTCTGATTTGTGAACCATCATCAGTGTTTTTTTTTAATGCTCTAAAAATGTTATTTTAAATTCAAATGAGCTTTCCTGCGATAGCAAGCTTCAAATAAACAAAAATCTAAATAACAGTCTTAAAAAACTTGGATATACATTAACGTAGGCTTATTTATTGAAATACCGCCATAGCAAAACTTTTTCTTTTGTATAAAAAATCCATAGAAAACCAAATAGAAAATGCATGAATAATTTATAGCAACCTATTACCTTCCGCTTTCAGTCTAGAGTTGGCATCAATTTGGCGTTTGTGGCGTTAACTTGCTGGCAGCTATAGCCTTCTGTGCCTGGCGGTAGTAGTGTTGCCAAGTAAGTAAAAATATATAACCACTCAGCAGTTCTTAAGAGTTGGTTAAGGTTGCCTTTAAATAAGGATGCTCGTTATATTTATAATGGCTGGGAATGCTTTAAAAATTTTAAAATTACTCTCGTAAGAATAATTTTAATTGTAAATTATTGGGACAAGCAGAGTGCGCAAGAGAAGTCAAGTGCAAAAATATTGGCGGTAAGTTGCAATATTAATGATACAAATTTATTTAAAATTTATCTCTCTTAAAGGTTTTTTCTTTTTTAACATAATGTAACTAAATATTTCAAATAATTATGCTATTGCTTTGATATCTAACGGAGAGAAAAATATAAGGTTATATTCACTGAATTAGATACCCAAATATATTGTTAAGTTACAATTCAAGTGTTTTTACAGAAAACTTATACATTAATTTTGATGCGTTTGAGTGTGTTTGATATGCTTACGAGTATAAGTCTAGACTTTGTAATATAACTGAGACTCTTGATGTTTTTCTTATGAATGAGACACTGATTAAATCAAACTAATAAAATCTGTTGCTAATTGCTTGAATTCAAAATGTTTTATGACACTGCAATTTAATAAGATAAAAGTGTAAAATTTGAACATGGGTGCAAATAAAGCTTCTTTTTTCAACTGGCAGTTGAGGCACAAGCAAAGGTTTGGTAAAAAGTGAGATTTGCAAGCATATTTGGGTAACATTGTTTTTTTGTTACATTGATTTGCCTTGCGTTGGGTCAAGAAATTAGATTTCTAAAGAAAAAAAATTCATGACCCTTTTCTTGTTCAAAAGGTTTAATTTCTGACTAAAAATGTCTGTGTCTGTTGATTAAACCCCAGATCTACTGGTTTGTAAATTTGTTTTAAACTGTTAACGACAGCTAACGTGCTCAGACGTGACGCATAACAAGTTAAACTTTTGAAAAAATATCAACTTAAAATCTCATAAAAAAATTCAACTGAATTATAAATAAATTTTTTTTTTTTTATTTCATAAATAATATGATTTTTATTCTGAAATAAATTCTTCAAAGGACCATAACTGAGTCTTCTACGAAATTTGAAAGTTTGTAATAATTACTTTATATGCTTCATTTAATTGAAATTTTCGGAAAATATGTATCTCAGAAGACTGAAGTTTATTATAACATTATGACTCAAGAAAGTCTCTTTTGTGAGTAGATTTTCGTAGGTTGTCGGCTCCAAAATATGATGAATAATAATGATTGTTTTAAGACTCTATTTGTACTCATAATAGAGTAACTTCGGGTAATGTGATATAGGTATTGTGATATAATGTGATATAGGATATGTTTTGATGTATTTTTTAGTGTTTTACAACGTTGGAGCTCTATAGAGCAATACAATTTGGAGCTTTTTCAACACAATGAAATAATGTCATGTAACTCCTTTTAAAGAAATTGGCGGGTAAAGTGATATACCATATATACCAATATCACATTACCCGAATAGTGTTCCATAGCAGTATCTATTGTTTTTTTGTCATGTAACTCCCTTCAATGAAATTGGCGGGTAAAGTGAAATACCATACATACCAATATCACATTACCCGAATAGTGTTCAATAGCAATATCTATTGTTTTTTCAACCAAAATAGAAAATAATTATTTTATTGAAAAGAAAAAAATGTTCTTTTAGTGTTGTATTAATGTTGTTGTTGATATTATTTTAGTGAAATTTACATAAAAGAAAACAAAAATACAAACAAAATCAACTGAATACAAATACGCATGTAAAAACTCAACAAAAAAATAACATAAAGTAAAATATGAATGGAATAAACAGATATGGTATGAATATTTGGTATATCACATTACCCAACTTTGACTATATCACAAAAGCCGAATACGGTTTTCAAAATAGAAAGGTTATTTTTGTAAAAATACACTTTAGAAAATAAAAATCTCAACTCATTTGAGTCTAAATTTATACCAACAACAACAAGTTTATTTATTTCAGCTTACAATTCTGCTAAAAATATTGTAATCCACTCGCACAGCGCACGCAACAAAAAATATCGACTACACCGATAAAACAATGAAGCGCGAATGAGAGTGCGCTTTTAACTGCAGCACGTCTCTTTTTCTGTTGCCGTTATGTTGTCTTGTCAAAAATTGTGTATTAAACAAAAGATGCAGGTATATCCCATTACCCGACCATATCAAAATGCCCGAAGTTATTTTAATGATCGTTATAAGACTCATATAAAATACTCTTATAAAGAACTCTTTAAAGACTTATTATTAAGACTCTTTAAGAACCCAAATAAATGGTTCTTTAAAAACTCACAATTAAGACTCTTTGAAAACTAATATCAGAAGTAAAGGTAAAGGTAAAGGTAAAGGTAAAGGTAAAGGTAAAGGTAAAGGTAAAGGTAAAGGTAAAGGTAAAGGTAAAGGTAAAGGTAAAGGTAAAGGTAAAGGTAAAGGTAAAGGTAAAGGTAAAGGTAAAGGTAAAGGTAAAGGTAAAGGTAAAGGTAAAGGTAAAGGTAAAGGTAAAGGTAAAGGTAAAGGTAAAGGTAAAGGTAAAGGTAAAGGTAAAGGTAAAGGTAAAGGTAAAGGTAAAGGTAAAGGTAAAGGTAAAGGTAAAGGTAAAGGTAAAGGTAAAGGTAAAGGTAAAGGTAAAGGTAAAGGTAAAGGTAAAGGTAAAGGTAAAGGTAAAGGTAAAGGTAAAGGTAAAGGTAAAGGTAAAGGTAAAGGTAAAGGTAAAGGTAAAGGTAAAGGTAAAGGTAAAGGTAAAGGTAAAGGTAAAGGTAAAGGTAAAGGTAAAGGTAAAGGTAAAGGTAAAGGTAAAGGTAAAGGTAAAGGTAAAGGTAAAGGTAAAGGTAAAGGTAAAGGTAAAGGTAAAGGTAAAGGTAAAGGTAAAGGTAAAGGTAAAGGTAAAGGTAAAGGTAAAGGTAAAGGTAAAGGTAAAGGTAAAGGTAAAGGTAAAGGTAAAGGTAAAGGTAAAGGTAAAGGTAAAGGTAAAGGTAAAGGTAAAGGTAAAGGTAAAGGTAAAGGTAAAGGTAAAGGTAAAGGTAAAGGTAAAGGTAAAGGTAAAGGTAAAGGTAAAGGTAAAGGTAAAGGTAAAGGTAAAGGTAAAGGTAAAGGTAAAGGTAAAGGTAAAGGTAAAGGTAAAGGTAAAGGTAAAGGTAAAGGTAAAGGTAAAGGTAAAGGTAAAGGTAAAGGTAAAGGTAAAGGTAAAGGTAAAGGTAAAGGTAAAGGTAAAGGTAAAGGTAAAGGTAAAGGTAAAGGTAAAGGTAAAGGTAAAGGTAAAGGTAAAGGTAAAGGTAAAGGTAAAGGTAAAGGTAAAGGTAAAGGTAAAGGTAAAGGTAAAGGTAAAGGTAAAGGTAAAGGTAAAGGTAAAGGTAAAGGTAAAGGTAAAGGTAAAGGTAAAGGTAAAGGTAAAGGTAAAGGTAAAGGTAAAGGTAAAGGTAAAGGTAAAGGTAAAGGTAAAGGTAAAGGTAAAGGTAAAGGTAAAGGTAAAGGTAAAGGTAAAGGTAAAGGTAAAGGTAAAGGTAAAGGTAAAGGTAAAGGTAAAGGTAAAGGTAAAGGTAAAGGTAAAGGTAAAGGTAAAGGTAAAGGTAAAGGTAAAGGTAAAGGTAAAGGTAAAGGTAAAGGTAAAGGTAAAGGTAAAGGTAAAGGTAAAGGTAAAGGTAAAGGTAAAGGTAAAGGTAAAGGTAAAGGTAAAGGTAAAGGTAAATGTAAATGTAAAGGTAAAGGTAAAGGTAATGGTAATGGTAATGGTAATGGTACTGGTAGTGGATTAAACTTTGATCAGAGAAATTTTTAGTATTTTTATGTCTAGTATTAAAAAAATGTATTTGGTTTGTATTTGTTTCTCAATATCACTCCACAGATTCTCATTACAATAAGCGTGTCTTTCTTGAAACTTGTTTCCCAAAGAAATTGTTGAGCTTCTTTAAGTGTCAGATCTTACTGTTCCTGTTTTAACACTTTGCACCACTGTTTTTGTACACGGCATCTCACTCTATTTTTTTTTTTTTTTTATAGATTTGGATCTTTCAACACGAAAATAAAAAAAAAAACATACACAGAGAAAAAAAATGGGCTAAAACTAAGCTCAAAGCGTTCGGAAATTAAATAAGCTCAATAGAGCTCAAACAAATTGGACATGGTCATTAGACCGGATCATTCTTATATGGATAAAAAAAATTTCAACCGGTCGGGGTTAGAAAAAGTTAGACACATTTTTTTTTAAGATTTATGTGGAATTGTTATTGTTGGAAAGGTATCAAGTTCTTCTTTCGTTCTGTGTATCGCTTTAATCAAAGCTATGTGATTAAAAAAAAAAATTTATAGAAAACTGGATGATAAAGCAGTGAACAAATGAAATTAATTATTTGTATGAATAAGAAATATTTCATTTTATCAGATTTCTAAAGTCGATTTCTCACATTTTGTCAGTTTTCGCACACAGCTTTGATTGAAGCGATACACAGAAAGAAAGAAGAACTTAATACCTTTCCAACCATAACACTTTCACGTAAATTTAAAAAAAATGTGTGTTTTAAAGCGGTTTTAAAAAAATGTCTTTTCAAAAATATCAAAATATTAAATTTTTGGTGGTCAATAAGAGTTATAATGGAACATTATTTTAAAATTTTTTGAATACCAGAATATTGGTATAAGTAAGAAATTTAATATTTTAGCAGGTGTAAGTATGCATTCTGTGAAAAATAAAAAGTTACAAGCAAAAAACATGTTTTTTTTACACAAAAAGGACCTTCAGGAGAATCACAATTACTTCGGCGGTTTTTCTTCGATTTGAAAAAAAAGTATGAAAGTAAATCATTTAAATGAGTTCTTCTAACTTTTGAGACCCCGACCGGCGAAATCTACTTTTCGATCCGGTGTAATGGTCATTCATGTACGCAGTTTATTCCAGAAATTGGGCTTGAAAATTTTTTTGATAAACACGTCAATTTGTGCTTAATAAGTGTCATCTTGGGCTTGATCAAAAAAATACATTTTTGTTGTTGTTGTTTATGCTCATCAAAAAATGTGCAACCGAACGACATAATTCTCAGTTGGTTTTTGTTTGAATATGAATATAATATTAAGATAAAAACATGATATAAAACAGTACTTCTTTAGTTTTTTCGAAGAAATAAAAATCAGATTAAATTTTTCGCAATAATATTTTAAATAAAAAATGCAACATTTATTGGACAAGCCTTAAATAGGCTGAGCCTATATAAATATTGAGGCCTGAGCCTTCAATATTACTTTCAATCAAATATTTTGGTATTAATAATTTCGCTTTTGCAGATTCTGTATCAAATTTTTTTTATACAATCTCTGGATCAAATGACAAAATTAAACACCACATAAGATATTGATTTTTATCTCCACGCCTTGCTTCTAAAACAAAAAAAAAAAAACAAATTGGCCATTTCAGCCCTTGAAAGGACTTTGACCGAGCTTCTTATGATCAATTGTGTTGTGTGTGTTATTAAATGTTTGCACACAATTGACCGAGAACTGGACCTACATGTTTTATGCCGACTCCGAACGGCTAAAGTTCATGTTCTCAAGAAGCTGTACATGGCATTATTTACTCCCTGAGGTTTGCCATTGTCTGCAGAGAGGTGGTGACCGATCAGAAAAAATTTTTATTGAAAAAACTTTTCGCCGCGGCTGGGGATCGAACCCGGGCTCAGAGCATGCTAAGCCACACAATTAACCTGCATGCCACGGTCACCACTAGCCTTGCTTCTAGCAACTCATAAAATAATTCATTTGTAATAATTTTAGGAGTTGCTTCCAAAGCAGAAAGGCTACCCCCAAAAGATTTTATCCAAATTTGAAGTAAATTTATTTTTTATTTTTAAATATATGATATTAAAAATATTTTTTTGCAAATCGAAGTACCTGATACATAAATTTCATAAAAAACCATTAAATTTTAAAACCTGTACCGGGCGTGAATTAAAATTTTAAGAAAAATTTTTTTGTGTATTAATTGACGTTTTTCTATAGATCTGTATCAAAACATTTTTATTCTCTGCCATACATTTTTTGATTTTTGTCTATGGGACGAATCACTGAGCGTAGCATTGTTTGTTAGAAAGCTGCTCTCAAATCGTCCAACGACGACGTCGGAGTTGTTTTTTTTTTCATTTTTTAAAGTGAGTAAAAAAATTGTTTTTGTGAAAAATGCAATTTTATCGATGCATGCAAACTGTTTTATCAATAGATTAAGTTTTACCGTAAAATTCCAATAGTTGTAAAGTGAAAATAAGTCGTTTGGTTACTATTTTCTTTCCTGTTTAACCGTTTTTAGTTACACGGAGAAGTAAGACTACACTTGACTAAATGAACAAATTTTTCTAAATGAAAATCTAATCTAAATCTTATACCAGCTGGCTTTCGCCAGCAAATATTTCGCAAATATTTGCTTACAATTCTTTAACTTAGATGTACAACAATTTAAATTTAAAGTCCCTGTTACAGTGTGTGCTTTATTTGTGAACACTACTGTATATACACTACTGTATACACTACTGTATATATAAAAAGAATAAACTATATAACTTTTATTTCAATTCTTATCTTGTTTGCATATTTGCTCGAAGTCAAAAGTATTTTTTTTTCAGAGAAAACACAAAATAACGGGAAATTAGAGTGCGCTATCTTGACAGTGATGGAAGATATATACTAACAATTCGCAGCAAATTTCACCTTTATTATTTTTTAAAACAGTTCATCACAGCCAGCACGCTTGCAACAAATCCAACAACAAATTCGTATGCATCCAATAAGCTTTCCAGCTAAAAGGTCAAAGTTTAAACTTATAAGAGGGAAAATGCAATATGTATTTAATAAAAAATTTGCATTTACAACGAGTTGACTTAAACAATGTATTCAAATTTGTATTTGTTCACATCTGCCTCACTTGGCAGTAGCAACAACTTATGTGGGTGTTGGCCCGCCTCTGCTAAAATTTCTACCACTACAAAATAATAACAATTTCAACGTAGAATTTAACAATGAAACTCAAGAGGATGTTCAATAAACAAGCACAATATTACGCACTAGTAATTCATATTGTATGCAGGGTTTGATGTATTTTATGCATCAACAGTTCTTAGTCTGACAGACTTTTACAATCTGATATACATATACGAGAATTTTGAACAATTTTTATTGATAAATTCAAATTATTAAGAGGCAAAAATACTAAGTCGCTAGCATAAGTTGATAGGTTTTCATTAGAATAGCCAAATCCGGTTTCGGGTTATTAGAAAAATAATTTTTTTTTGGTTTTTCCGATTATTTTGGTTTCAGTTTGTTTTTAATCAAAAATTTTGGGTTGTTCGAAAAATAGGTTATTAAAAAATCGTCATCTTTAGGTTATTCGAGAAATCGGTTTTAATATTTTGTCGCATATTTGACAACCCTAACTATCGTACATCATTGTTAGCTATTAAAAGAATATTTTGCCCTGAGCTTTATTATACCTAACAAACACAAAGTATTCACCTACACTATAATGACAATGCATACACATTCGTACAAAAGGAGCACGTACACATGGACTTACAACATGGGAGGACATAATGCATGCATACATATTTGCAACGGTAAATAGAGAGGTAATTAAAATTAAAATAATCGCACTTATTTAAAAAAGAGACTCTTCAGCAGTGTCATGCTTTTGAAAAGTGGGTCGGTTGGTTGGTTGGTCGGTTGGTTGGTCGGTTTGTTGTGCATCAAACAATATGACCTGAAGTACTATCAAGAAGCCTGTCATTCAGCTGTACTTGATGAGAAAAAAGTGTCCATAAAAAAGCATGATTTACTTTTGCTCTGCAGTAGTAAACTATAAAAATACAAGAACAAACACATAACAAGGCTTTAATGATATATTTATGAGGGCTTGAACTCAACTCAATGATAGCGTCGACACCACAACGATAGCAACGACGACAATGAAAATGACGATGACATCAAAATCCACAAAAAATATGTAAGTGTTTGAGTTTAAATATATAAGTTAAAGATCAAGGACATTTTTGTATTATATGTTTTTTTTTTGCCACTGTAGGCTTTCAACATACAAAGGTTGTTGTTCAAGGGTCATAAAAGCACATTTAATTTAATTTTTTAAGTCAAAGAGAAAATCAGTAAAATATTTGGTCTTAAGATTGAGAAACTCAATTCCAGACTAAGCAAAAAAAAAAAAAGACATCCAACGGCGCAGACAATGGCCATTCCTTCAATACGTTATGTTTTGTCATCAATATTTTTAGACTTAAATTTTTATAAAGATTCTTAAAATTATGAAATTTATCATTGAAATTTCACCAAAAATTTCATTAATTTTTAAAATACGTATTTAATAACTTCCAAGAATAAAATGACCAAATTTAATATCTAATTTTGCACGTTGGTCCATTACGAATCCGTTAATTTATTATTTTTAGTCCATTTATGTTGTAATACTCAATAAACCTTATTCCTTTTTATTTCCGTGCATCGAAATCAACCAGTGCTCTTTGTGAACTGATATATGTCTAAAATTGGTGTATTCACTAGCAGCTCTAAGACTTTGAAAATTCTTTTTGCTAAATATCGGAGTCGACGACTCAGTAGATTTGGAGATTTACACAGAAAGTGGATAATTGTTTCCGTTTCTTCCGATTCATTGCAGCATTGACAAAAGTTCGGTGCTGGTCCCGGACCTGTGGGTCTTTGGATAACGTCGTACGAAGTCTGGCGGATTCGTTTAAATCCTCAACGGACTAAAACTGACATTGAAGTAAAACGAAAATAAGTAAAGAAAGTCTCAAGTCGGTCCAGCTCGCCTATTAAATACCTTAAGCCTACATTTTCAAAATACAATAATTGTATTGAAAAAAGGCGAGTCTGTTGGCGGATGAAACCCATATTTTATGTACATTGCAAACTTTTATTCATTTAAATTCTTGCTATCTGGTAGATAATCATGTTCTTTTGAAAATTTAACACTTCAGCTGTTTTTTGTGCTTAATGTGGATAACATTAACAAGTAAGGAAACTCGGTCTAGCTCGACTATGGAATACCCTTAACCTCTTATCATATTGATATATATATATATATATTGATTTACTTAAACAAATATAAATAACATCTTATTTTTTCAAAATTCATGTTTTCTTTAACAGTTTTTAACATGTCTCAATAATGTGGGTTGTATAGGAGCAGTGTTGCCAGAAAGTTTTGAGAAAAGAAGCTAGATGGTCTTAAAAAAATGGCTAGAAAAGGCTAGATGGCTTTAAAAAAAAAGCTAAAAAAAGGCTAGGTTTGTTAACGTTATTATACACTTAACCTGTAAGGTCAGGGTATATTGACTTTGTGCAAACGTTTTTTACGCATAGAAATAAGCGAGTCCGGTATAGAAAAGTCCGTTCGTCTGTCTATGTGTTGTCTGTAAATATAGGTTAAGAAGGAGTTGAGATTGGTACACATGTTCACGTGAATCCGCCTACGAACACGCTTACTCGCATACAACTAAAAAATAAAAATCGCTGTATAGACGGTTGTATTTAAGCTACCGAAATAAATTTTAAATGTTTTTTTTTTATATCAAAACGCAGACGTACACAAAAAATGGGCGTGATATACCAAATTGAAAACACTATTATAAAGACGCTTTTACTTGAACTACAGGGATAAAACTTATGAGATATGTATTTTATATTAAAACTTAGATGTGTACTAAGATGTAAAATGGTCGTCATTCGCCTTTAAAGACGCCCACCTCCCATACAACCCACTATAGTAAAAACGCTATAAAGAGGTCTATATGAGCCAAATATATAAAACTTGGTATTGAGATTGTTGTATCAAAATTAAGATGTGTTCACAAAATGAGCGACATCCGCCCATGAACACGCACATCTCCCATACAACCCACAATTTATATTTGACCTACAGAGATAAAACTTGGTATGAGATCATAGTATATAAAATCTAAGGTGTGCTCACAAAAAAAGAAGGCGTCATCCACCTACGAACGCACCTTCCTCCCATACAACCTTCATAATATAGGTAAAACCTATATAGTTCTTTAAAGAAAACATGAATTTTGAACAAAAATAGGAAGTTACTTCTATTTGTTTTAGTATTTTAATATATAGTTTATTTCAATATTATAAGAGGTTTAGGGTTTTTCATAGTCGGCTAGACTTTCTTTACTCGTTTCCTTTTAAGAACATTTCTTATCGTTAGAAGAAAATTAAGCATGCCAGTTTTAAAAATTTTGTTGTACTAAGAATTCTATGCAGCGTTGTTTTATGCCAAAATAATAAAACTGAAAACCAATAGCTTTTGGAACGGATCTTCATTCAAAGAATCTCTAGCATCTTCCTAGAATTCAGTTATGGAACTTAAGTTATTCTTGTGACTTACAATTTTTTGCCATTATATATCAATTATCGTTATTTCTTCTGGAGAGTAACTGGATTTTTTTTTCTCTATAACAGAAAATATTTGGGTTTAACCACTCTAAAAGTAGAAAAAGAGCAATACAAGATTTTCACTTCCAAAATTGCATGCAAAGTCAGAAAAACTGAGTGTGGTAATGCGTCTTTACTCAATATATTAAAAAAGGCTAGAAAAGGCTAGAAAAAAATAAAAAAAGGCTAAAAAAAAGGCTAGAGGCTAGATGGTAATTTTCGAGGCTAGGTAACAAAAAAAAAGGCTAGATCTAGCCTCAAAAAGGCTAGACTGGCAACACTGTATAGGAGTTTGGTGAGTTCATGGGCGGGTGACGCCCATTTTGTGTGCACACCTTAGTTTTAATATAAAATCCTTCAATACCAAGTCTTAGCTCAGTAAACCTTCTTATGGTATTTTAAAAATTGTGACTTGTATGGAAGGAAGGCGTGTTTGTAGGCGGATGACGCCCATTTTGTGTGCACACCTTAGTTTTGATATTAAATCTTCCCATACCAAGTTTAATACCTGTAGGTCATATATAAATTTTTTTATAGAATTTTAAATATTGTGAGTTGTATGGGAGGTGGGCGTGTTCGTAGGCGGGTGGCGCCCATTTTGTGTGTACACCTTAGTTACGATATAAGATCCTTCCATGCCAAGTTAAATAGCTGGAGGTTATATATAAACCTTTTTATTACATTTTCAATATTGTGGGTTGTATGGGAGGTGGACGTATTTGTGAGCGGATAACTCCCATTTTTTTTTAAATGTCTTAGTTTTTGTACGAAATACATACGTATACAATTTCAGTTCTATAGTTTTAATAAAACTCTCTATACAGTGATTTCAATTTTTGGCTTGTATGGTTTGCGTATCCGTGAAGAAAAAGAAAACTATTTTGCAAATTATACACTTTTTAAGCGATAATGATTTATTATGCACGCAGAAAAGTTAAATTTTCGACTTTGTTTGTAGCAAACATATTTCCATTTACTGCAAATATATCCCGGAATTCTGATCATACTTTGTTTGTGATACATGTTGCTATTTGTGTGAGAATCCTTTCAATGTTTGCTTCTTATTCTAAGAAACATAGGTATATTTTGATTGATGAGAAAAACATATTTTTGTGGAAAGCATGCTGCAATAAAATTTAGATACAAAAGTTACAAAAATATACGACGTGTGTAACGCCCATAAGGAGGCGTGGTAGGCATAGAAAAGTATATATATTCTTGCTCAGCATCACCACCTGAGTTGATTTAGCCATGTCCGTCTGTCTGTCCGTCTGTCTGTCTGTGGACACGATAACAGCCGTAATATTCAAGATATCGTAATGAAATTCGATACTTAAGCTTCTTTTAAAAAAAATAAGATCAAGTTCGAGAATGGGCTAAATCGGATGAAAACCACGCCTATCTCCCATACAACCCCAATAATGAAAACTCCATAAAGAAACTAATATTTACGCTACAAAACTTAAATTCGGTATTTGTATAGTCTATGACAAAACTCAGGTGTGCGTCATCCACCCACTAACACGCCCACCTCCCATACAATCCTATTATTGAAGCCTATGTATAGAGGCTTGTGTCGAAGCTATAAAAGTAAAATTAAATATTTATTATTTTTATATAAAAAGTAAGACGTGAGAGAAAAATGGGCGTAATCCATCCACGAACACACCCACCTCCCAAACAACCCCAAAACTGAAAACTATATAAATAGGCTCATGTCGAAGCTACAAAAGTAAAATTAGGTATTTATTCTTTTTATAATAAAACCAAGATGTGTTAGAAAAATGGGCGTCATCCATCGATGAACACGCCCACCTCCCATACAACTCATAATATTGGAAACTCTATAATCAGGCTGATATTTAAGCTACATACCTGAAATTGGGTATTTGTGTATGTATATTATATCAAAATTGAGGCGTGTTAGAAAAATTGGCATCAACCACTCAAGAACACGCCCACCTCCCATACAACCAATAATTGAAAACTTTATAAAAAGGCTTGTCTTTATTTTGTAGGAAAACAATTTGATATGAATGTATTTTAGACGTCATCAAAATAGAAAAATTCTTTGAAATCTCATATAAAAAGAGCTGCAATTTAAGATTTGTACCACTGCGAATTACCTGTGGGGGTATTTTAACTTCGGCCAAGTCGAAGATATACCTTACTAGTTAAAGTTTACGTCTTAGTTTTATTTAAGGGCGGTTTTCATTTTCCTCTTTGCAATTTCTTGTGGTGAATCATATGAGCAAACCATGTCAGCATTACATTTGAGCTATAAAGTGTGTTTGGAAAATTTGTGTAGAAAACTACGGGAAACATTTTTGTGTTAAATTTTAGTCCTTTACCTCTTCAGTGTATGGGTATTTTTTATTCATTTTTGCCAAAGTGGAAAAATACCCATAAAAAAGGACTGTAGCGGTTTAAAATGTTGCAAAACAATATTTCTCATAAAATTCTACTATAAGTCTCTGAAAACACCAAAGCTCACAGTTCAACATGAACGCCAGAAAAAACGAAAATTTATAATCTGATTACACTGTGCGACAATTTAAGGGTCAATTGGAATAACCTCAAATATCGCAATGGTTTATAATATTGCATGGTCTATATATTATGCCCTCATACTCAGTTTTATCGGATTAGGTCAAATAAGAGAGAAATTCAAGGTCAAATTTCACCTTTAAGTCACCAACTTTTTCTTATATCTCTTAAACTAAATTCAAATCCTGTGTAGTAACTGTATCTAAATATTTGCAATGGATGGTTCTTTACATTTTGAGACCATTTTTTGCTCAAAGAGTTACGTAAGGGGGTTAATTATTTCTTCAAAAACAGGGCTTTTTTAATAAAAAACAAATTTTTCAATAGTTCATTTACTTTTTATTTGTCTTCAAAAACAATCATATTTTACTGAATTTTTGCACACACCTTAAGTAAAATAAAATAACCCACCTCTGAAAAGATCACAACAATTACATGTGCGCATCCAAAGATATTCGGATTCAAAGATTACCAAAAATGGTAACTTCGTTAATGTAAGCCCTAGAGTAAAATCATTCGGATGAAAATTGTAGATCCAACAATTTTCTTCAAAACAGTCTTTTACCGAAAGAGTTACCCTTTTAAAGATATGCGCGTAAATATGTAATTACAATTATATGTAATACTAATAAGGGTAATAGTTATAGTGGAAGGGTGGGAAAGTAGAGTAGTGTCGGTGAAGATTTGTTTTAAATTTGCATAGCTCGTAATTGCCAGGGAAAACGCTCGCAGGAAGATTATTCAACAATTTTACTGAGCTACTGAAGGACGAATTGTCTCGGTAATGCAATGTTCTATTGGGCATCGAAGCAATGGTATAAGGATGGGCTTAAAAAGCTGCCCGAGTGGACCTAGAAAACACACGAGCTGGTGGCGTCAGGTCATCAATTTCCCTTGAACACTTTCCATGGTAGTACCTATACAGAAGGCTCAGGCAACCAACATTGCGTCGATGTCCAAGAGAGTTGAGAGAGGAAGAAATAGTTTCATCCCCTATCAGATATATCGCACGACGTTGAATTGGGTCCAGGAGTTCCAAATATGATATTGAAGGCCCTACCCAAATGTGCGAATTGTACTCAATTTTCGGACTAATATATGAGGTGTAGATCATGCGAAGATCAGTTGGAGTGAAGTATTTCTTGCACTGTTTTAAAAAACCAAGGCACTTGGCCGCTTCTTTCGACACATCGAATATATGATCATTCCAACGAAGATCAGATTGGATCGAAATGCCCAGAACGTCAAGAGCTGCTGACTCCACAAGATCCACACCGTTCATATTAAGGGGAGCTAAGGGGCAATCCACTCGCTTGTGAATTAACAGGTTCTCTACTCAGCGTTAAGAGGACGCATTGAAAACGACTTGGAACATTTTTCGTTTTATGCTATTGACCAGTAGATGGCGCTGTCTATTCCACTGACATGTTATATGCTTCCAACAGAGCAAGCGTTGGTTAGTGCATCTAGTAGAAAGTAGCAAAACTAAATATGGGAAATATGGGGATATGAATACATTAAACGGAATTCTACGTCTATACTTAAATTAAATTTTAAAAAAGTCAAATGAAGGCCTTGTTTTCTCCAGATGATTGGACATGAAGTACTTTTAAAGAATCTAACAAAACTACGGGCAGATGGTTTATCCTTTCGTCATAATGATTTTTTCGGGTTCATCGTTAGTTGCTTTTGTTTTATCACCAGGAGGTCGGATCGGTTTCCATAAAAAACAAAAATCTTGTCTTATTTCAAAGCTGAGCTAGAGAGAATTTCGGAATATATATTTTTAAGGCTTCTTTTAAAACAGCTGAAAGCAATTATTTTATTTAAATAGTTATGAATAAATATGTTTTCGGACCGACCGAAGTTCGTGCTTAAAATACTAAGTGGAAATTTGTGGCTTTTTGTCGAAAACATATATTTAAATATTGAAGAATGGTGCATGTAATTAGATTTTGAGACATCTGATTAACGCGCAAAATATATAAATATGCTGTAATTCATATAAAATTTGGAAAATTTTGTGATATTTTTGACATTATTTGTAAGTAAGTAAGTAAGTGAGTAAGAATGGTTTGTAAAAAGCCGAATACTAAAGAACTGTATACTTTTTTGCTATACAGCCGTATAAGTGAATATGACATTAAAAGGAAAATGCAAACTGAGAATTGACAAACTTCAAGAATTCAGGAATGGGTATAATCTTCGTTTACAATTTCATTCAATTTCATTTATAAGGTATACCATACATATCGCAAATGAAAACCATTTGCCTATGCATAAAAGTTTCTATAACAGGCTCATTTAATAACGCATATTAAAAAGGACTTTCAAGGAATTTTTCATGCCCACAATATGGAATAAACTGATGTGATGGTAAAACATCTCAAAATACTTACCTTTAATATTTTTAAACTGCGGTGGTTGTGGTCGTCGTTGTTAATTTTGTTGTTGTGTTATTTTTTTTTTTTTTTTATAAACAAGTTTTGCAAAGAAAAGCTAATGCTTGAAGTTTTAGATATTTTTTCTAATTTTTTCTTTTATTATAATTTACACTTTGTTACACTTCAACATCACTTTAAAATTCATTCAGTTTTATTCTTGAATAAATCGATCCTTATTAAATGCAATTTTCTTTAAGTCTGCAACAAAATGCAACACAATTTGAATGCTGCGTCTGTGCGTTTCCCGGTGCGACTGTCCTTAAAAGATTCTCGCACTGTCTCTTAATGTGCTATTCTTTCTATAATCTTCGAATATATAATATTCATTTTTAGATGCTTTTTATGTTTTTTGATAAGTTAGTCGTTTTATTATGTTTTCTTAGAAGTGCTTTAAATTTTCTTCAGTCAAGCTAGTTTTTCTTTTTAGTTAAATGTAATCATATATTTATTATATACCGTTATATTGCAAACTCACTCGTAGTTAACTCGTTTAATTTGCGTCTTAGACTAAATTTGCTGTCTACACACTTGTTCGCTTTACTCGGGTCCTTTGAAAAAGCTCTTCTGTAGGCTACTCTATTTGTTTTGTTTTTGTCGTGCTTGCTGTATATTTCTTAAAACTGTTGTTATTGTGAAATGCATTTTGTAGTAGAAATCTACACAAGACGTGAAGTACACTCGTTTGAAGTACTTGTTGTAGTCCGCATGCGTCGACATAGGGTGTTCAACATATCGCATGCGTTTCTTAAAAGCTCTTAAATTATCTGTCTGTTAAGTAAAAAATATTAATTTTTTTTTTTTTTTACTCACTGTTGTGTGTAAGCAGTACATAATTAGGATTGCTCCCCTAAAAATAAATACACTTTCGACTATTTGTGAGTATGTATGCTTATCAAAAGATCTTTGAAGAACTATGTATATGTGTATACAAAATATAGACTTCATCCACGAATGAACACGCCCATTTGCAATGATTTCATTGTATTGTGAAAAAGTAGGCTTAGGCTATTTCATAGTCGGGCAAGACTTACATTAGACTTTCCTTACTTGTTATACCCTAAACCTGAAAGGTCAGCGTATATTAACTTTGTGCAAACGTTTGTAACGCATAGAACCAAGTGAGTCCGGTATAGAAAAGTATATATATTCTTGATCAGGGCCGCTTCGTGAGTCGAGCTATTCTTGTCCGTCCATCCGTCCGTCGGTCCGTCTGTGTGTTGTCCGTATACGTACAGGATAAGAAGAAGTACATGATAAGAAGAAAAAGTTTAGATAATTGAATGAAACTCGCTACAAATGGTCACATGAACCCAAGAATTTGTACTATTGAATATTTTTGGAATCCGCCAACGGACACGCCTACCTCTCATACAACGAAAAAATTGAAAACTGCATAAATGACTGCATATATGTATATGAGTTATGTATGTATATATTTTATGTCAACACAAAAATGTCTTTGAAAAATGGGTGCCATCCGTCCACAGATGCGCCCACCTCCCATAAAACCAAAAATAAAAAACTCAATAAATAAGCTCATGTTTAACGTACAGAGATAAAATTTGGTACGCTTGCATTTTATAACAAACACGAAGATGGTTTTGAAAAATGGATGTCATCCAACCACGGACACGCCCACCTCCCATACAACCCAAAACTTGAAAACTCAATAAGCTTATGTTTAACCAACAGAGATAAAATTTGGTATGTATGTGTTTTATACCAAAACTAAGTTGCATTAAAAAATTGGACGTAATCTGTCCACGAACACGCCCACCTCCCATGCAACCCACAATAGCGAAAATACTATAAAGGCATTAACATTTGAACTATAGAAATAAAACTTGGTATTTATAAATTTGTCATCAAAATTTATATGCAAATAAAATTTGGGCTTCATCCGCTCACGGCCACACCCATTTTTGTATTTTGAAAAAAGTAGGTTTAGGGTATTTCATAGTCGGGCTAGACCGACTTTAGACTTTCTTTACTTGTTTTTTTTTTTAAATCAATTGCGTTTGGTTAAAAAATTTCCGAAATCTACGACCATTTTTTGAACCACCATTTCTAAAATGTCATATTGAATTTTGTTATAAATCAAATGCCATTTTCAAGTATTGATATAAATAACACAGTATCGGTTTATTTGAAACAATTTATTTGATTTTTGCAAAAATAAACTTTAAAAAAGTTTTTTTAAAAATCCTATCCCTGATTCTGTAAGAGATCCAATAAGTGTAACCTAATAAGACCTAGTATGCATATGAGTTTTATATTTTATTTGTTACTTAAAAATATTGTTCTATTGTTGCCATTTCTTGGTGAAAATGTTCCTCCTTGCAGTCGTCGTCAATGTGTCTTTACTAATAAATAAATTTTTAATGCATTTTTTAGGCTTAAAATTTTTTCATATAAAAAGCACTGTAATAGCAAAACAGTTGCTGGTTCAGGCTGAACATGTTTTAAAAAGCATAGCAGCAACAACTATAACAGTTTGAGCGATATAGAGCACGGAGCATGACTCTTGTCTTTTATGTATTACTACCAAATATTTAAAATTTATTTTCTTAATTTGTTCCATTTCCCATTAAAAATATGAAACCTTTGTGTTTCGGTTTTTATAATACATTATTCAAAATGGTTTAAGACCAAAATAGCTCTAATTTAACCTTTTAACGTTTTGCGGAAACTCTAGTGGAGCAATTTTTTTGGGTCTTGTGGTATTTTTATTCTCATAAGACCCAATTTTTTAAATTCAATTTCAAATTTTTAGAAAATAGACAAGCACCGAAGAAAAAAGACTCATAATTTTCCCCTTATATTTTTTAATCGCTTTGATATGCGTTCTAAAGATCTGATCTGAATTTACACCCGTAAAAGTGTTTGTGCATATATTGGATAAATTATTTAAAGATGAAAGTGTTTAGTAAGTTTAAAAGTCTTTTCAATATAAAAAAAAGAATATCGACCCTTTTCCGCGATTTTGTTGCATTTTTGTAGTTGAGAGTTTGTCAGGTTTAAAATTTGTATAAGTTAAGTATAAAATTTAAATGATGAGTAGAAAATAACAAACATTGAAATTTTGAAAAATAGTATTAACGTCACATTTTGGCAATATTCTGATGCACCCTGTTAAAAGCTCTCAATTCAATTCTACTACGATGGAGAGCAGCGCTTTCACTTTTTACCCCATTGAGCGATTAGGCTGCAAAGAGACCAAAATGCATTTAACAAAAACTATCATTATATACATATGTAGCTATACATATTTTTGAATACGTTGCACATAATTAATGATAAAAAACAATAATGAATTTCTGTAGCAAAGTTGAAGGAGGAAAGTAATTTTGAAATACGAAAACAGAGATTAAAGAGAAAGATTTTTATAATTGAAGACATGAATGAATGACGGTGACATTTAGCAAAATTCTAGTTAAGTTTTTATTTAACACATTTTTTTTTTATATAATCAAAATTAATTTATGATTTTCATACAATTATATTAAATTCAGTCTCACAATCTCACTATAAAAGTGGCATTAAAATTGAAAATTTACAGGGAAGAAAAATCTTTTTATCAGGCAACTCCTTATCAAAAGAAGACACAAAATTATGTTTTAACAGCAAGATGGAAAAAAAAAAAAAAAACAGAGAAACCAACCAACTTGAGAACCTCCTCCTTTTTGAATTTGGTTAAAATTAAAAACATTTACAAACATTTTGCAATCCTTGAAAGTTGAAAATTTATAGTTGTGACGATTTTAAAGCTAAGGTGCGATAAACGTGAATATTTTTAATAAATTGTAGAAGTGTGTGATTTTGAGCGCTCTGGGAAGATGAGATGAATCTCTGCAACAACAGCTGTAGCGAGAATGTGAAATTATGCTTCTTTTAGTGAAAGGTAGACACTTTTCAAGAATGAAATACAGGTGTCTGGGTGGCCTTCTACTTTCAGTTGCACCACAGTTCATATGGCTATATTTTACAATAACTAAACTGACGTAGAGAAATACGTTTTAACCAGAGCACTGCAGTGAGAGTGACGCATGCTCAAAAGCTCTGTTAGTAAATATGGCAAAGCTTGAGAACCGGTTTAATTTGAAGCAAATATTGTAGAATTCATGTAAATGGCAGCAGACGGATTGACGGATTTAGGTTTTCCAAATTATACGTTTACTACTACGAGGACTACAACTACTAATACAAGTGAAACTTTGTACAAGAACGTCAGCGACGCAAAACATTCGCATGCGGTGGCGGAGCATATGTTGTTGATGTGACTGTATTGAGTTAGACTTCCGTTTGGCCTCACTTCCTGTTTCCGTGCTATTTCGCGTTGCTTGTGTTTCCTGTGCGCTTGTTTGTTTTCTGCGTAGTTGTTTTCAGCGGTGCTTAATAAGGAAACACAAACTTTTCCGCTTTGAAAAAGTATTCACAGAAAGGTAAAGGCAGGGTTAAAAAAAAAAAACAGATGTAAAAGTTTTCTCTTGTATAGCGGCATGAAACGCAGAAATGTCAAAAGTTGTTAATAAGCATCATCTGGACTTGGGGCGGAATTCAAGACGGTATTAATATATAACTAGGGATATGAAAAGAGTTATTATATACCTACAGCTGTGTGCACATTAATAGAAGTTCTACATATAAGCATAAGTACATATAAGTCCCTGGGCGACCGAGCTCCGCTCAGAGTGCCACCGCATATTTAAATGTTCCATGGTTTTAAATGTATCGAAAATGCCAACCTTATCTTAGAAACAACATAAAGATAATATTTTTCAATAAATTTTTATTTTGTGATAATTTAGTTTTTCAACTTAATGAAATTGGTTTTGGAATTTTTATTGCTATACAAATACGAAATAGTTTCAATAATTTACTAACTACTCTACACGAAATTAAAACCGTTGTGGATCTCAGACTCAAGCTTATTCACAATGTATTCGATCTATTCATTCCACTCTATGAATTTAAAAAAAAATTTAATTTTTTGCCAATGAATGAATTTTCCTAGCAAAGATAGTGGCGGTCTGGGTTCGAATCCTACGGCTGACATTTATTTTGTTTAGCAATTTTTTTATTATTGTAATTAATTTTTTCCTTGTTGATATTTTTAATATTATTTTCTTATTGGTTTTTATTTATTTTTATCAATTAAAAGCTTCATTGAATCAACTAAAACCGAAAAAAAGTTATAAATCTTATTCAAAATATAACAAAAGTAATGAAATCACTTACGGAAAGGGATTTTTTGAGTTCTTTGTTGGAAAAACCTAACAAAATTCTGTCAACACTGATTCATTGCATTGAAAACGAGTGGAACGCGGACAGATGTCGTTAAAATCTCCCTCACCACACCAGGGGCATACCGAGACCATGTTGGTTGGAGGGGTATTATGGTATTTTGGCCGACTGAATACCCCTAAGTCCCGACTTTTTTAATACAACATAGTTCAATTAACCAAATTTAATCATTCGTTCGATCAATTTATATAGTATTAGTAAGAACTCAACCTTCTTCTCCCAACCTTCTAAGAGAGAAATTAACTTTTTAAGGAAAGATTCATTCTTTGATCAAAATGGAATTAGGTTTGTATAGAGCTTTTGAGTTGGTTGAATCTGAGTTTTTTTCAATAGTAAAAATTTTCTTAAAAAATTTAGTTCATGATAGAATAATTTTACCAGGTAGTGTTGACAAATGTTGATTCTCTCAGCTACAAGTAAACGAACTCTTATCAAAAACAGCTGTTCGTTGTTATATTCGTTGGCCACATTCAGCTGTGTCAACTGTTGTGACAGCAACACATCGGGGAGCGCTATTATTGGTATTGAAGTTTCAGAAAAATTGTCAAGTTTATGAAATATCAAGTTTTGTATCAAATACGAATGGAAATTTTACCGATAAATTAAAAATTTTCTATTTTTAAACGCATTTAAATGCGCAACTTCATATTTATGTGCATCAAGTTTTGACTTAGCAGTTGGCAACTGATGGGTACGCTGAATGTGACCAGTCAAAATTAATTGTATGCTATGATGGATTGTGAGCGCTCTCTTTCTTGTTATATTTTTTGACAAACGTCCGTTTCCCACAGAAACGTCAATACTACCTTGGAGTAATTATATCATGATTTAGTTATATGCATTCATCAATTGTCAAATTTGTAAAAATTCTTCTCTCCATGTTAATTTCTTGGTCGAATTTTTACGGTTTTTAAATTTTTCTAATTATTTCTAAAAGTTTGTTCTGTTTTCCTTCAAATGTGATAAAAATCACTGTGATGATCTAACTAAACGTATTTTTAATGAAATTTCTTAATATTGTCGTAAGTTATTTAGAGTGTATTTCAAACAAATGCTAAGAAAGAGAAAAAAACTCTCTCAAATTGAATGTTTTAAATTGGGAAGCAAATATCTCTGCCATCTTTGAATAGATTTTATTTATTTATGTTTTGTATTAAAGCTGATCAGTTAACTTAAAAAAATTTATAAAAGTTTTACCGTTCCTTTTTTGTTTATATTTAAATTATACCTTGTTGAAACAGACCACAAAATTAAATTTTGCATCAAAATATAAGGCAAAATGATTTTTGTTGTAAAAGGAGAAAAATTCAAATTTGCATTTTTGATTTTCTTTCAGTCTATATCTATAGCGCATTAAAGATGAATGAATGTATTGAACTGTCCTTGCCATAAAAAAAGCAAGGCATGATTTTTTTGACGAAACTATTTTTTTGAAATGTTTTTGTTCGTTTTTTTTTTCAAAATTAATGAAATTCTAAAATAATTTATTTAAAGGAAATAACTTTTATATCTCAAATAAATTAATAGTAATAGCCACGAACTTATTTTAACCAACGTACTAATTCTGCATATGTGCGAAAAATACAAAGAGCTTCCTTTACTATTTCTGTAACTCTTTTTCTCTTAAATATTTAAATTAATAACAATACAAATTTCTCATTTCCTGCAACTATAACTTTTGAGAGATTAAGAGATTTTTTAATTGCTTTCTGAAACATTAGCTGCATACGTCAGAGATTCTACGCTATCGAAAAGATGAAAGAATACTTCTCAATCCGACTTCAATTGAAGTTAGTCCACTAAACAATTTTTTAGTAACACTTTTATTGATTCTAGAATTCAGTTTTTGGTCAAGTAAGTTGAAAATAGAATTGGATAAAAGAGTTCATGCTTGTAAGAAACTGCTTCAATTTTCTGGATTCGTTCACAAATATCTAATACGACGTAAGTCAACATTTTGAAAATAATGGTTATTAGCAATTTGAATAAATTCAACAAATCTATCTATGCCTTTATTTAGTTTTTAACGTTTATATGAAAAAATGGCTATAGAACGTTTAAAATAATACATTATAGTACGAGAATGCATGATGACCGTGGCATGCAGGTTAAGTGTGTGGCTTAGCATGCTCGGAGCCCGGGTTCGATCCCCAGCCGCGGCGAAAAGTTTTTTTCAATAAAGACTTTTTCTGATCGGTCACCATCTCTCTGCAGACAATGGCAAACCTCAGAGAGTAAATAATGCCATGTAAAGCTTCTTGAGAACATGAACTTTAGCCGTTCGGAGTCGGCATAAAACATGTAGGTCCAGTTCTCGGTCAATTGTGTACAAACATTTAATAACACACAACACAATTGATCATAAGAAGCTCGGTCAAAGTCCTTTCAAGGGCTGAAATGGCCAATTTGTTTTTTTTTGTTTTTAGTACGAGAATGAACTTCATACATATGTATAATGAACAGTTTGTTTTTTGCCTCCTTAGCATTAGATAATTTTGAATTACGTCTTATTAGAGTAAGGCCGATGATATGCATTTCCGAGCAAAACATTAAAATTAATTGACTGAAGTTGGTTTGAGGCACGCCTATATGTCGTAAACAAACCTACCAAGGAACGACTAAAAGCCATTAAAAAAGATTTGGCCGACTGAATTGCTCTTAGAGAATTTTTCAGAGAACGCAGCTATAAATAACTTTAGACTAAACGAACAAATGGCTGTCTTGAAATGAAAAAGCCTTCTAAAGTTGGTTTTTGGCATGGCTGATGACGACCATGGAAACAAATGGTACGACTGATTTTGATCCGTTCATAGTTATTGTAAATTAAAATCAACATTGCAAACAAATTTCAGTAAAAAATAACAATTTTTTACTGAAATTTTACAGATTTTACAGAGTTTTGACTACAAGCCGCCAAAACTTGCCAAATTTGAAAATTTTTTCTTAAAAATGGCCGAATCAGCATATTTCGTCAAAGTGAAAGAATATTCGTACATGACTCATTCATGAATTCTTTGAGCCTTGAACTAATGGATTATTACAAATAAAATTGTTTTCGTAATTCTGAGTTACTTTTGTGAACACATCGGACAAAATTAACCAGGTATTGTTTGTTCTAAAAGAGATAAATATAGCAAAAATTTAATTTTTTTCCACTTAACCATAGTTTTTTTGTTACACAGAGAAAAATAGTGCCACATAAAATCTATAAGATTTCTTCGAAAAACGTATTTAGAACAAGGGGCATGAAAGACAAAAGAGGAGAGGTATAAGAAGAAAACTTCTTCCTTTTCACTGGAAAATCTTCTTAAATTTATTTAAAAATACATATATCTTCTTAATTTTTTCTAAAATCCATATTTTCTAAAATCCATATTTTCAAGACTTTTCATAAACAATTGGCCAGAAAGCCGAAAGAGGAGAGGTATTTTTAAAAAATAAATCTTCTTGTTTTTAAGTGAAAATCTTCTTAAATTTATTTAATAAGATATCTTCTTAATTTCTTCTAAAATCCACATTTTGAAGTCTTTTCAAAAACAAGGGGCATGAAAGGCGAAAGAGTAGAGGTTTTTTTAAGAAGAAAACGTCTTGTTTTTCAGAAAAATCTTCTTAAGTAACTTATATAAATTATTTAAGTTACAAATTTAAATAAATTGAATAAATTATTTATTCAATAAGATATCTTCTTAATTTTATAAAATCCATATTTTCAAGACTTTTTTCAAGTCCTAGACGACACCAACACTTCGTGTATAGGCTTTTTGTTATTTCTTATATATTTATTCCATATTGAGAAGAAAATCAAATCAAGTAGAAAACTTTGTTTCCTTTAAAAAATAAATAAAGAAGAAAGCCTAATAGCTGTATGAGATTTCTTCTTAAAAAAAAAAAATAAGAAGAAAACCTAGTAGCTCTACAAGATTTCGTTTAAAACAAAATCAAGAAAAAAAACCTATTAGCTGTATGAGATTTCTTCTTAAATTAATTTAAGAAGACAAAGCAAATAACTTTAAGAAGAATAACTTCTTGGGTAAAAACCATAGAGAGATCTTCTTAACTTTGTTAGGTTTTTATGTGGCAATTTTTCTGTGTGTATTAATCCTCAAAACTTGCTATGTTGTATGTTATATCCGCACAAAATCTATCATACACTCAGAAAAATATCAACTGAATATTAACAGTCAGCCGCTGCTATTTGAAAACACTGTTAGGTTGAAGGATTTGATTTAAAGTTAACAGTTTTCTTTTTGAATGAACGTTTCAAAATATTTTTGGTCTCTTTAAATCAAATGTTGAAATATTTTTGTGTTTTTATTGAAATGTCAGTGTTCTCTAAGCCATAGTTTTTAAATATGTTTTGCTATATTTATCTTATCATGTTCAATATCTAAGTGGAAGTGTGTTAGACTGTTATGTATAAGTATCAAATGGTGGGTTGGTACCCTAGTTGTAAAATTGTAATTTAATTATTGAAAAATAATCTTTTTATAACATAAATAATAAAAAATCTTTGATTGTCTTGCGCGTATTTTAGCCTAGGACAGTCGAGTACTAGACGCACACGTCAGCACTCTCGGCTAAACATGAACTTTCAAAACAGTGATCAAAGTTCAATAAGTACGTTTTTATATTGTTTTCATGTTCTATAGACCAGCAGTCTGTTGGTCTAACAGACTGTTGATTGGAAAGTTTCATTTGTTGGATGGTATTTTACAGTAAAAACTGTTATTTCATCTGTCCGCAAAATATTACAATATTTATACATGGGCCAATCTATGACTAAGAAGTTTATGACGGTTTAAACGGTACAAATTCATAAATTAAAAAAACCCTTTGTTTGGTTGACTAAACGGTAGTAAATTTTATTATTTAATTAAAATATGTATGTATGTATGTACAATAAGTTTTATTATAAATTTCAACTTAAATAGATGTAAAATATATATGAGCACACACAGGTTTAAAAAAAAGTGAAAAACAAGTCGTTGTTGTTGGTTCGTTATTATGTTTTCCTAAATTCTTCTTAAGTCTGTTATATTTAAACTTAAATTTATACGTTAAATAAACTAAAAGTTTAACATAATTTGTGAATTTCCTTTTGATATGTTCGTTTATGTTTGGTTTTTTTTCAAAAATTTTACAAAAAAAAAATTTTAACTTAAGGCTAGAGAGAAAAAAAAATATACGTATTTCAAATACCTGTTAGAAAATATTTCCTTTAGATACAGTCTTGGCTTAATAAACTAAAGTTAAAATATGCAATATTTTAAAATTGTTACAAAATAAATTTCAAACTAGCTTTAACTCAATGTTTTTTTTTTCAAAATTTTTACAAGCATATAAAATATTGTATTTAGCAATACATAATATATACTATATATGTATAAATAAAGTGCATAAAATAAATCCTGCTGATAATTTTTGATTAAAAAAGAATGTGCTGTGATGTGCCCGACGTGTGCTATCAGTTGCCGAATTAAAATTTGTTTCAGAAATTTCAAATTTCATAAAAAAAATCATAGCTCTTACAAAACATTTTCCTAGCATGACAAAAACTTCAAAAAAATATACAAAAAAAATATAATTTTGCTAATTTTGCTTGAAATTTAAGATTAAATTTAAGAATGAATTAACTAATTTCCAAAAACGTTTAATTTTTAAATATTTCTATAGCATGGTTTAGTACAATTCAAGTAAACTTCAAAAAAATATACAAAAACTATATAATTTTGCTAAATTTGCTTGAAATTTAAGATTAAATTTAAGAATGAATTAACTAATTCCCAAAAACGTTTAGTACAATTCAAGTACAACGCAGCACAATTTCTGAATTAATTCAAAAAAGTAATATGGAGCTATCTTCTCATAAAACTAAAACACCACCTGTTGCTAATAATTTACTTAGGGTACATTTTTTTATATTGCTATATGACACATCATAGCACACAATGGGCACATTCAGCACATATACTTATTTTTGAAAGTCATTAATCAAAAAGTTCTTCACAACGTTATGCACATAAATAAATGTAATTTTTTTTAATATAATTTTTAATATATTTCCAGCAGGCCAACACGCAACTTTTATTGTGGCTCTAAAAGCCGGCTATTAGAGCAAGAGAGTGTGAGTTATAACTGAGTACCTTAAATATACTTTATGATTAATGCCAATAAATATTTGGAGTCTATTGCTATCTCTGTCGTTTTACAAGCGACTGTGATATTTTCTAAAAGCTAACTTAAAATATCTCTATAATACATGTTGGGTGGTGATTCTTCGAGCCTGATTGAATAGAAGTGCGCGGCGTGACCACCTACTAGCAGTTCATGTAGTTATGACTGTCTTCATTATCTGTCTGTAGCACCTGTTTGCTGTCCACCACATCTTCCCCGTGGTTGCTGCCTACATTTTGGTATACCTCAGCCTGCACTTCAATGCTGCTTGTTTGTGGTGTTGCCACCTGTTGTTGCGCCTTTGGCTTAAAGGAGCTACAGGCTGCTGTCGATTTCGTTAGCTTACCGTAAATGATGTTTGAACGTTCATTAACTTTAATCGGCTGTAGAGTGACACTTACACCATTGACGCCATTTGCTGCAGTTCCGCCATTTTGATATTGTTGCTCTTGCTCACGCGTCTCCATTATAGTGTTCAAATAGTTGTTGCTCTGCGAGCTAGATAAATTCTGACTATTGTAGACCGGTATGTTGGAGGGAAACATTTGGTAGTGATCCGAACCGGTAGGACTGGTGGGTGTACTCAGCCGTTGACATGGCGACATGGGTGAGGGAAAGACAATTTGATGACGCTCATCACCGGGTGTGGATGAGGGTGTGAAAATGGGACGCGGTGGTGGTGGCACTAGATAGTTATCCATCAGCGAGCCGGGTGAGCCAAGACGACAACCGAAACGCCGTTCGTCATGATCAGAATGCGTGCCTGAATCTCCTAGCGAAGTGCCACTGCAATTGCTGCCCGTACTCAAGCGTCCCGATGAAGAGGAGGATGAAACGCTTTGCAGACTAAGCGAGCTAATGGGACGCTGGGCATTAGACTTGAAACTGCAGCTGGTGGTGATTGAGGATTTGGTTTCGTCTAGCGCGCTATCAGCACCAGAGTGCTTTTCTCCAGCCAGCTGTGGTGCTGACTTGTGACGCGAAAAAAGCTTCTTGATTTTTTCGAAAGGCGTCTCACGCTTAAGCTGTGACTTGACCTGCTCCTGTATGCGTTCATACTCTTTGCGCAGCTGATCGATTTGCTCCTGTTTCTCGCGAAAGCTCTGCTGTACATCGTTGCGGTGTTTCCACTTTTCGACAAGCAGTTCGACATCGCGTATGGAGAGCACATTGTTCTTGAAATCGTGCATGATTTCAGCGAGCTCATCGTCAGCGTTGCCACGCGTGCTGGAGGCATCCGAAGCGGTGCGTTTAAGCGTGCCATATGTGGACTGATGTCCCAGCCGCGATGTGGAACCCATGGAGCGACTGAGGCTATAACGTTGTGGCTGTTGTTGGGAGTGTTGCAACTGCTCAATGTCCTCAACGGGACGATTAGAGGGCTGAAATAGGTAGTTGCCATCATCAAGTTCAGTTAGAGCTGGAGAATTGGGTGGCTTTGTCGCACTCACAACAGGTATGTTTGAAGGCTGCAGCACATAGTCATTGCCGGTTGCGGTGCTCTTGCAGTTCTCAAGCAGCTGAGAGCACTCCTGACTGAATTTATCTGTTTGATAGTTTGGCGCGGCATCGGTTACGTCCGCCGATGGTTTGCTGTTTTTACCCTTCGATTGATAGTACGGCGGTTCACTTATCAACAGTTCCTTGGTAGTTGCTGATGGTTCTGCAATTATCTTGAAGTTGCTGTTAGAGTTCTCCTCGTTTTCGGTTTCGACACTTATGTAGTTAAGATTCGAAATTGCCATAGTTTCCTGTTTGGCTTGAGATTTCGTTTCCGGCGTATTTTCACGTTCACTGCCGCTGGACATTTCCATGTATTCGGCATCTTGTGCTTCGTGCGTGCTTTTGTGTGCCTTGGGTTGCTTAATGCGTGGTGATGTCGGTGTGGATTTGACCGCTTCTATAATAACCTTGGTGCCGGAGGCTGATTTGGCATTTGTATTGACATGATCCTCATTCTTATTGCCGCCAATGCCTTTGAAATAATGGTACATTGTTGTGAGCTCATGAAATTCCGAAAAGCTGACAATATTTTGGGCCAATTTATGATGTCCTTCCTGCTCGGCCAACTCAGCTGGCGTCTTGCCAGTGCAGTTACGTATGCCACAAGCGGTATCACCACCCGGGCACTCCATCAGCTGTATGCAGAGGCGATCTAGACCCCAACGTGCTGCAAAGTGCAGCAGTGTGGGATACTCCTCGGGACTGGATTCGCGTATGGTGAGAAACTGTGACTTCTTCTTTTCATAGTGTCCATTGAGCAGATGAAAGTTGGGAGGCATATTGCGCTGGAAGCACTGTAACAAATGCAAGTCCAATGCATCGCGTTCGGTGGGCCCAATGCCGAGCGAATGGCACATAAACTCAATCGGCGAATCTTCAGTGCGCAGCAGCTGTTCCAATTCACGCAAACGACTCTCACATTTGATGGGTCTGGCACCCAGACTCTTCTCATTCTTTTCGATACGTATCTCGACCATGGTGGAGATTTCCATGCAAGTTTCTAATGAAAGCAAAATAAACAGATAAATTAAGCAAAAAATCACACTCGTAACATTATTCAGTGAACGCACCTGGTATTGAGAATTGCACTGTGAACGGATTACGGCATTTGAAGGTGTGTATTTCAATGAGTTCACCTGATTTCTCCACAGCAATCTTTAGCAGATCGTCTTTCTCAAGCGGCTCTGCCAACATGGCCACCACTTTGTTCTGTCCAATCTTCACCTTCTTTGGCAGTATGGTAAAACCTTCGGAGCAGCTAGAAAAGCTGCGTGATATATTATTGCTGTTGGCAGCATCATGACATGGTGGTCTCTGACAAAGTGCGCGTCCTAAAATATCCGTGGCAATGCCCAGTATGTTGCTTATCTGAGCCTGATCGTTATCGCGTATGATGCAACGACGCCATTTGTAGTAACTAGGCAGGGCTGAGGGGAAGAAGAACAAATGCACATAAGTTGGGAGAAAATTTTCTATAGGTTTTTAATACATTTTAAATACAAATATAAGTTTTTGAAATTATGACTTTGGGAAACTTCCGATTCGACGCACACCCTAACTTAAAACTTTCTCCCGAATTTGTTTTCAGAAGCAATAAAAGGCCCGGAAAGCTAGTGAGGTGGGTCCTATAGTGAACGCATAGAAGACGAAATTCCTTGTGTCAACAAACATATGACACTTCAAGCGTCTTAAAAACATGTTCTTCAAGGTTAAGGATTTTTTTTACCTGGAATCTATATAATATTTTTGTTTGTTTGTATGTATGTATGTTACGAATAGGCTCCTAAACTACTCGACGTATTTTTATAAAACCTGTATCAAACGATTCTTTAAATTACTGCGCTGAACATAGTCTATATAAATTTTGCCACGCCTCCATTTACCACCCAAAATCAATAAAAATTCTATATTTCAGACGGTTTTAGCCGTATTAGAATAGAATTTGGTAGTTAAGTTTGTATGCTGACTGTCGGCAATTGTACGAAAGTGGATTATTACACCCTTTTTTGCCGCCCACAAATCAATAAAAATGCTAAACTGCAATTATGCAGTCAAGCATGTAACGGGCAAAGTGGCGTTGGTTTTTTAGATTATTCCGAGAGGTAAGCGTGTGGATGAAATAAAAGCATGCATTAAGTCATCCTATTTATGGAAAAATACAATTAAGTTCGAGTTAAAAACAAACAAGAAAACTCATCTCTATGGAGCTCAATTGTCTGGTAAAAGACCAGAAAAAACAATATTGTGAAACTAGCTAGTGGACAACTTGAAAAAGATGCTGAAGGTAAAATACATTTAAGTCCAATTGCTTCCATAGTGAAATCTGCATAAGAGCTCCAACTAAAAGTTTTTACGAATCTTGTAAGCAATTATAAAAATCAAACTTGGTTATACGAGAGAGCAATTTTGGCTACGAAAAACACCACGGTCAATGCAATCAACTTCCAACTTTTACTGCAGCTGCAGGATATTCACACTTATAAATCGGTGTATACAGTTCCTGATCAGAACGAGTCTGTTAACTACTCTGGCGATTTTTTTTTTAGTAAATTTTAGTAAAACCTAATGAGAATCATAAGAAAATTCAAATCTGGCTCCTAGCTTAAGTTTTTTTGTTTTTGACTTCATGATTTTGTAATTTCGAATTCTAATTCAAGTTTCTAACGGATGCTGTAACCCAAAATTCTTTGCAATACCAACCTGTTTTCTGTATATCCTTGACCTTGTCCTCACCCACATCGAGCAGTATGCCCAGCACTTTTTCCACGCGTATAATCGACGTCAACTGCATCATAAGAAAAGAGTGCGAAAGAGCTAGCAAAGCTGGACACAGTATAACTATTTGTAAAGCAGTATTTTGATACTTGTTTGCAATCTCCTCGCTGAAGGGACCATCTTCGATTTTGATATGCAGGAAGCTATAAAAGAGAAAAAATGTTTAAATATTGCCACATGCTTTAGATAAAAAATAACTGTAACTCACTTGAATGGTTTACGTCCACGCTGTTTGGTGATCTTGTCGAAATGATTTTTCAAAAAGTTCGCGCGCAAAATGGCGCGTTCGCTATGTTTGGCGGTAATGATCAGTATATCGTCCATATTATAATGAGCAGCATTACCACTGGACGTGCACGAGCTGTTGACAGTGCCACAGTTGTCTGCAAAATAATAAAAAAAGAACAACAAAAATAAAATATGTTCAGATAGTTCGAATTTAAAAATTTCGAAAATTCCACACAAATTCGAAAACTATTGATAAGCAGCAAAAATACGAAAATATAAGAGAACAGGAGGGACTGATAATTTATTTGCGCTCCACAGAGTGCGTGTTTATTTAGGAATATCTTAGACGCTGGTGCATTTGACTTTAGGGATTTATTTATTGCGATCATTTGTTTGCCTTGTCACTCTACGAAGTGCCTAACATATTCGAATGTATGTTTTGTTTTTTGTTGTTTTACTCGTAGTCACGACAAAGTGATGGCAAATATGTCAAGTTTGGCCATTTATCTGACAGCTAGTTGATGAACTGTTGCGTAAAAAGCCGCTAGCGATAAGCCAGCCGCAGGCTAAAAACTGCATTCAACACAAAAAACATATCAGCAGTGATTATGTTGCAGTTGCTTGATACTCGATCAATACAAGAGTGAGTGGGAGGAAGGCAGGCAGGCAGGCAGTGCGTGAGAGTGAGAAATGATTTTCTTATGATCAAATTAGTTTTGAGTCTGTGCACAAAATTTTATGCAATGTTTATTTAATATTTCAGGAGAGAGAACAAACATAACCCAAAACAGGAAGAGTTGAAGTTGGATTTGAATAACATGGTTGCATGGTTTGTCAAATAAAGAACTTCATTGTATAAAATGGTTATAACAAAAGATGATATTTGTTGCTTAACATTTTTTTTGGGAAGCATTATCATAAGCTTATGTTGAAGACTGAAATGATAAAAAAATTAAAGCTTGAATAAAGTATTTTCATATCAAAAGTTTCAAAACTTATCAGAAAAAGTTAACTTTTGTACAATAAGAAGTTGTACATCGGTCAAAATAAAAATAAGAATGGCGGCCTCGGTAGTCAAGTGGTAAGCGTGCTTGACTGCTAACCAGTGATGCTATAAGAAATTTTCAAAGTGTAACTTTTTAAATGAGAAAGGCGTAAGTTTTTGAAAATTATAATTTAATAAAAATTTAATGTAACACTGCTTGATTCAAACATTAATTATATGAAACTAGCTTATAATACCCGACGCAGCTCGATTCTTGTGGTGCTTTTTATAGGTTGATTATTGTTGCTTATGAGAAATGATACGTTAAAATAGTTGGCATTTTTAGCATATTTTTCTTTAAAAGTTTCTGGCAAAATTTAGTTGTTTGGTTAATAATTTTAAAACTTTGATTTTCATTAATGTTTATTCTGTTCAAATATTAACATTTACCCTATTTTCTTATACAAATACTTGAAATCGCATTAGAAAACATTGAAACGTTAGATGAAAATTCATATTTGTGGTGAAGTCTGCTTAAAATTAAAAAAACATTCGTTGACATAATTAAAACTTTTTGCAAAAATCGACAACTGCGTCACCTATCGGTTCGAAAACTATCGTTCCAGCTCACACCACCCTTATACATTCACAAAGTTTCTTTTAAATCGGATGTGTGGTTTCGGATATTAGCGAAAACCAACATAGTGACATGTGATTTTTATATTTAATCATAAAAATGCAAAGAAAGTCTAAAGTCGGTCTAGCCTGACTATGAAATATGAACAATGACATTTATAAATGTCATTGTTAAATATATCTTATATATTAATACGTGAACATTAAAGTTTGTCGTACGCTTTTTTGGTATTAATTAAAACTCAAAATAATTGAAACTTATCTCATTTGAAAGGTTTTGTTGTCCAGATGTGCAGAATGTATATATAAATGATATATCTGATAGAGGGGGTTCCCAACCTTCTAAGAGAGAAATTAAATTTTTGAGAAAAAATCTGCTCTTTGATTGATATGAAATTTGGTTGGAGAAGAGTTCTTAAGTCGCTCGAATTTGAATTTTTTTTAAAAGTAACAATTTCTTAAAAAATTGTAGTTTTATGCATTCATCAATTGTTAAATTTGTAAAAAAATGTTTTTTGAACTCAAAAATTTTACTTTCCATGTGAACATCTTGGTCGGATTTTAACGGTTTTTAATTTTTTTTTATTTTTTCTAAAAGTTTGATAAATTTTCTTTTAAATGAGCTAAAAATTACATCAAAATTCTAACCAAAAGTATTTTTAATGAATTTTCTTAATATTGTCGTTAGTTTTTTAGCGTGTGTTTCAACCAAATGCCAAGAGAGAGAAAAAAACTGTCTCAAATTGAATGTTCTAAATTGGGAAGCCAATATCTCCGCCATCTGTGAATAGATTTTATTTATTTCTTTTTTGTATTTAAGTCTTATCAGTTAACTTAAAAAAACTTTTGAAAATAGTACCGTTTTTTGTTTGTTTATATTTAAATTATTCATTTTAAAAAAAGACCATAAAATTTGATTTATTCTAAAAATATGGGGTAAAAATGATTTTTGTTGTAAAAAAACCAAAAACTCAAAATTGCATTTTTGATTTTCTTTCAAAGTCTATACTGAATTTACGGTGAATTTATTTTGTCTTGACACTAAATTAATAAACTGTCCGTGCCATCAAAAAATCAAGGCTACCCCCTATGATTTTTTTTAAAAAATTAAATTTTTTTAAAATGTTCTTTTTCTGTTTTTGAAAGAAATAATTAAATAAATAAATAATTTTTCTGAAGAAAATAGCTTAATATCTCCACTCAATGAAAAGTTATAGCCCCGAACTTATTTTGATCATCTCGCATATATTTATAAATAGACAATCAATAAATTGGTCGAATTTCGACCCCAGGCGATACTAGTATATTTAAATACCCTAACATTTTAATATATATTCAAACACTAAAACAAATTGACGTAACTTCCTATAAAAAGTTCTCCTCGGGGCCTCGGTAGCCGAGTTGTTAGCGTGCTTGACTGCCAACCCAGAGGTTCCAGGTTCGAATCCCGGTCTAGCCATGGTCCTACGCTTTTACCTTTCTTTAATTCTTTCCTCATTTCTAATCAACTGAAATTTAAAAAAATTCATCAATATATACGACTTTGGAAGTTGTAGTTGGTGGTAGAGATGTTTGTGGAATGAGGTTGCTTAATAACTCGAATTGACTGAGGTAAAGGTCACTTGCCTCAGATTCAAATTCGCAAGTTGGTATAGCACTTCGCCACACATACAACATTCTACAATTGTTTCAATTGATTTCCCTTTCACTCCTACTTATCTATCACCCCATTTTCCGAACCAAGGCAGATTTGACTGGATAGGTTTGACACCTGAAATCCTTGGTTCAAAGCTAAAAAAAAACAAAAAAAAAAACCTATAGAAGTAATACAGGTTTAACTAATGTGTTTTGTGTGGTAGGTGGGCGTGTTGGTGCGCAGATGACATCCATTTTTTTTGTGCACACCGCAGTTTTGATATTAAATGTTCACACACGAAGTTTCATCTATCAAATATGAACATTTAATAGTGTTTTTAATATTGTGGGTTGTATGGGAGGTGGACCTGTTCGTGAGCGGATGACGCTCATTTTGTGAATACATCTTACTTTTGATACAATAATCTCACATACCTAGTTTTATATTTATAGCTCATATATAAACCTCTTTAGAGAGTTTTTACCATAGTTGGTTATATTGGAGGTGGGCGTGTTGGTGGGCAAATGACGCCCATTTTTTGTGCACACCTTAGTTTTGATTTAAAATGTTGCTATGCGAAGATTCATCTCTCAAAGTCAAATATGAACCTTTTAATATGGTGGGTTGTATGGGATGCGGGCATGTTCATGGGCGGATCACGCTCATTTTATACTTTTTTATACCGGATGCGCTTCGTTGTAGGTGTAACCAACGTTTGCACAAAGATAATATACCCTTGACCTTTCAGGTCTGAACAAAAACCTCTGAACTGAAAAACCTCTGAATCATAACAAAATGCTCCCAATTTTTCACGCAATTATTCTAAAATTTTGTGCTTTTCTATGTTCAAAAATCCAAAACAATTTGGCCATTTCAGCCCTTGAAAGGACATTATTAGAGTTTCTTATGAGCTATTCTGATGTGCATTTTATTAAATTTTGTACACAATGGATCAAAAACTGGATCTACTTGTTTTTTACTGACTGCGAACGGCTAAACAGCATGTTTTCAAGCAGTTTTTCATGCAATTTATAATTCTCTGGGGTATTATCTGCAGAGGGGGAATCAAGGCACTTCGACGCCAAAGCCACACACAGTTTGTGCCTCAACAGCCACGTTTTTATATTTAACCATTTATACCCAAATTTCTGACTTTTTTTGTCATCGCCAAACATACTAAGGTCCTCATCCAATTCAGATTCGTTCGAACACCTTAAATATTAAAGGTAAATGCCATGCAAATAATTTTCCTTGCAAGAATTTTCAAAGATATGTTATTGGAATTTGGTAGTTGCATACCTTTATGGTAAGTAACATTCTTGGTTTAGAAGTATTTTATTAGACAAATTTCGTTTTCTATAAGAACGTGCAAGTTTCTTAAATTTCCAAAAAACTGACTCCATAAAAACTTTCGTACCTAAAATACACAAAAATATTTTAGTACTTATTTTATTTTCTGTTGAAATAGAAAAAAAAAATCAATCAAAAATGAAAGTGCTGAATTTGAAAGTGAATAACTCGGTCATTTTACAAGGGATTCCATTCATTCCTTTTTTGTTTAAAATCTTGACTAATTGTCCGTTCAATCATTTTCCTATTTTTTTCATTTTCGTTTTTCTTCTAATTTTTATAATTTTTTAAAAAAAACCTTAATGAATTTCTGTATTTCGCAAAAAAATTTAATAAAAATAATTGCTGTTCAAAAAATATTTAAAACCAAAAATGGCATTTTTAATGTTCTTTTTTCAAGGGTTTTTTTCAAAGTTTCTATTGTTAAAATTTAAAAACGGTTTATACGATCGAAAAATCAAGCCTAACTATCATAAAAATTTAAGGTTTTTTGTTTGTTTATTTTTATTAATTTTGTATTTTTGTAATTTTGTATGCATAAAAATTAATGGTGTTGGGAAAGAATCATGACAATTTCTCAATTCGTTTCTGAGTTATAATCCCAAATACCTATTTAAACACTCCCACACCAATAACAGCGCCACCTACCGAGTCATACAAACCATCTACAGACCCAGCCGCATGTACTCACCAAATTTCATTCAAATTGGTTTAGCCGTTTAGGAGGAGTTCAGTGACAAAGCCATGTACAGAAGAATTTTATATATAAAGATAGGTTAAGGTTTTTTTTTTTTTGACTTCAACTCCTTCCAGACCAATGGACCGATTTTATCGATTCAGATGTCATTAAATCAGGTTTAGGCTGTAGATGTGCAAACCACTTTTAAAAAGTGTGATTTCGCTTCAGGGGGTTCCCAACCTTTTACAACAGAAATAAAATTTTTGTACAAAAATCCGCAATTTAATCAATTTTAAATTTAATTTGAAAAGAGCTTATAAATTGGTCGAATTTGAATTTTTTTCAAAACTAAAAATTTTTAACCAAAATTATCTTTTATGCATTCCTCAAATGTCAATTGTCCGAAAAATGTCCGCACTTGTGTTCCGCGAGGCATGGTTTGCGAACTATGGCCCTACGTGCTCTGAGAAAATGTTCGTGTTCTTGTTTTTCAGTTGAGCAAATGGCAAAAATGCTTAATTTTTAAGTTAGAAGATCTATCGATCAAAATTTGTAGCAGAACGTTTACATATCTGCACCTACTGCTACTTATCTTTACAATAACATTAATACACTGATTTAATATATACTGCATACATCCACAGAAGCAGTAAAACGTACTCACGATATGGCTTTCATAAAAATTGCAAAGAGACATAGAAATGTTGGCGCTTCTATAAAACTTTTTGCACGGTTTTCATCTATTTACCACTCTACTGGCTGTCAGTTGCGTTTTATTTTATTTTGCGCTTCAGAGACAGTTTGTGACTGAAATTTTAGACATGTCTGGCTAGTTGCACAAATGCAGCAGTACTAAAGGGTTGCCCCAACTCATAATTTTTAAATGTAATTCTAAAAATGCAGATATAAGGAAAAAAAGTGAAAAAATTAAAACTTCCATCAAAAGAAACATTAATGGGGGAGTTGAAGATACATGGCACATTTATTTACTTTTAAGTTCGCATAAGAAGTTGCTTGAAGTAGCAAATGCTTTTTATAGTTTACAAAACTATGCACATATGTGTGTCTGTATGCGGCAAATACTTGTGGTGGGTAGTATTTAAGAGGCTTTAAATGTGAGGAAAATTTAAAGAATCTAAAAATTGCAATCAATGCCTAGAACTTATAAACCGAAATTTATTCGTTATTTGGAATTTATTACTTAATGCATAGGTTTCAATATTAAAAAAGTTTAAAGATTAAACTAAACCAACTATTTACTTTAAATGCAAAAGATTTTTGCCATTAAAAATAAAAAATTATATGGAACATTTTACGATAATTTTTAGCAAGGTACAAATCTTATATTTAAGATATTCCATTAAACTTTATTATTTCTGTCAAAAATTTCGTCCTATTGACGCAGACGTCAATATAATAAAGGAAGTTCCTGAAAAAAAGACAAAAAAATTTAAATTCTATTCTTTTGAATTCTGGTGCAATTTTCGACAAATTTAAATTACACTCTTTTGTATTCTAGTAGAGTATTTTCGACTATAACAAAAACGCAATGTTATTTTTTTGAAAAATAATTAATATTAATGAAATAAAATAATAACAAAAATTTTTTTGTAGCTCGACTACAAAACATAAAATATAAAAAATTCCAAAGACTTCCGCAAGAGGGCACTTTAAGTACTGCATTTTTAAGACTCAATAACTCCTAAACGCCTGGACCAATTTCAATGAAATTTGTTATGAAGTTCAACTGCATCCAAGATAAAGCATAAGTAAAAAAAAGTGGGGGGAAGTATGTGGGCGTGGCACTACAAATACTTCCGTAAGAGGGCGCTTTAAGTAGTGCGTTTTAAAGAATCAATAACTCCTAAACGCCTGAACCGATTTCAATGAAATTTGATATGAAGACTCAAATGCACACAAATAAAACATAGGCTATAGAAAAGTTCAAAAGACTTTCGCTAGAGGGTGCTTTAGGTAGTGCATCTTTAAGACTCAGTAACTCCTAAACGATTTGACCGATTTTGCTAAAATTTGGCCGATTTTGTATGTGAAATAACCTGACCCTGCAACAGAATTGAGGCTATTTCATGAATTTCGGAAAACTTACGTAAAAGGTCGCTTTAAGCGATCAACTATGTCTGGCTAATTCACGTCAAAACGGATGAACCGATTTAAATGAAACTTGGTTAGCATTTGTATCTGTTACTGAAATAGATCGTATGCTTTTAAAAGTTCTTTCGACAAAAATCAAGGAATGAGCCGAAGGCGAACGATATCAAGAACGAAAGACTAACGAATAAAAAGAAGTTTAACGAATACAAGTAGAAGCTATATAAAGATGAACAAAAATTAACCGAACAGTATCGACCAAAACGGAAGTTGAACGAATACAATCCAAAAATCGAAACGATGCCAAAAGGATTTTTTAAAATTGGATTTCTTTTTTGAGATTAAAGTGCATATTAAATGTATGCTAAGAAAAATTTAAAACGAATTTTTTCTCGATTTAAATTTTTACAAATCGAGCAATTACCTCCTTCAAACTGGGTGACACCATTTTCCTCAGAAAATAGACGTCAGATCGAGAGGTTGAAGATGTAATGTTTTTTTTATCATATCCGGCAGGTACAGTTTTACGGAAATTTGATTTAATAGTTTCGACGGGGGCAGGGGGCAAAACCTCAAAAAACGATAACTTAAAAAAAATGTTAAAATGAGAGCAGTTTTAAAAATTATCCTTTTTCTGTGTTCGTAGCAGAACCCCGGGTAACACCGGGTTAAATTTGCTAGTTAAGAAATAAGAAACAATTTTGAATCATTATACCCTAAACCTGAAAGGTCAGGGTATATTAACTTTGTGCAAACGTTTGTAACGCATAGAACGAAACGAGTCCGGTATAGAAAAGTATATATATTCTTGATCAACGTTACCTCGTGAGTCGAGCTATTCATGTTCGTCCGTCCGTCCGTCCGTCTGTCCGTCTGTGTGTTGTCCGTACACACAGGATAAGAAGAAGGAGTTGAGATAATTAGATGAAACTTGGTACACATGGTCACATGCACCCAAGGATCTGCACTATTGAATATTTTTTTAATCCTCTCAAGGACACGCCTACCTTCCATACAACGCAAAAATTTAAAAGTGCATAACTCAGTTCATAATAAGCCTACAACAATAAAATTTGGTGTGTATGTGTTTTATACCAACAAAAAGATGTCTTCGAAAAATCGACGTCATCCACTCTCGGACACGCCCACCTCCCATGCAACCCAAAAATTGAAAACGCAATAAATAAGACTGTGTTTAACCTAAAGAGCTACAATTTGGCACATATGTTTTTTATGACAAGACAAAGATGGTTTTGAAAAATGGACGTCATCCGCCTACGGACACGCCTACCTCCCATACAACCCAAAAAGTTTAAAACTCAATACTCATTTGAGGTTATGTTTGTCATAGAGAAATTAAATTTGGTATATTTGTATTTTATACCAAAACTAAGGTGTGTTAAAAAATTGGAAGTAATCCGTCCATGAACTCGCCCACCTCCCATAGCGAAAGCACAATAAAGGCATTAACTGTGAGCTGTAGGAATAAAATTTGGTATGTGTAAATTTTTCATCAACACTTAAATGCATATAAAATATAGGCTTCATCCGCCCTTGGAGACGCCCATTCACAAAAAAAATTTTTTGTTTTTGAAAAGTGGGTTTAGGGCATTTCATAGTCAGCCTAGACCGACTTTAGACTTTCTTTACTTGTTTTTTATCTAAAAATTAGGGCTATTTTTTCGGTTTTCCGGATACCCGGGCATATGAAAAACGAAAATGGATAAAAAAATGGATTTTGAAAAAATACGCCCGTAGCCTGAAAATTATGAGTCGGAGAGCAAACAAATACTTTTCGAAATTAGAACACCATAAAACTAGAAGAAATTAAAATAAAAAATGGGGGGCTGTTTTGATTTTTTTTTTTTTAAATTTATTTTAAAGTGTAAAATGAGGTAATTTTTTGAAATATCAAAAAAATGTATGTTAAAAAATTAATTGAAAAGTAGTATTTTATTAATGATTTATTAATTTTAAGCTCTAAAATATCTAATTTATAATAAATATTTAATAATTTAATGAATTTTGGAACAAAAAAATTGTTGATATTTTTAAAAGTTGATATTTTATTTTAAAATTTTACCCATAAAATTAAATTTAAAAAAAATTTAGTTCAAAACAGCCCCCATTTTTTATTTTAATTTCTTTTAGTTTTTTGGTTTTCTAATTTCGAAAAAAATTTGGTTGCCCTCCGACTCATAATTTTCTGTCTACGGGCCTGTACAATTCTCTAGACATTCGAAACAATTAATGATTTCAGAGATAGCAAAGAATATAGAAAGATAGAATCCACGACTTCATTTCAATTTTTGTTTGAGTACTTTTTCGTTAAAAGTGTTCTGTGTTCGCTTGTGAGCGCACGAAGTTACAAAATGTAAAGAAATATAGTGTTTGCGTAGGTTTATTCGAGTGTCCGCTTTTCGAATGATATTTTGTTTCAAAAATATTACAAAAAGTTTGTAAGTAGAAAATTTGTGCTGTTGTAAGAGTCAAAGGCTTTACTGTACAAGAAATTTCATCTCAAATATATAGTTTTTTTTTTAATAATATTCATCGAGTTGTTCTTCTGAAATTTTACACTTGGTTCAATTGCCTTCAACTAACACAAATTATATATTTTGTTTGGCTTTAACTCAAATTACCTTTTTTTGGAGCCATTTTAACTGATTTTATAATTAAAGTATCACAATACCGGCAACATTTGGCGAAATTGCTCTATACACCAGAAACATAAGGGAAAAACTACCATTTATAGAAAATATTAAGACACGCAGCGCACTTTAAAAGAATATTATGCTTGCAGCACTAAAAAAGTTGGAGCCAAACAGCTTCATTGGCTTTTACTGCTTTCAAACAACAATTTAAAAAAAAAAAATAGCACAAATATATTATAACAATTAGCAGCACGCGTTCGTTCTTTATTTATTTCTTCTTGTCGACCGTTAAACGCAACTAAATTATTTGTTTTTTTACCGAACAATTTCTTATTTTTGCAGCTGAAGATGTTATCTGTTAGCCAAACGCTCAATTACTGCAGCATTCAACTTCCGTTGTTGAACTGTTTGACACCCACCAACAACAAGTTGAAGCAGCAACATAAACAGGGAAAAAGCAATGCGACAGCCCGGTAGCGTCAGCTCCTTCTTTTGATACTCTTTAAAAAAAAAAGCTTATAAATAAAAAATTTTGAAACCAACAACCAAACAAACATCAAAAACAAAAAAAACCAAAAAAAAAAGACAACCAAGTCAATATCATGCAAACAAGCAGAAATAGCGTCAAATTCCCTGCGTTTCCTTCTTTGCCATTGGTTTGGTATTTGTTTACTTAGTAGTTTTGTTTTGTTTTTTTTTTTTGTATTTTTTATCTTTTTGGCGTGCATCACTGGTTGACATGTCTGCCAAGTCGTATGCCAGATGCAGATCTTGCTCTACCTCCCCCACCGCCACATCGGCCCACAACCACGCATACACTTAATCCTTATTAGAAGTCTCGTGTAAAGCCACTTTTTGTTTTTTTATTTTTAATTTTGCCTTAAAAAAAAAGTCTCAACATTTAATTGCTTAAATTATAAACAGATGACAACATAATTTAGCTGAATAACTTTTAAAACTTATGAGTTATGGCTGTGCAAAAGTTTGCCGTCTCTATTTTGTGACCGAACTTTAAAGCTCTGATTGCGGCTTGGTTGTTGTGAAGTTTGCAAATATATGCTGTGACCTGCTTAGAATAGGTTTTTTTTTTGTTTTTGTGGATCTCCCGGATTGCTCATAGTTTTCTATTTGTTGCTATAGCAACAAATCTATAGATTATTTTTCAAAGTAGTCTTTAAATTAAGTGAAAATTTGAATTATTTACTCTGGGTTGTCATTTTATTTAAATAGAGAGTGTTGACCTTGACTAAGTCTTACGTATAATGAGTAAGAGTCTTCACAGAGATTTAGAGGAGCGTCAAGAAACAAATTTTTATATAAACTCTAGCTTGGATTTGTTGATGTCTGAATAATGTAGAAAATAACACTAGTCTACAAGGTTTTTTATTCAGAAACCTGCATGTTTTTTCTATAAGAACTTTTTACGCTGCTTCTACGCTTATACTCATTTTTCCCCTAATAGATCGAATTTACGGTCGAATGATGGAACAGACGGTCAAAGTTCAAAATTGTTAACCAAAAATTTAAAATTTCAAATTTAGGCTTAAATATCTCAGAGAAGAAACGTGACATACAAATGGTTAATACAGTATTAGATAACATATTTAATTATCTATCAGATGACATACAAATGATTACATTAAATGGAACAGTTAAGTTTCTAGATAAGAAAAACTGTATCAAAGTCTAACATATACAAATCACCCTGTATCTCAAAAATGCATCCTATTAGGGAAAAACTGAATATAAGCGTAGAAGCAACGTAAACAGGTCTTATAGAAAAGTAATTCAGGTCTCTGGATAAAAAATTTTTCGTGAATTTGTGGACTAGTGTAATAAATGACTGCATTAACTTATTATATAATAGCAGAGTGCTACTCGCCAAAATCGACTTTTGTTTTGATGATAATAAACAAATTCTTTTATAATAACAGTTCTGTAATTGGAATGTAAAAAATATCATGGGTTCTACGTACATTAGAATCTCGATTATCCGAACATCGATTATCCGAATATCCTATTATCCGGACTCATTCTTCATGGCTCTAATGACCGATTAAGAAATGATTTGAAATTTTTCCAATCAAAATTTTAACTTACATATTTATTATGTTATTCATAGTCTTAATTACTCGTTTTTTTTTTATATCGTATGGTTTAAATGACTTATGTGAAACCCTTTCCACTATAAAAAGTTATGAAAATGGTATTATTGTTTGTTTTGACTTTGAAATCGATTATACGGATTTTCGATTATACGGAATACTCCTGGTTTTATTTGATTTGGATAAAGAAAAAGAAGTTTTCAAAGAAGAAAACTTATGCTTCACATTCCTGTTTCGTTAGATATTTGAAAGACATTTTCGAAAAAAATATTTTTTTTTTTTTAAAGTGATCCCTGTGGTGCTATTTTGGTTTTTTCAATATATCTTTGGCGTTTCTTGCTAGATCCGGAAAAATTATATATCTGTGTGTTTGTTGATGCTATGCAAATATTTTCTGATTTTTTTTTTACCTTAAATGTTTTTTTTTTCGACTGATTCCACAATCGATCTCCGTTCCTACCATACTATCCTGCTTCCAAAAGTTCAAAAAATTAAAGCTTACAAAAAATCACTATAACCATGGGAACAAGTGAAATCGAACGGAACAAAATTTGAACGAAACGCTACGTGTGAAAGTTCGTGATCAAAGAAATCGTTTCCGGATCGAACAAGAAACACCGAAGATATATCAAAAAAACCAAAATAGCACCATGGGGACCACTTTAAAAAAAAAACATATTTTTTTTTCGAAAATGTCTTTCAAATATTAATCGATTGAGGCGGGGTCTAAATAGGTTTACTTTTCTGCCATACAAGGTGATACGGTCTACTGAACATGTCAAAATTGTTTTAAAAAGGTCAGAAAGATCATGTTTATTTATTTATAATATACAAAGTGATAAATGATGATAACACTGTGCGACAGTTCAAAATACCTACATCTTGTCGAGTTAAAGAATGTTCTATTTATGAAATTTTCCGGAATATCTCCAAAATCTTTTATTTAATTTTATAAATTGTCTGATTGGTTCATATAACAACAAATAAGGTAGCTGCTTTTCAAAAAAATATTCAACGTAATAGAGCGACAAAACGAGACATCAAATAATTTGTATTGATTTTGACAATTCTGACTCTTAGAGAGAGAGGATTGATAGCCCTGCAGCCAGGGTTGCCAGATACTCTTCGCTTAAAAACGTCAACAAGCTTTTCAAAAATCGTCATTTGGGTGTAAAAATCGTCATTTGCCTGACCAAAAAAATCTTAATTTAAGTCTTTAAGTCGTCATAAAGTACAGAAGATTTAAATAAATAAAACTACTTACTCATACATTGTTGAGTTGAAATTGCTTAATAATTCAGATTGTGGCTCAATTTTATAACAAGTAAAAATTATTTAACTTCAAATAATCTTGTGCAAAAAAATATGTACCTTTCAGAGAATCGGTTTGTTGACGATTTTAAAATTTATTTTTATTTTTATTAATTTATATTATTTTTTTTAAGATTAATTTTTTAAAAAATTCTTTCTACGTTTGCCGAAGAATCAGAAATGAACATGAGTTCGCTTATAAACTTTGTTAGTTTTGCAAAAACTGTAGACTGTAGAAGAATCGCTCCGTTTGATATTTGAAATAATTTTCCAAAAGATTTTCGCTGTCCTTTGTTCTTTATTGGAAAAAATGGTATCAACATCTGAACGTTTTATTTCTCCAAACTCTGTGTCAATATCTTGAAGATCTTGTTAATAAATTCTGAAATTCATTAGCGATTGCAATAAAGATTACATATCATTGATTTTCATTATAAGTGTAATATTTAAGTTTTTCAAAACTATATTATTGAAATCGAAATAGTTTTTTATTTGGTCACACAGCTCAATGTTAAAGAAAATACAATGATTTGTCAACTCATCTAATTTATCAGTAGGAAGATCACATTTCTAAATTTTAGCTATCACATAAATTCTTTAATAAATTTCATCTTTTTTTTTAAATTATCATGGTTTTTTGTAATTGATACCTTCCATATCGTTGAGTTTATGGTTTTAAAAAAAATTATCTACAATGTTGATAGAAAAAAATATTGAATAATGTTTTCTAGATTTAAATTTTAAGTGTTGTTAACCCCAAAAAACAACATATTCACATGTAAATAGTCATTTAAGTTCTTAAATCGTCATTTTGATCTCAAATCGTCCAATTGTCATTTTGGTCTTAAATCGTCAAAATGACGATGCCATCGTCCATCTGGCAACGCTGCCTGCAGCTACCTTGATTATTGTACTATGCAGGGTACACAAAAAAAACTAGCTGCAAGACGGAGAGCGCGACTGCCGAAACTGTTAAAGCACGGTTGCCATCTTTAGTGAAAAAATCCCATTTGTTGTAAATTTTTAATTGCCTTGGAATTTAAAATTACCATTGTATTTCATAATTCAGTATGATATTTTTTTATTCACGTGGTATTTTTTTTGGAAATTTTTAATATATTTTTTTTTAAATATATTTTTTTGGGAATTTTCAATGGTTTTAATTATTATTTAGTGAAAACTTGCCTTTTCAATCGTTTTTTAGATTAAATATTTGCATATGCATTTTTATCCCTGATTTAAAAATATGTCTTTTTATGAACGCATCCCAATTTTTCAAAAATGCAAACGCGCCCCAATAATGTAAACAAATGTAAAAAAAACAGCGAAATTATCAAGCTACCGTTGAAAATTTGAATGTATCGTTGACTAGTCGCGAAAGTGTAGCAGTGAACATTCTGAAAAGAAAGATGGCTGGTAGAAAAACAAAATTACGTCGTCAAGATATGAAGTTGCCCACATTTTCGCGAGCTTCGACCAAGGTTCTAACGATAACGTCGACGAACTGCTGAATAATGAACTGTTGAAATTAAAAAAAACGTAACAGAGACAACGCCATCACTGGAAGAAGCAGGAGTTTCGGATCAGGACACTTTTCTCACCACGTCACATACAGCACCGCTGGTTGCGCTGCATTGTATACAGGATGCGCTATATGGCACTACTCTGAAAATGTTGCAGAGCATGATAGAATAACAAGGTAGGCGCATATTGGAGATGAAGCCTCATATTAGCCATATTAATATGAGTCAACCTTTTTATTCTGTCATGGTGCAGAGTGCGTCGCAGGTTCCTCCACAGGTGTCAGACTGCGATATCAGCGATGAAGACGGCGAAGACGTTGAAAGTTTATTTGAGGGTGCCAAACTCTAAAACGTAATAAATGTGTTAGCTTAAATTCTATGGCAATTGCTGTTTTTTCTTTTTAATTCAACTTTCAATGCAATTTTCTCGAAAAAAATATTAAAGTTTTAAATTTGTTTTATAACGTAAGTCTTGCAGTAGCTGGCTCATCGACTTTTGTTTTCTACTCAAAGTCAAAAAAAAAAAAAAAAATCAAACAACTTGACAACAACCTGACTTCATCGTTTTCTGATTTTTGGTCAGAAATTTTGGGTGTAAGAAAAGAAATTGATGATGCATTTCTGTTCCCACGAATGAGAAAACTAATGTCATATATTTCATGCCTTTCTCACTCTTCTGCAAATGTTGAACGCATTTTTTTACACTAAATTAAAATAAAACTTTACTCAGTAATAGCGCTTTGACGGATTTGATCTCTGCTATTCTTCATGCCAAACGTTTATCACATACAAAAAAAATTTATAAGGTTGTTTATAATCATGATATAATAACTCCAAGGTAGTATTGACGTTTCTGTTGGAAACGCACTTTTGTCAAAAAATATAACAAGAAAGAGAGCGCTCACAATCCATCATAGCATACAATTAATTTTCACTGGTAACATTCAGCGTACCCAACAGTTGCCAAGTATCTAAGTCAAAACTTGATGCACATAAATATGAGCATTGAAGTGCATTTAAAAATACAAAATTTTTAATTTGTCGGTAAAATTTCCATTCGTATTTGATACAAAGCTGAGTTGAGCATTGAAGTGCATTTAAAAATACAAAATTTTTAATTTGTCGGTAAAATTTCCATTCGTATTTGATACAAAGCTTGATATATCATAAACTTGACAATTTTTCTGAAACTTCAATACCGATAATAGCGCTCCGCGATGTGTTGCTGTCACAACAGTTGACACAGCTGAATGTGGCCAACGAATATAACAACGAACAGCTGTTTTTGATAAAAGTTCGTTTACTTGTAGCTGAGAGAATCAACATTTGTCAACACTACCTGGTAAAATTATTCTATCATGATTGTAATAAAAATCATTATGATTTGTTTACAAATGAAATGTATGATTTAAAAAAAAAACAATGAAAATATTGTGGTATTTTTAAATGCTTGTGGGATTTTAAATGGTATTTTTTTATTGTGGTGGGATTTTTTTGTTAAATTTTTACCATGGGTAATTTTTATGGTAATTAATATTTGTTATTGTGGGAAAAAGGTAATTTTTGTGGGAATTGAAGGTGGCAATCGTGTGTTAAAGCGAACTGTGTCAGCTGAAGATGAAAAGAATTTGTTGCTTGTAACTGTTGTTTTTTCTTTCGGCAGCCAGTTGATTTTGACACTTTCGGCTATGAAAAAGAGAGCACTGTCAGTTTTGCAGCAACCTTATTATTCAACGATGGTTCAATTATGGATTGGTTTATTAATTTTATAAATTCAATCATTTTTTGTTTATTTGTCACAATTTTATTAATATTTTGTCATTCAAATAGTCCAAAAATTGTTTTCACTATGTTTTGATCTGAAAAAATAGTCAGTCATTTGTCAATTTTATGTCAGTATTTTTGTGAGAAATGGTTTCAAGTAAATTTCAAGCACAACAGCTGTATTTTGAAAACAATAAAATTTAATTGCTTTATTTTTACATTGAAAACACTTTCGTAAGCATTCATTTTGGTTATTTTTTAACTATTTTTATTAATTTGCTAACCAATTGCATACATTTTTTTCGAAACACAATGCAACAATTTAATTTTATCAATTTTTCAAGTAAAGTTCGAGTAATACAGAGCGACAAAAAGTGACATTTTGCTTGTTCTTCTTCTCGCTTTCGAGTAACTTCAAGTTACTTGAAGGAAGTATGGAAACAGGCCTAATATTTGTGCTCAAATGAGAGTAAAAATTTTAAAATTTCTTTATAAAGGGTTTATTTGAGGTTTCTCATTTATGAAGCGATTATCGTTATTGAACGTTTGTGAATAATATTTTTGATATTTTTCATGTTTAAAGGTTTTATAAGAAGTTCATAAATTTGTATGAATACAGCTGATAGCAAAGGTCTGCAAATTTGTACTCTTATTTTCCTCTTTAGAATTTTAATACTGACATTTTATTGATGGACAATTTCTTGATTTAAGTTATTATAAATTGTAAAAATTATGTCATATTTTTGTCATTGCAAATATAAGTCCAAAAAGCAGTGTTATCTCTACTCTACATTTTGTGGAAGCATTGTTTTGCCAAATAATATTCGTTTTCATACTAGAAATTATATGAAAATCTTTTAAAAGGTTGCCTTCTTTTTACCCTCAAAAATATTTGCAAATTCTTTAACCATTCTGCAACAAAAATATCTGCTTAGTATATAACGAATATAAAAAACTTAAGTGAACAATAAACCAGACAGATCAACTTAATTTGTACTGATAAGCCGCTGGATAATGCTTTAATTACAAAAACAACTATGTAATTTAAAAATGTCAGATTGTGCAGTTATTTGTTGGCCTTATGAACTGCATCTTTTCCACGGTTAGCCATATAAGATAAGAACAACAAACAATTTTTAATGCCAGACAAAGAGATTTTCTTGTCCGCCAACAAATCCTGCAACAATTATTTTCCGACTGTTAAGCTATATTAATAACACACTATATTGCATACATATATATACATAAATGGACAACAGAATATATTAAGGGCAACCCCGCTTATGTCACGCTTTTACACCCTGTATGTTGGTATGATATTTTCTGCAAAAGTAATTGTAATGTAGCAAGAAATATTTGCAAACGTACATCTGTTGAGTGTTTTATGCTCGTTACAGCAACAAAAAACTGTGTAAATTACAAATAAAGCAAGAAAGAAATAGCACTTTACTGTGCAGTATACCACCCTCTTTATGAGTGTGGTACTCTCCCTGATCAATCTTATGCTATGATTGTACGCCGTAACAGCAATAAGTATCTGCGCCTTGACTCTTATATTAAAACCTTTAGTTCTTATTTGATTTGTTTTATTAACTTGCAGATGTTTTTCGTTTATCTCGAAGTGCAAAAAGAAAAAAGAAAGCACGTGATCGGTTGTACTCAATTTGGTTATTTTTGCAATATTTTTATTTATCTGCAGTTATTGACATTTTGCCAATTTAACAAATTTGTTTTGCCGCTCACTCGAAGTTAATGGATGCATGCGATTCAGTGTTCAGTGTTGAGTTCAGTGTTGAGGGCATATTTTTATTTTTTGCTTTTGTTTGCATTCGATTTGAAAAAAAATGATCAAGTGTATTTTAATTGTTAATTTATTTTAGTTGATTTTTCACGACAAAAGTGACTCACTTATTTAGTATTTTGTTGTTTTTTTTTTTTTTTTTTTTTTTTTTTTGTTTGTTAAAATATATATTTTATTTTTGCTTTATTACCAGTTTTTATTTTATCAGTTTTAATTTTTCCTCTAGAACGCACACAGCTTGAAAGCAGCTTATAAGATTTCACCGTCTTCCTTGACATTTTGTTATGTATTAATTATGTAAATTGTGTTTTTTTTTTTATTTCTTTAAATTGAAAAAGTAAAACAAATTCACAGAAATTTTAATCTGGCATTGTCACTGCAACAATTAAATTCAAACTAAGTTTGTCGTCTTTAATTTCAGTTTTTCCAACCGTCTTCAAAACGAATTCTTAGTTAAACCGACACGAGTTTTGCCTGTACTAGATTCTAAAAACTTTTCTTATCTCAACATTAATTAATTAATTCCAACTGACAGATAGTAGTTGTGTCTCAAATTGTTGCAATTTTATGTCGTGTTGTAGTTGTTTTTGTCTAAGTTTTAATTTTGCTTAAATTTTTATTACTTAACAACAACCAAGCAAGAGAATTAGAATAATAAAAATTATTATAGTAGCGCATGACGATATTTTGAGCTAAATGCGGAATTTCTTGTTATATAGATCTAAAATCTGGATTTTATGTGTTTTTGCATGTTCTAAGCTATGTCAGCATAATCTTGCCAAGCAAAATTCCAATGTATGTTCTTCTTATATTAAGATTTTAATGGAAAGGAATTTAGCATAACATTAAATTACACGATCTCGTTTGTATAACTAGGATCTTCAAAATGAACTTTTTTTCGATTTATTAAGGTCTTACAGCAAAAATTGATAGTATGTGATCCAAAAATACTATACTAGAAAGATAATTAAGAACTATCAATTTTGCAGCTATTGCACGGGCTCCAAAGAATAGTATATTCTTAATACTTAAAATTAACGAAAACTGCATAGTTTTGGCAAATACGGATGCATAAAAAATGTGTTTTGTTATTTTTGTTTTAACGAGAATTGCAATGCCATTTGAATTTTATAAAAAATTTGGAACCACTCTTATTGAATTTTATTGAAAAGTCAAAAATTGGGGTAAAAAACTGAAGTTTGATTTCATTTTGTTCATAAAACTTAATGAAACATTTTGTGATACAAAAATATATATGATTCTTTTTTATTTTCTTATGGACAATCTAATGAGACCAAAATCAAAGCTATTGTTGCTACCGTCTTAAAGTTATGACATTTTTTTTTCAAACTACTTTTTCACAATGCGTCGTTTTGTTTAAGAAAATGATATAAGAAAAATTTTCATAAAAAAAGTGTTTTAAATTGATATAAAACAAAACAGCAACCATCAAGAGTAGAAATCGTACATTTTTAACCCATTTACACCCATGAGTTTGCACAGCGCGTCGCACTATGGAGTATTTCTTCGATTTAGCTGGAAAATATTAAATTTTGTCAAACCCCGATTTAAGAAAACATGTATATATTTTAAATTTGTCAAATAGTGTAAGAATAACGGACAATGAATATTTTGTACCTTGCCTTGTTCAAACATTTTTTTTTAGCTCTCTGAACTTTGTCAATTTTAGTCGAACTTTTCTTAGGGTTGCTAGCTGTTAAGAGGAGTGCACTTTAAAATTCATATTTTTCCCCATTTTTGCTAAAAAGTAAAAACAAATTGATTGTACTGAAGCAGATATGTAAAAATAAATGTAACGTGATTTGGATGGTTTTGTATTTTTTTAAAATTAGTAATTTTATTTTAAAAACTAGCAATACCCGGCGCGCGTTGCTATGCCTTAGGCCACGTGCATAGTAAACGCCGATTCAGACTGCCTGCCTGTGTCCGCAGAGTGTGTGAAAAAGCGAGAGAAATAGATATTTGTATCTCATTTGTTCACACAGATTTCAGCTTGCCTGTCTGTCTGAATCGGCGTTGAAAATGCACGCAGCCTTAGACAAACACATGTACTTCATCTGTGACTTCAGAACCTATTCGATCAAAAATGTAGCTTGTAGGGGAAGGTGCACCCACTTGACCAAAGCTCAGACCAGTTTTCTATTAGAAGGACATTACCAAATGGCAACTCCATTCGGAATTTCACTGATCAGCGATTTTTATTTCCAATGCTATTTGCTATTAAAAATTTGGCTTGTATGGGCGGATTCACACCCCGTTTTCCAATGCCCGTGCTATATTTCTTGTCGAAAGACATTTTCAAAAATTAAATTTATACTGAGTTTAAATATTATGAAACATTAAGTACCACAGCTATTCGATATTAAACATTTAAACTATGTTGATGGTGTCACGACCCAATTTCCAATGCTTGCTGAATTTTTCCAGTGGATGGACACGACTAAATGTTATATTCCTTCCGAGTTTCACAAATTTGTGACTTATGTTTCTTAAATTATACTGAAAAGTTTGAATGCCTTAAAAGTGTCACGCCCCTTCTGCAACGGCTTTAAAATTTTACCAGTAAAACAGCACGTGAAAATTGAGGTCAAATACAGAATTTTGGAGCTGTGCAACATGTAATTCTAAAGCTATTCGATATCGATGCCAAACTTCACAGGAGCGCTCTGCAGACTTTGCTAGAGTTTCCCTGAAAATTTCATAACAATTGGTTTAGCGGTTTTGAAGTCTACTTGTACATACAATCATTTTAATATACAAAGAAGATGTTAACAGCTTGTTTAAAATATGCTTAACTTACGCATCCTTTAAACACTAAAATATACGTCAAACATACGTTTTCGGTGCGTTTTACATGCGCTGCGTAGCTTATGCCAGGCTGTCTAATATAATGGAAAACCATTCAAAAGTTGAATTATAATATTAAGGTTCAACTAAAACTACTGGAGACCAATGCAAATGCATTATTAATAATGCTATTATAAAAAAACAGAGAAACCAACCAACTTGAGACCCTCCTCCTTTTTGAAATCGGTTAAAAATAAAAAATATGCTCCAATCACAATAACTCTTTTAATGTGCAACATTTATTAACACGCGAAATAAAAAACTTTGAGGCTTCTGTTTGGAACAAAATCGAAAATCCAACTAAATTAAATAAGTTATATTGGTATTCCTCTACATTTATGGTCATCATTTTGTTACAACTTCATTTCATAGTACCAACCTATTTGATTTTAAAAAAGACGTTGGAAAATAAAAACAAAAATTATTTTCTGATGCGTCCAATATAAACCTATTGAAAAGTTTAAAGGAAATCTATTTTATAAGGTTGTATGCATGAACATAATTTCTGCGCAGATGAACACAAACAATGACATATCAATGCGACATTTCAGATCGTACTGAGATCCTCTGAGAAGCATTTGAGCATATGCAATGGAATATTTGTATACTGAAATAACTACAACAATAAAAAATTTCATCCCCCATTTCATGGTAAGATTTTAATATATTTATATTTCTCTCTGAGCAAGAAGTTGACTGCAAATAAAGTAGCTAGTGTTGCCATAAAAACAAATTTTAAATCTGAACTATTGTATAAAGCTTTCAATCCGTCGAGATTGTGTTATTGTCGATGAATAACATTTGCAATAAATAACAAAATAATAATTTGGTTATATATCAGGCATAAAAGGAAAAAGATTTTTTGACTGTAAATATGTATAAACAATTCAAGTCTGAAAACCATAACAAATACGATGTCAGATTGTTGGCAACACTGCTCAACAGACCAAACTGAGAGCAACTCCCGACACAACATGGCAGCCGTGCAGTGTTGCCAGAAAACCAATGCGCCATATCGGGATTTTTTCTATCCCATATCGTATTTCGTCGTGTACAACTACAAAGTACAACTTTGAAGTTTCTATAGCACGGTACTGCCCTGTAGTACTGTACAAGGTTCAACTAATAATATATGTAAATACCCCATCTATAGGGCGATAGAAGAGATTGTTAGTAGATATATTTGAAATCAGTTCGTTTATTCCTAACTATTGGTTTAAATACGACAAAGGAAAACTAATTTTTTGGATTGGTATATATAGCTATATTTTTTATGATTGCATATAAATCTTTTTATATATATTATATTAAAAATTAACAAAAATAATATCCATTTTGTACGTATGTAAACCTTATTATATAAAGTAGGAATTAAAAATAACAAAAACTCGAGATGTTTGAACTCGGCAACATCTTCCCACGAATTGCAATATTTTTGCAGCTTCCTGTTCTATAAATAAGTAATATTGCACAATAAATTAAGCAAACTGAAACCTGCCATTGAGAATTATTAGAATTAACCTTGGCTTTTGGCGTTGCACATTCCAAGTCTTTATCTGAATCTTCATCCAAATCAATTTTTTCTTCTGGTTGAATTTGAATGTTCGCTTCAGAATCAAACTGGCTATCGAGTTCGAGTACTGAACTTGATGTTGAAGCTGCATTTGTTGATGTTTTCGCTTAATATATAGTAGGTAATTATATATTTTACAGATGAACATTGAAAAATATGTAAGAAGTTACAAATATAATTTACTTACGTTTTCTAATAACAAATCGGTCCATTTTTTTATTTAGCAATAGCGAATATTAATTGTAGCACATTCAGTCACAGAAAGAAACAGAAAAATAAATTTACTTGACACGATACAGCAACAGCTGACTTTAAGCTTTGACATTTCAGCATCCCTGTAGAGAAAAGTGAACATAACCCAGTTAAAAAAAAATACCCAACTAAACCCAGCCATAAAAATGAAATGTGTATAAAAGCTTTCGCATTTTAGTTAAACTTATTCCGTTATAATGAATTTAGTATTTTAGATCGTGTGTCGTAATTGCTTTTTTGCAGATCGTGTTTTTATCTCATATATCGGGACATCGTCCACAGAGACTCAGATCGGGGAAAATACGATATATCGTGTAATTTGGCAACACTGCAGCCGTGCTGAGTTACTCTCACAGCCAGAGCTTAAGCATTGGTTTTCTGCTGCTTGTTGTGCTGCTTGTACAGCATTAGCATGAATTAAAAGACATGAATTCTTAAATAATTAAAGAAAAAGTTTTGTAAAAAACGTAGTACCCTATTTTAATTTCGCTTATCATAGCAATTGAATAGTGAAAAAATTATAAAAATCGGTTCAGCGGTTATTGAGAACACGTCGCCGCAAATCCGTGAGTCTCCTTTTATATAATAGTATAGATATAGATGACTATGAAATAAATTTCTGATATCAATTTGTTATCACTGTGATATTGCGATATTTATGGTCGAGAATAAGGCAGGCAAATGTTACAGACCTCAGTCTTGTCTATTAAAGTCGAAGCTAAAATGTGTAAAGAGTACTATAAAGAAATTTATAAAAATTAGAAAAAAAGTTTTTTAATTTAATTTTAATATTTTTTCTAATTTTCACTTAATTTTTATATAGAAGACGTGGGTTGATTTCGAAAAAACATTTAAATTGATAGTTATTCAGGGTCACTGAGGGAAAATTTGTTAACGTTTTACTTCCCGGTCCTATTTTTTCCTCAATTATGCAAAATTATTCAAAATAGATCTTTGGGGATTTACTCACTATTGCTAGTCAAAATTTTGCGTAAAGAAAACATTTTTGAAAAATTCCTTGATTGCGGAAAATTTTTCAGTTTTGTATAAGTTACCAAATTAATTTTCAAATGATATCATATATATTAATATCGATGAGATTAATTTTGTATATTGTTACCTACTTTTATAAATAATACAATGAATTTGAATATATCTGTTTTCTCATTTGCACTTAAACAAAATAGTCATAACAGCAAATTATTATTTAAAAAATTATATTAATTTCGTAGTACTTTTTAAGCATTGCTTTTATGAGGTTAAGTATAACCTTCTTAAAGGGTGCACAATTTAGTTTCCGGCCCGGGTGCCAGCAACCCTAGCTACGCCACTGCCTCACTCCGATTGCAGTCGTGAAAGCAAATAATTGCATGCTAAATTTACCAACAATTTTCTCTTTGAGTCGCTGCTCTTGCTCTCCTAACGCGGAGCATCGCTCTTGCATTTTCTGTTAAACTTGTCAAACTTGTTTTACGTCGAGGCATTTATTTGTAGTTAAGGGAAATACGAACACTTCATTTTTCAAACTTTTAATTTATCTTTAATCTATACAAAATATGCTATCACACTTGTGAATGCCGCATTTTGAAATATTAAAAAATTGGAAAACTACAATAATAATATGTGTAAAGAAATTGCATGCGGCGAAACAAATATGCACACATTGGTTTGCAGCTCATTATTCTACAGCAATAACAGCACAGCAAGGTTTATTTAACTTGTATTCCCATCACGTCAAAGAGCGCCAACTGCTTTTGGTTACTCTTCGAATGAGTTGGAGAGCGAGATCAATAAGCTTTAAAGAGAAGGGTTGATAGCAACATGTAGTTTAAACTCTCGTAACACAGACGCGTGAAAAGCAAGTGACCAAGCAATGCTTAGCATCGGTGGTAATTTCCTAAAAAACTTAACAACTTAATTAAATATATTTATTGTTAAATTTTCTTAAATAAACCCCACCTATGGCATTCTGTAGCACAAATATGATATTTTAAAATTTTTTTCATAAAAATCGGTCCAGTAGTTTTGGAGTCATTGGTGCACTTAATATTTCCACTTCAATTTTATATAATAGTATAGAGTATAGATGGGTGTTTTTGAGGATTTTTTTTTTAAAGTTTTGGATATCCGAAGGGTTTTGTGAAATGCGGCTGTCAGTGGCTGTACGTTTTTCTTCATAAACTTAACACTACAGGTGCTAACATTATAAAAAAAAATAAACTCGTTGTCCGCCTCGTTCCGAAAAGTACTGAATTTTTTAAAAAACCGTTTAAACCCAAAAACCTGGTAAAACCTTCATAAAACTTAACGTTTTCATGATATCGCCATGAAACTTGGTCAAAAGCTTATCTTTTCAATTTTAATGTTTGGCTTAAAAATGAAAAAAATGGGATGAGAACTGCGCCTACATCTTATAGGAAGTGGCGGCATCAACATGATAAAACATTTATATATTACATAGTTTCTAAGATATCGACTTGAAGCATGATACATACATTTTTTTCTTTAAAGTCAATGTTAAAAACTATCAAAATCTGACTAAAACCACTTTTACCTCCCACATAAATGACGCGATTCGATTTGTGCTTCTATTTTTCTACAAACTGTATAAACCCAAAATTAAAAAAAAAATATTTTTATCGTATGCTGCGTTTTGTTGTTAGTCGTAATCTTTAACTTACACGGAATTATAATTTAAACAAAAAAAATATAGGCTCACACAGTATTTTTTTGACCAAAATGACTTTAAACTAAAAAATTGTGATTTTTTTCCAAAATTTCCTGATTTGACCACAAAAAATTATATATTTCACTAAAATTTAATGTAATGAATGAAACAACCTCCTATAAGCTACAAATTAACCCATAGCTACTTAGGGGGTCTATATAGACCCTCACTTGCCTTACATTTTTTGCTTGTTTTTGCATTCCCTATAGCTTAAAATCATAAAATAATTTTATCCAACTAAATTGGGTACTCCGCTGTGCGTCGTTTAGTACAAATAAGTTAAGTATTAATTTTATATATCACGAGACATTGCCGCGAGTGGGAATCGATCTCGGCCTCCGGGCATGCAAAGCCGCAAATTTAACATGCATGCCACACTAAGGGAAAAAGTTATGTAGTCAGTACAGAGACAGCTATGTAAAATCTATGCACTGCAACTTGTATGAGAACGCAACAAGAGCAGTATTTACTGGGTAAAGGGAGCGTGTACTGACTACATATCAATTTATTCACTTTTTAAAATGAATAAAAAATGTATTCAATACATCATGTTATGCGTTGAATACATAGCAGACTTCAATAGATACAAGCAACGTGTACTCAATCAACGTGTTATGTAATTTTTTACAAAAACTTTACTCAATACATAAAATATAGACTCAGTACATGTCCCCCTTATACGATTGAAGTGACACATTTATTCTGTACATAACATATGGACTCACTACACGTATCTGTTGAACATCGGCACACTATTTTGCTGTTTTATGTCATTCGTTTCTTGATTTTCAAATAAGCAACACCTCTAAACTCTAGAACAAAAGCGATGATTGGATAAGAATTAAATGGCTGGGTTTCTATAAGTAATTGTCAATTATTTTGTGAAATCTAGTCATTTCTTTATTAAGTTATTTATTGCATGTGTTGAGATGGTGATTTACGCACAGATATTATGCATGTACTGATTGCATAAAATTATGTTTTTAACATATGTAATGAGTAAATGCATTTAAAATATGTAATGAGTAAATAATGTATGTACTCATTGCATAAAATTATGAACTCCAAATATGTAATGAGTAAATTATGTATGTACTGAGTCAATAATCTATGTAATACGTACATAAGATCTTTACTCATTACATAAAGTTATTTGTAACAGTTTGCGATGAGTACAGTGTGCATGTACTCACCACATACATCCATGAATTCACGACACATATTTATGCGTTGAGTACATAAAATTCTTTATTGACTACATAACAGCTTAAAAGCATTATGTAGTCAATAGAGATTTCAACATGTACTCAATACATGAAAAATGTAAAATTTTTGTGTGCAGAAAACTATGCGATGAGTACATAAATTTATGTATTGAGTCCATAGGTTTTTCTCTCTGTGCACGGTCACCACCGTTTTATCTCGTAAGCAGCTGAAAATTCTATTACTTCGCAAGTACCTATGATTGTTATACCGATTTTGAGCCTAAGCAGCAAAGCTTGATAAAGAAAAATACCTCGATATTAGTACGGGACTTAGCCAAAAAAGGTATAACAACTGTTGGAAAGAGTGAAGATAATCATTAATTTAAATTATTTAAAAATAATTTAATGGACTCTTAAAACTATTTCTGCATAATTTTTTTTGGATCGGAGAAATCCGCATGAAGCGATTTTGGTTCTCCTGAAAAAACAAGTTTTTTGCTCTAACTCTGATAGTCTATGTCCTATAGCTGAAAACCGGCACCTGGGTAACTAGTTTTATAGAGACCTAGACGGTCTCTTTAAATCTTCGGTCTACAGACTTCTAATCTTTATTTATAGCTCCAACTGGTTCAAAAAATGTAGGTAAATAATTAACCCTTTGGTATGACAACGGGCCTAATTGGCCTTTGTGTGTCTCATAAGAGACAGTCGCGTCAACTTAACCTTACCTTGTCTATAACTTTGTTTTTTATTCAGAATACATACCCAAAAAAAGTAAAAAAAGTGTCAGGCGAAATCTAAATTTCGATCCGGCTTAATGTAAAAGGTTAAAAATCTTGAAATATTTTTTAAAGCAATCTTTGGAAAAATGCAGTTTTTAATCCTTTTTTTTGTCAGAATTGATACTTTTCAAAATACTAGAAAATTTTTTAGTCAAAGCTGTACTTAAATTTAATAAACTGTGAAAGTAGAATTGTGAATAAGTAGAAAAAAACTAAAAGGTAATACAAGTTTTATATTGTATTTTGTTCGTGCCCTAGCAAGCAACAGATAAGCCAAACGTTAGAGTCCGCGGTTCGATCCTAGGATGTGGCCAAGGATGTGTTGTTACGGTGTTAGTGCTTGAACTTCTCGGAAACGGCTGGACCGATTTTAATGAAATTTTTTTTGTATATTTAGTTGGTATGAGAATAGGTCGTAAAGTATTTCTCATTCTCCTGACCGTGAAGGGCGTGGTACTTTTTCAAGAACATAAGTTTTCGGTTTAACTCTCAACCTATAAGTCACATATCAATGAAACTCGGTACACTCAGAAAAATATCAACCGTAATATTAATAGTCGGTTATGTTAACAGATTTCTGTGTTGAATGAATGTTTCAAAGTATTTTTGTGCTGTTAAAGTCATCTGTTGAAATATTTTTGTATTTTTGCTGAAATGTCTGTCTTTTCTAAGCAATTGTTTCTAAATGTGTTTTGCTATATTTATTTTATCGTTATCAATATCTCAGTGAAAGTGTGCTAGACTGTCATGCGGAGGATATGGGTTCGAACTCTAGCTGTGTAAGTATCAACAATTTTAATTTAATAATTGAAATTCTAATTCAGTTTCATTAACTGTTTAGTCAAAACTAACCTTCAAAATAAGTTTGCTTACAATGTTGAAAAAAATTGTACATTTCATTTAAAAAAAAAAAAATAATATATATTTTAAATAAAAATAAAATTGTTGGTCTTGCCGGTATTTGAAATTTGAACCAAGGAGAACTTGACGTACACGTCAGCACACTCAACTAAACTTGAACTTCCAAAAAAATCATTATATTTCAATAAGTATGTTTTAATATGGGTTTCGTGTTCCAGTTGATCAACAGTCAACTGACTGTTAATTTTAAAGATTCATTTGTTGGATAGTATTTAACGGTAAAATCTGTTATTCCAACCCATGATTTGTTTGACATAACAGCATTTTTTTCCTGAGTGTACGAACTTACTATTTCGACTGGAACATTTGAGCCATTTTTGCATAGGGGCTGGCATCCCCCATGACTGAATGAAATTCAGTATGAAGTAACGTAGTGGACAGGTCTTGCAATTATAAAACTGACGCGGGCGTTGAAAAACGGGGAGTGGCTCCACCCATACAAGCCTAATTTTCGATACAGAATAGCTATGGAAGTAAAAGTCACAGAACGTTTTAACTTAGAATGCAGTTACTATTCGGGGATGTTCTGCTACTAGAAAACTAGAACGGGCATTGTATAAGAGGTGTGGCTCCGCCCATATAAAGCACATTTTTACATTGAATCGCTTTGGATATAATAGTCACAAAAGAACAAAAACTCGGTTTGCAGTTACTATTTGGTGATATGCTACCACTCGGGAATACTCGAAAGCTAGAGAGGGTATTGGACAAGGCGTGCAGCTCCGTCCATAAAAGATAACTTATTATATTTAAAATTATATTTAAAAATAATGGTCACAGAATATTGAACTCAGAGCAGATTAACTATATATTGATGGCCTTCTATTGGCAAACTCGAACAGGCATTGGATGGAGTGTGGTTCAACCTAATGATCTGAAAAAAGTTTTGAAAGCAAAATATATAAATTTTTTACTTCTTCTCCTTTATAACATTCAATACAAATTTTTTTCAAGAAATTCTTAAAATATATTTGTCTTGGGTTGAGTCTATAAGTATCTCCGAATGGCCAACATTTTAAGAAAAGCCTGATGAAACCCTCTGGTTCTCATGGCGCTATATATGTCATACATATATTTTTAAAAGAATGAAAAATATTGGCGGTCACTTGGTGTTTAATTCACATATTTTGAGTCTATACTTTTGAAGGCACAGTACTATATGTTTAATTAACTACATTTACTTCTTGGCCTTCTCGCAACTCGGTACAAACTCTCCACAAATAAATTTATTTTAAATGCTTTAATAATAGAAACACAGCATTCGAGTAGGTTTTAGTCTGTCCTGTAACTGTAACTTAAGTGTTAATCATAATAACTAGTACATCGGTTAAGCTCAAATACTGTGGGCGGAAGAATGTTATTATTTATACGTGCACGCATCAATAAGCAGGGGAGGCCTTAAAGCCTAGCTCTCTCTCTCTAAGTAAGTGTGTGTAGATTAGAACAATTTAGATTTTTTATACCATGATTTATGATAATTTTTCATGTATTAATAAAAAGTTATGCTAGTGTTTTTGTCTCTTATTTACAGACGGTTTGAACAGCATCACTTTGAAATGAGCACAGTGGGCAATTTAGACAAATACGTAAATCATAAAATAAATTTTGTAAAATACAGATTTAATTTAATGATACGTGATGTTGTAAGTTGGCGTTTGTTTTTTGAGTTTATTTTGTGTATTTTGCTTTAAAAAAGGGAAATCAAGCAATTAAGATATATTCATATAAATAGGCGGTCAGGCAGTGCAATGAGCTCAGCTAAAGGATAGAGGATATACTCTAAGTAAACTCAGAGATTCTGAGACAATAAAGCTGTTGAGATATAGTTTTGCTCGAGTCGTTAAACATTTAATAAATGTTAAATTAAAAAAAATTTAAAAATATTTTTTCATAAAAATAGTTTAACTAAAATAAAGATTGCGCATGTTTTTGGTTCTGATAAATAAACGCTGAAACCAACTATTTTCTGCTCGTTTTCATCAGTGTCAGCATGAGTTTTTTTTAACTACATTTAAACTTTGCATAAAAGATTTGCTGCAGCTCTTCAGCCAACCCTCACGCATAAAAACCATCATTATCTTCAGTCATCCATATGAGCGGATGCTGCTATTTAGCATCGTAAAAATGTTTGTCGCATCTAAGCAATAACAATCAACACAACAACAACAACAACAACAACAACAACAGCAATAACGATTGTAACAATAACAACAGCAACATTAACATCAACAAAAAAATAACTATGCGTAGGGCAAGTTTTGGAATGTTGTTGTTTGTCTATTGAACAGTACCATCCGGAAGTTTACAATTAAAACATTTAACATTTTTTATATATATTCTTGAGTCTTGAGTACCAGTTATTCTTAATGGTCAAAATCTGCTCTGCTTTTTTATATTCTATATCATTTTTAACGTCATTATATTGTCAATATGGAGGGTCTTTTTTATCAACTTAATTAAGTTATACTGTCTGTATATTTTTTTCTTCAACATTATTTTTCCCTTTTAGAAATGATTAAATTTGGTCTCGTATTGAATTCGTTAAATATTTGTTTGAGATTTTTTTGTTTGGAATTAATTTTTTGGCTTGGTTACGCCTTCTTAGTCCCGCATTAATTTGGTTTGGTTTTGTTTTTTTTTTTTTTTGGTTGCATTGCATATAAAATGTCACAAGCATTGGTCATTAATTCAAATTGACCCTTAATAATGCTGTTGGTGTTAATTTTTTTTTCTTTTGACTAAGCATAACTTGTGAAAATGCTGTTTACTGCTGTGTGGGGCGTGCGGTTCTTGACAGTTGTCTGGCAAACTCACTGAGATTTAAAAGTTTAGCTTTTGAAATAAAGATTAAGTTGTTTTTAATTTAATGCTATATGCCTTATGAGCTCTAGTTTCATAGAGCTCAATATTTATAGTACACGGTTAAAAATCTTGGACTAAATTTTAAACTTTTTTGGATTACATATATGACACGACCAAAAAAAGATTATTTTTGAATCCAATGAAAAGTTTTAAATTTTTCAATACAAAAAGGATTTATTTTTAATCCGCAAAAAGTTTAAAATTTCTTGATCCAAAAAGGAATAATTGTTAATCCACAGAAAGTTTAAAATATTATAATCCAAAAAGGATTAGATTTTAGTCCAAAAAAGTTTAAAATATTGTAATCCGAAAAGGATTACATTTTAATCCACAAAGGTTTAAACACTGTTTACAGTAATAATGTATATAATAATTTTTTGGTTCAGATTTTAATAAACAATTTGTTTTATTTAATTAACAATAAATTTCGGATGCTTTAACAACATTTAGAAATTTATTTAGCTTAAAATTCGGAGTAGTAGTAGTTTTCAATCTTATACCTTAATCACAATGTAGCAGTGGCAGCGTTCGTGGTAGTGGCATTGATCAGCTGTTATTTTAGGACAACTGTTGTTCAATGGTAAAACTTACAAAGTAGCAGTGGTAGTAAGCAGTACTGCCGAGGTTTGCCCTATTTCTAAATTCACTGCCAACATGCAAATAATTGAACTACTAAGAAAAATTCCACATTCACTGCTTTTGATGCTGACGCTGCCACTGCTAGATTATAATTTGCAGGCAGTAAAATACGAAACGGCTGATCACTTCCGCTGCCACTGACACAGCTGCTGCCACTGCCACTGGTGCATTGTAATTCAGCTATTAAATAACATAAATACTTTTTCCTGAAAATACTACCTTAATGCAAATTTGTAGTCCAAAAATAGTCTTAAACTTAAACTTTTTCGGATTAAAAAAAATTAAACTAAAATATGGAATAAAAAATAGTACTTTTAGGATTAAAAATTACTTTAAACCAAAGTTTGGATTAAAAACTAGTCCAACATTTTTAACCGTGCACGGTTTAAAATCTTGGAGTAAATTTTAAACTTTTTTGGATTACATATAGGACACGACCAAAAAAAGATTACTTTTTAATCCAATGAAAAGATTTAAATTTTCCAATCCAAAAAGGATTTATTTTTAATCCGCAAAAAGTTTAAAATTTTTTAATCCAAAAAGGAATAATTTTTAATCCACAGAAAGTTTAAAATATTATAAGCCAAAAAGGATTAGATTTTAGCCCAAAAAAACTTTAAAATATTGTAATCCGAAAAGGATTATTTTTTAATCCACAAAGGTTTAACATTTTCTAAACTGTATTAGGCGGTATGTGACAGGGCAACGTGAACTTCACTATTTATACGTTAAGGGTATATTACAACACTGGTTTTCATGTAAGCATGCTCATTACATGCTTATATTGTAAGCATGTACCATTTTTCCGTTTCGTTCCTTTTCGTTTTGTGTCGTAAGTAAGCATCAGCCTTTAGGTGAGCAATCGATCTGACAAACTTATACCAGCAATCAGCTGTTTATAGGCATGCTGAAAGTTGACTGTTAAAAGTTAACAGCTGACATATCTCTGCAAATGCACAATCGATTTTAGGGGACTTTCACACAATCTGCCTGATAAAAATAACTAATTGCCCAAGATATTAGATTGCTGCTTTGCATGAATACCCTTTTTATGTATTATAAAACACTGTTTAATGTTATAACATGTTATAATGTTAATGTTATTTGCTTTAGATTTTATTAAAAATTTTGTTTCATTTATTTTATAAATTTTAATAAACGTAATTTAATAAACTTCGGATGCTTTAACAACTATATTAAGCGTAAATTTCGTAGTAGTAAAAGTTTTCAATCTTAGGTAACATAAACACTATTTCCTGAAAATATTACTTTAATGTAAATTTGTAGTCCAAAAATAGTCTTAAACTTAAACTTTTTCGGATTAAAAACAATTAAACTAATGTATGGAATAGAAAATAGTACTTTTTGGATTAAAAATTCCTTTAAACCAAAGTTTGGATTAAAAACGAGTCCAAAATTTTTAATCGTGTATGTATTTAATTGATGACCGTGGCATGCAGGTTAAGTGTGTGCATGCTCGGAGCCCGAGATCGATTCCCAGTCGCGGTAAAAGTTTTTTCAATAAAAACATTTTTATGACCGGTCACCAATCTCTGCAGATAATGACAAACCTCAGTGAGTTAATACTGAGCCATGTAAAGCTTCTTGAGAACATGAACTTTAGCAGTTCGGAGTCGGCATAAAACATGTAGGTCTAGTTCTCCGTCAATTGTGTGCAAACATTTAATAACACACACAACACAATTGATCATAAGAAGCTCGGTCAAAGTTCTTGCAAGGGCTGAAATGGCCAATTTGTTTTTTTGTTTGAAGTTTATTCCAAAACTAATAAATGTATTAAAAAATTGGGAGTTATCCGTCTACGAACACGCCCACCTCCCATACAACCCACAATAGCGAAAATACTCTAAGGCATTAACATGTGAGCTACAGGAATAAAACTTGAAATTTTTATAAACTTCTTTGAATTTTTCATCAAAATTGAAATGCATATAAAATATGGACTTCATCCCCACGGACATGCTCATTTTCAATACTATTATTGTTTTGAAAAAGTAGGTTTAGGGTATTTCATATTCGGGCAAGACCGACTTTAGACTTTCTTTACTGGTTTTTTTGTGTTTTTGTTCGTGTGAATTATTTTATGAGTTATTATGAAAATAGCTCTTAAGAGTAATTATGAAAATAGCTTATTATGAAATATGAAATAGTAACTTGAAAAAAAAATTTTCAATATTTTAATCGCTCTATGGAAATTACCTTTAAAAAAATTGTTTAAGCTTAAAATTGAAAACATATGAATAACTTAAGAAGTCAATTGTGCTGAATTCCTTACATTTTTGTAAAAATTTGTAAACAACTTCATGCTTCTCATATTTGGTTTGTTTAGAATATAAAAAGAACTAAGCCAAAAATTTAACAAACTAACAGAAACCACAAAGAATTTTTCAGCTATAAATTTCTGCCGCAGCTGAAGCAGTTCAGCGATAAGTTAATAAATAATACTAACAGAAAAGGCGATTTCCAAAACATCATTACGTTGCTGATCATTAGCAGTCAGCCACACTCTGCGAAGCCAAATGATGTTGAAGTTGCTGATCAACACGATGATGATGATGATGATGATGATGATGATGATGATGATGATGATGATGAAGATCTTGTTTAGCAGCAGCAGCACCGACAGCTTGTATAGAACTCACAAACAAGCGATTTCCTGTTAAAGTGTGGATTTATGATTTGTATTATTTTCTTTCAACCTCTTACAACTTGCTGCTAGCACGTTCCTGCTACACACGTTCAGTCAACGCGATCACGAACGCACTATGATGGTTCTATAAAAATATAAACCGCCCTCATTTAACCGATCGCCTGCTTTTGCTGCAGTTTTTAACATGTTCTGTTCAATGTTCTCTAACTGCTGCACTCTCTATTCAAGGCACGCTGCATTTGTCTACAATTTCCTACGTTTCGAAATTCTAGTCGATCAACCGATTGATCGCCATCGCACAATGTTTTAATTTGTATTTCTAAACTGACAGTTTTTCAAGATTTTGATTTGTTTTTCCCCCCCTTTTTTTGCATATCGTATTGCTTGTGTGGTTTTGGAGCATTGACGGGCAGCTTTGCACACTTGTGATTGTATAAGTGCATGAAAATATGTATTCATCTCACGTACAGAACGATCAAAGCTTCAGTATCCAAGCAAACGTCAAGCATACAAGGCCTGCGCTTGAGTGTTCCTTGAATGCATGAAAAAAAAAATTGCGAGATATTATATTAAATAAATTTTATGTTTACAAGTATATACTAGCAAAATTTTTTTTAGAAAATAACGGCATGGCGCATTGCATGGTGTGTCATAAGGAAGTAAAATTTGCTAATCAAACAATTTTGATTAGCAAAAAGCTGTTTTATTTAATATTAATGTTACTAAAGGTTAACATATTAGTAGAAATGCCAATTTAAGTTTTCAGATTAAAATATCTTGGTACTTTCATTTGGTAAAAAGAAATAATTAAGAGTTGTAAAAATTTTAGGAATTAAAAATAAAAATTAAAAATATTTGTAAAACTTCACTTTCTGTGTTTAATAATACATATTATCCATCCATCGGTCTGTTTGCATTTCATAGTCCGTCCATTACAAGTTCATTTAAATTCGTTATATAAATCGAAGCACAAAAAAAAATCACCCAATGATACTACAAAAGAGCTTTAGCACTGCTTTGTTTTCAGTGTAAGCTTTAAAGCGCTCTTTAATACATACTCAAGATAAGAAAGTATAGGTGTGCAAAGTTGCCCGTCAATGTTTTGGAGTTAAAGTTAGATGTGTGTGTGTGTGTGTGTGTGTGTGTGTGATTTATGAAAGGTATTCAAATTTCTAATAATGAATTTTGATGCATTTTTAATGTTGCCCGGAGGTCTATAAAATCGAAGGGTTGGCTACATGCTGTTGTAATTGTGTCGATTTTCTGACACTTTTGACATTTATGCCATGTTCTTGTTGAAATGTTACGTCTTGTCTATGTTTATATTTTTGGCTATATTGTCATCATTATGTAGAATTTTATTTTTTTAAAACATGATGTTATCTGAGTTGATGTATAGGAAATATTGTGTTATTTTAAGCAGGGAAGTGCATGGTTTTTTATGTTATAATGTTTTTTTTTTAAGGCTTAGAATGAAACATGTATGTTATAAGTTCTTAAACAACAGGTGCTTAAAATTTGTTAATTGTCTTTTTTAAAATAACTTTAAATAGCTAAACTTACATATATTTAAGTACGAGAATTGATGAAATATGTAAGCATTTTAAAAGCATATATTTATAGTCAAAAAATTGACTTAGCTGGTTCTTAAAATTGATCATTCAAGATGACTGACTTCGCAGATTTCTAGGCATTTACAAAGATGTGCTCTGGAGTTGCTTCCTTCTCGTCGCAGAGTTTGTAGATATCTCGTTCAGATAGACCTATCTTTTTGAGATGGCATCTGAGAGTACAGTGAACTGAGTGTAGAACTGAGTGTAGAACTTTTCTTTGCTTGCCTCTGTCCACTTCAATTTGTCCAGTGGCATAGAAACTTTTTGTTTTCCCAGGCACTTACTTTTTCCAAAAGATAGCCTTTTTTGACAGACTACAAAATGGTTCGGGACCAATCATGGACCGAGATGAGCCTCTTTTTGGGCAGTCTATCTTTTCTTTAGCTTCAAATGCTTCATGCTCTGGTTTGACCCAAAAATTTAAAACTCAATAAATAAAATCATGTTAAACCTACTGACATAAGATTTAGTACGTTTGTATTTTACATCAAAACAAAGATGTTTTCGAAAAATCGATGTCATCCATCCAAGAACACGTCTACCTCCCATACAACCCACAATACCGAAAAGACTATAAAGGCATTATTATGTGATCTACGGGAATAAAACTTGGTATGTGTACATTTTCCATCAAAATTTAAATGCATTTAAAATATGGGCTTCATCCGCCCGCGGACACTCTCATTTTCAACACTGTTATTGCATTTTGAAAAAGTAGGTTTTATTCTCTTTTTGTCCTCTCTTGTTGCAAGTTTTTCGAGTACGTGAATGGTTTTCAAGTAAAAATTTGTAACAATTTGTAACAATTTTTTGTTAGTGAACAAACCACAAAATTTCATGTTTTCCATTTGTTAGGAATATCCAAACAAATGTATGGGTCACACTTTAAATCATTCCTTTAGTTTAGTTCTTAAGACTGTCCCAGAAATAACTGTCCTTTTGTTTTACGGTTATTTATAAAAAAGTGTTACCTCTACAGCAGCATATTTGATATCTAAATAAAGTATAAATATTGCAGATTAAAAAAAAAAATACTCATTAGTAAAATAAAAGAGCTACTTAACATATGTCGTCTCAACAAGAAGAAAAGCGGAAAACAATTATTTGCAAATACCTGGAAAATCCAAACACCACGTACAAAAAGATCGCTAAGGAAGTTACCCCTTAATCAAAAACGCCAGGTTCTGGAAAAAAAAGTGGTCCAGCGAACCAAGCGGTGGCCCAGAACGTTAAACGGCTGTTTACTCAGAATCCAGGCACTTTGGTTCGTGATATGGCAGCAAAAGCGGGTACATCGAATTCAAGTGTTTAAAAACGGATTAAAAAAATTTTACAACCTAAGGAGCTATAAAGTACAAAAAGTGCCTGATAGGTCAGAAGAAAAGGACGCCTAAGCCAAGAGCAGGGCTCGAAAACTGTATCGCGATTAACTGCCCAAATTTGATTGCGTGATCATGGACGATGAAACGTACTGCAAAGCGGATTTCAAGCAGTTACCTGAACACGGATATTATACTGCGGTTAGAAGGGGTGGAGCGTCCTCTAAATTTACCACCGAAAAACATACTAAATTTCTAAAGAAATACATGGTGTGGCAGGCCATTTGCAAATGTGGCCATCGAAGTAAGGAATTTGTGATAGATCGCACAATCAACACCGAAATTTACAGTAGAGAGTGTCTGGAGCGGCGTTTGCTACCTTTTATACGTCAGCACCAAGGTTCAGTACTATTTTGGCCTGACCTAGCAACATGTCACTACGCCCAGAGAACGATGGATTGGTACCAAGCCAATAATGTCACTGTGGTACCAAGAGATGTCAATCCTCCGAATTGTCTCGAACTTCGTCCAAGCGAAAGATATTGAGCTTTAATGAAAATAAATCTTAAGAAGATCAAGCAAACTGCGAAAAACATCGAAATATTTCGACCTAAATGATATCGGGCGGTACGAAAGGTCGGTAAAAAACTTAATGGAGGACCTAAATCAAAAAGTGCATAATTTTTTTTGAGTATATTTTTTCAGTGTAAATAAAATGTTCATTACTTAATAATATACTGAAAGAATTTTTAAAAAAACATAATTGATTTTTTTACAAAAAAAAAAAAAAAAACAAAAGGACAGGTTATTTCTGGGACAGGTTAAAATTAAGGTTACAAAGGTTATTTCTGGGACAGTCTTTAATGAATAACTACTAAACTATTTTCAGCACTCCGCCAATTGCCTTGCAGCAAGATCCAATTTTTACCGGCCTAAGTATTGCATTTGAAAACGCTTGTTAATTCTTAAAATCCCACAACCTCACACACAACAATACACTGAAAGTTCAACTTCATAAAATTTTCGCTTGAGCGAATTTATTAACTTTGAAATATTTTTACTGCTACTGCCGACAAAGAGCAGTGACTGAAATTGAACTTGACGGTACATTGATGAGCATTTAATAAATAGCTGTGTGTGCTAGTGCACTCGAGAAAATTCAAAGAGCAGAAATTATTCTCTCTACACATTTGCAGCTTCCAAAGATTTTGCTAAAAGTTTGTGTTCAATGGCGGCAACATATTTTTATGTTGTCAGTTTTGATATGAAATAGAAAAAAGAAAAAAAAATAAATAAAATTGGATGCGAGATTAAAGTGAAAATCTAAAAGAACTTCCGGTGGTGAAAATGTTGCCACCTTTTTTCGAAGCGATTGCCTTCAAGTGCTGCTGGCATGCAAATGATGTATAAAACAAAAAAAAAAAAAACAAAACAAAAATATTAAAATACAGCGAATTTTCACACTTTTCCGCATGAAATACTCGAAACACTTTAACGCAGCTGTTTTGCTACTTTGAGTGAGTTGATTTTTATTGAAATTCGTTGTTGTTTTCTTTCTGTTTTTTTTTTTTAAGATGTTGTGTTTGAAAATGCATAAAAGTATAACTTAACAATTTCCGTTTTGCGTGCCATATGGAAGAGAAAAATGGATGAAAAACAGGCCAAATTCACAACATTTTAAAAGATGCATATTTTAATTAAGCATTGAATTATGCATTTTCATACGCACCTCAATCAATCGGAGATAGCTTAGAATGATAAATGGCTGGAGCTGAAGGGAAGAGATGGTGTAGTGCGGTATAGTAGATTTTTGTAAAAAGCTGCCACTTAAAAACTGTTGTGCCGTAAAATTTATGAGGACATTTATTAGCAGCTTTAAACATACATCAAATGCGTTAAACATGTTCCAGAAATGCTCCCCCAATAAAATTTGAAACCAAAACAGAAATAAAACACACGCATATCTAAACAAATTTGAGGAATTTGTGCTTTGTTGTAGTTTCCGTTGCATTTGTGACACTTTTATGTACCGGTGTATTTCGCCGGGTGAGACAGACAAATTTTCCATCAACAACATTATCAGAAATTATGTGTTACCGTTGCTGTTGCTGCTGCGCTTTTGCTGTGCCAACAAAATTTATGAAGGCATAACAAATTTTTTTGATTGAGTGTTTTTTCCCGTTTAAGAATGTTTGACACAGTTGTCGAAATTCTCATCAAATTTAGCAGCAACTAGCAGCTATGTATCAAGAGCTGCAGTGTTTTTGTCTACAGCTATAAAGTATTAATCATTAAGATCATCATGTGCCTGTGTATGTGTGTTTGATAGAAAAAGTATTGCGTTTAGGTTTTCTAAGGATTCACTAAGTTTGTCAACTTTTTTTGATTTTCAAATAAATTTCAATGCATTTCGTTGAAATCTGATGTGCTGGAAAATTTTATTGATGCGTGGCCGATGAGTTATTGTTGTTGTTTCCTGTCTACGCTAAACTTCTCTTTGGGGTTAATTTAAAAATATTTATGTTAGCTTTTATGTTTATGGTTTAGAAAACACGCAGCAGCTTATTTTAGATTTATTTGTTGGCGTTGATTTTGTTTTTTTTTTTTGTTTTTCTATCTTTAATTTTGAAAGTTTGTGTGGTTAAAACTTCGGTAATTAAGAGAGAATTTTTCCTGGTAGTCAATAAAAAATACGCCGAACTAAGTTGAAGCTGCTGCATTGTTAGTTAAGGTTTTTTTTTACGTTGAGTTGTTCAAATGGTCTCTTTAAAATTTGAATGCTTTAATATTGAAGCAGCTCAAATTATAATTAAAGAAAGAGTTATTTAATGTTTCGCAGCGAATCAGACCTATTAACCCATTAACGTTCAGCACGAACAGCGTCGAACATGCATGCAGCTGTTACTTACTAAGAGATCTGTCTAAGTTTTTGCATATGTAAAACTGTTTAGGGGTATTCACACTGCCTTGGGTAGTTGGTTAGATTGGCAAATGCCATACATTTTGTTTTTGTAAAAGTGCCATTCTACCCAAGTACCCATCTACCAATCTACTCTTGCTGACACCCTGACTTGTTTGGGTAGATTGATTGAGTACTTTTTTCATATGTTACCACCTTTTCCAAATGTAGGCAATAATTGAATTGACAAAAAACTAAAGCAAAGTAAACAAATTATAAGTGTAAAAAATAGACAAATGTGTTAAAATGAGTTATTTTAAAATTTTTGAGATAAAAATTATTAAATGCCGCAAAGTTCAACTTAAAAATTACTCCTACATAAAATTACTTTTTTATGCCACTACAATGGCCTTAATTTTGTGTTCATAAAATGACATGAATTATATGGTGGCAACTCTTTTCTAACTGTCACTCACCTCTCATCAGCTGTCCTATTCTACAAAGTTCTCAATTGCAGTTAAGAGTGCTCGCAGTAATCAAAAGTACTCAATCTACCCGTACCCAACTACCCAAGTCAGTGTGAATACCCCTATTATATATACCTTTTTTGTGACCCACAATGCTTTCAGACAATTTTCAATAAATTTCATGTTAAAATTAAACAAAATTCTAGAAATAAACTTGTGCATTAACTAATATTTGACCGATGTTAGTTTTTATATCGTGGAAGTTTGATGTTTTGAACATAAAATGCTTCTCAATCTGGATAGAAACCAACATATGACCTTTCGCGACCAAGTACTTATTTAAATTTCGATAGCAAAATAAGAAATACTTCTTTAAGGCATGCAAGTGCCGTCTATGACCTTCGAATATACATGGATTCTAAGCCGTCGCTTAATATTTAAATTGGTAAAATTTGTAAATTTGTATTGGTTTTTCATCACCAATTTTCAGTATCCACGAGTCACGAATTCGGATGCCAAGGTCAATTAAGTTCTAAGACGTCAGTTTGACGGTCATATTAACAAAAGAAAATATATTATACAAGACTAAATAATTTGTTCATCCTGACGTTATAGGGTTACATGGACATCGGAATCAAAGTCAGCAAGCCTAAAAACATATAAAAAACATTGTCTGATCCCCTGGTTGTAATTTTTTTTGTGTTCTATAAAATACTAAGTGAGAAAATTATGTATAAATAGCAGGTGGAGCAGTTGCTATTTGCAGCAATTGTTGCTTTAACTTTGGTTAGTAAATATGTACGTTGGTCTTGACGTTGAATTTTTGAATGCTGAAATTTCTTTTGATGGTAATAAGTTACTAATATCCTCTGTGTACAACCCTAATCAATTTCACAGTCTGGAATCCTTTTTCTGTGATCTTTATAAACTTATATGGTGATTTGAATGTAAACTTGCTATCAAAGAATTTAATTTCGAATAGCTAAAAAACACCAAACTTTCTGCAATAAAATATTTATATATTTTCGATAATAGCAATTTTTATTGCTAAATATATTTAGCAATGAAATATTTCATAACGATAAGTATTTTTTATGTCTCTAATAATGATGAGTATTTTTATCGCACAAAAAAAATTCTTATGTATAGAAAAAAAATGATTAAAAATGAAAAATATTTCCTTTATTTTGATTTAAAGTTCACTATGTGAAGTATTTTCTTGAATAATAAAAAATATTTTCTCAAAAATAAAAAAGGTCTTCTTCTCTAAAAACGATAAATTTTTATATATTTCTTTTTTTTATGGAAGCTTTTAATCATTTTAAGGAATTTTTTACAATCACATTTAGAGCAAAGCATTCTCTGGAGCAAAGTTATACGATTTTTCTCGAAATATTATGGCTTTTTTTATCATATTCCGAGAAAATTTTTTCTGAGTGTAGCTTAATTGATGTCTTTCTTTTGTCTGATGTGTCATTCCCAATACTTTTTTTATCAAATTTATTCTTCTTTTTTGTTTTTTAACTTTTAATACCTTAACAGCTTTGTGCCAGTGTCAATATTGTATTGTGATAACAAGCCCATTGATTATTTTTCTAAAAATTAATTGTGTCAAATTTGTTGGAATGATTGTTGGTTATGTCTGTCTGTTGATGATAAATTAAATGTTCTTGTCTTTAACATCTCCAATGCTTTTGAAAATTTCTTTTCTTTGCATACAGTTATTGCTACCAATAAGATGTGCCCATAGTATACCTCTTTCATAAAGGTACTTAAAATGAGATGTTCCAAGAAAAATGTTTTTTTCGTAAACTGAACTTTTCCCTCCCAACAAAAAAAGTACACACATAGAAAGCCATTGTTTTACAACTTTTATGCTTTCTTCAGGGTCCGTAAATGTTATGATTTTTTTTAAAAAATTCCGTTTTTAAATTTTTTTACTCGGAAAATAATACTTATTTTCGAGTTTTATTTTTTTAACTCACAAAATAACACTTATTTTTGAGATTTATTTGTTTGCTCAGAAATAAAACTTATGTTTTGAATTTTTGTTTTTATTTGTTAGAAAACAAAACTTATTTTTGAGTTTTAATTTTTCGCTCTGAAATAAAACTTATTTTTTGAGATTTATTTTTTTTACTCAGAAAATAAAACTTATTTTTTGAGTTTTATTTTTTCGCTTAAATACTAAGTACTGTGTTTTAAGAGTTTTATCTTTAACTCAGAAAATAACCCTTACTTTTTGAGTTTTTTTTTTACGCACAAAATACGACTCTTGTAATTTTTATAACAACTCTTAAATTGGACTCTGGTTTAGTTATGGAGAAAAAAATATAAAAAAATAAGTTTTATTTTTTGAGTACAAAAATATAATTAAAAAATAAGTTTTATTTTCGTAATAAAGAAATAAAACTAAAAAATAAGTTTTAGTTGAGAGCGAAAAAATAAAACTCAAAAATAATTATTTTTTACTGAGTAAAAAAATTAAACTCAAAAAATAAGTTTTATTTCAGAGTGAAAAAATTAAACTCAAAAATAAGTTTTATTTTGTAAGTACAAATATGAAAATTAAGTTTTATTTCAGAGCGAAACAACAAAACTCAAAAATAAGTTTTATTTTCTGAGTAAGAAAATAAAACTCAACAAATAAGTGTTATTTATGAGCGAAAAAATAAAACTTAATAATAACAGTTATTTTATGATAAAACTTAAAACCTTAAAAAAATAAAAGTCTTAATATTTGTGAACATTAAATGAAACAAGGATCAATTTTGTATACGTGATACTCTTCTCTAGGGCCTTTAACATAATGATTTTTTTCTTACTTACTTGCTTACTTAGGTGGCCATGACAACCCGTTGTCGGTTTACGGCCGACTTCATCAGCTTTCGCCAGGCGTCTCTGCTTCGCGAGCGCCGTCTCTAATCTCTTTCACAAAGCGCGGTAAGGGCTTCCTCGGCCTGGTCAATCTATCGGAGGCATTGTCTTCCTCTTCGTCGTCGACCCTCGGCTTTCGCCTCAAACACCTTTTTCGCTGCAGCTTCTTCATCCATACGAAAGACATGACCCAGCCAACGTAGTCACTGAATTATTATACGCTAGACTAAGTCAATCTCGTCGCAGAGCTCGTCCAGTTCGAGTTTCATTTGAATGCAATAGTCGTCGCGAACTCGAACAGGACCAAAGATTTTGCGAAGAACTTTTCTCTTGAACACCCCAAGACCGGCTGCATCTGTTTGAGATACCACCCATGCCTCAGCGCCATAGAGAAGCACAGATATGATGAGCGTCTTGTAGAGTTTTAGTTTTGTCGCTCGAGAGAGGGCTCTGGAACCTTATTGCTTACTTAGCCCGTAGTAGCACCTATTAGCAATTGTTATTCTTCTCTTTATCTCCAGGCTGACATTGTTGTTGCTGTTTACGCTGATTTTTTTCTTCACAATTTTCAAAATAACAGTTATTTTCGGTCCCTGCTTTCTTTACACGTGAAAACTTGCTTCTATTATTCCAATTCCCATAAGTATTCTGTACTCGTTCTTTAAAATATGTGTGTCACTCATAAAATTAAAGAAAACATTAAAATTAACAATCTTTTATTACCGATTCAATCTGGCTTTAGATGTATAAACAGTTGATCGACTGCAATGCTGAAAATTATCGATGATATTCGCATATCCTATGAGGAAGGAGTTGTTACACCTCTTAGCCTTTTAGACTTCTCAAAAGCATTCGACTATATCAATCAGTTATTATTTACTCTTACGTTAAACATCAATTTTGGTTTTAAGAACAGTGCTCTTAGTCTTATAACTACTCAGTCGGAAGATAGGTGAGCACTTCTTCTAAGCGATTGCTTGAGTTTTTATTCATATATAGGTGTTTGCACCAAAAGCAAATTATTAGTTTTTATAATTTTAAAATAGTCACATATTTTGTGTTGGCATAAAATTCTTTTGCCACTTCAATACAATCATTGAACATGACGTGATGATTCGCAGAGTCGTTGTAAATTAAATTGTTTTCTTTAGATGAACAACGAACAACATGTTGTGACTGGCGCCATTGATATTGTCAATATCATTGTCCATATTATTGATAATTTATGGATATCTTTATACCTTAACATTACAACAACAACAAAAAAACTACATTTATTAAAAAAAAAACAATAACCTTGAAAGCTTAACGTCATCATCATCATCATTATCAATAAGCACTCAACAAAACAATAATCAATTGCTTCCCTTTCCGCTGAATCAAGGGAAAATAATTGAAAATATTGATAGATTCCTAAAATAATTTTTAAATATATAAAAACTGAAGACCACACTGCAAGTTGATTCTAGCAGTTTGTTTATGTTGTCTATAGTTATGATTATGGTCATGGTTATGGTTTGGTGCGTAGCTTAGTGCGAGTAAATGCGCGCGTGTTTGTGTGTGTGCTTAAAACGGTGTTTCCGGTGCGTGCTATTTGAATTTTTTTTTTCCTATTTAATAAGTTTTTCTATCAACATCATATTACAAACGAATAATTTTTATGCTGCCACAACATTCAACATACGTCAAACAAGGTGGCAGCAGCAGCAACAGCAACTCACAGTGTTTCTCTTTCTCTATGTTTTTTTTTATTTTTGATTTTTTAAAATAGACACTGCTGCGTCCTTTCAATCAAAAACACTTATATATTGTTGCTTTTTACTGCTACTTTTCTGCATTTTATATTTATGGAGGTTTCTTGTATTTCATTGTTTTTCTATGTGTCTACTTTTTTTTGTGTTTTTTTTTTTTTTTTTTTTTGTTATGCTCCCCTCTTCTTAAATGCTTTAAGAACATTTTTTTACCGTAGGCACGCGTGCCGGTTGTGGGCATATTTTGTGTGTCTACTTGTTGTTGGTTTTGCCTATTTATTTCTCTTGAATGCGCATCTGTTCGCTACTAAATACTCATTCCCAGATTTCCCTTTTTTAAAAACGTGCGCTTTTCATATAAATAAAAATTGTGTTTCCTCTGGTATGTTTTCTTTTTCCTCCTCTTGTTGTTGCTGTTTAAATTATGCTGAAAATAGAACTCGCGGGGGAGTTTTATGACTGTTAAAAACTAAGATTTTAATACTTTTGTTTTGTGAAAAAAGATTTTACTTTTATGTGGCAAAACCGAATTTGAGACAACGAAGTCTTGTCTAGACATAAGTTGTGTTGTTTTTCTTTTGTGGAAATTGAATCCATGCTTGAAGTAGGGTGGTTATAAGTAAGTCTGGGTATTAAAAATATGAATGCAGATCTATTGTCATTTTAACGTTTTAAGTAGTTTTTGATGTTATGTTATTTTTTTTTATAGAAAATACATTTCATGGAAATCCATTTTTATGTTTTGGATTGATATAAACAATAAAAATGGACCTTTTGGCTAAACTTAAAAAAAAATGGCAAATAAAAAATTTTGAGAGATAAATAAGATGTAGAGGTTTACTTGAAAAAATTATTGTTAAGAAACTTTGGCGAAGAGAGTATAGTTCTGTCTTGAAATCGGAGCCTTCCAGTTTAACAAAATAGGTAAGTATTTGTTCAAAATGCATATTCAAGATTTGGCTTGGAAATAGCACTAAGAAGATAGTACAAGCAATCCATTTTTGACATTTAATTTTAATTTATAAAAGCCGACAGAGGGCACTTTGCTTATATTTTTGCATTTTATTGCTTAATTTTGGGAAAAGTTGCCGAATATGTTGGGCTGAACATTAGTATTAGACTCTCCCATATTGCAATCTGCGAAGTTATACAAAAAGTTTACTCTCAATAAGTTCGACTAATGACAATAATCCAGGCGCCAAAAATAACAGTTATTTTTAAAATTTTGAATAAAAAAAATCATTATGTTAAAGGCCCAGGAGAAGAATGTCACGTATATCAAATTGATCCTTGTTTCAATTGCTGTTCAAAAATATTAGGATTTTTATTTTTTTTAAGTTTTATATTAAAAGTCATTAAATAACTGTTATTGTTGTTTTATTTTTTGCTCATAAATAACACTTATTTTTTTACTAAGATAATAACACTTATTTTTGAGTTTTATTTTCTCACTCATGTATAACACTTATTTTTGGAGTTTTGTCATAAATTAGAAAATAAAACTTATTATTGAGTTTTATTTTTTCGCTCTCAAACAATACTTAATTTTTGAGTTTTATTTTTTTTTACTTACAAAATAAAACTTATTTTGTTTTGTTTTATTATTTCACTCTGAAATAAAACTTTTTTTTGAGCTTAATTTGTTTGCATATTAAATAACACTTATGTTTGAGTTTTAGTTTTTTTACTATGAAAATACAACTTTTTAGAATTATATTTTTTACTTAGAAAATAAAACTCATGTTTTGAGTTTCATATTTTTACTCGAAAAATTAAACTTATTTTTTGAAAATATGCTAAACAAAAAGTGCCATAATTAAAAAAGAATCTAACTTAAGAGTTGTTATAAAAATTACAAGTTTTAGTTTGTGAGTAAAAAAATTAAGACTCAAAAAATTAAACTTAAAAAATATGTGTTTTATTTGAGAGAAAAAATATAAATCAAAAATAAGTTTTATTTTCTGAGTAAACAAAAAAAGAAGTTTTATTTTAGAGTGAAAAAATTAAACTCAAAAATAAGCGTTGTGTTCTTGGTAAAAATATAAAACTCAAAAATATGTTTTATTTCAGAGCAAGAAAATACAATTCAAAGTAAATGTTATATACTGAGTTAAAAAATAAAACTCGAAACATAAGTTTTATTTTAGAGCTTAAAAATAAAACTCAAAAATAAATGTTATTTTCTGAGTACAAAAATAAATCCCAAAAAATAAGTTTTATAACAGAGTGAAAAAAAAACTAAAACATAAGTGCTATTTTCTGAGTACGAAAATAAAACTAAAAAAAAAACAAGTTTTATTTCAGAGCGAAAAAATTGAACATTAAAAAAATAGTTTTTATTTTGTAAGTAAACAGATTAAAATAATTAATTAATAAATTAAAATTTATTTTTAATTTTAGCTGAAGTTCTTATCAGTCATTGCTCTTTTTTGACTTAATTTTGACTTAAAATATTGTGTTATAAATAAATAAATAAAAATAAAACTCGAAAATAAGTATAAATTATTATATGCATTGGTAATGACCATGGCATGCAGGTTAAGTTTGTGGCTTAGCATGCTTGGAGCCCGAGTTCGATCCCCAGTCTCGGCGAAAAATTGTATCACTCGGTCACCACCTCTCCGTAGACAATGGCAAACCTCAGAGAGTAAATAAATGCCATGCAGAGCTTCTTGAAAACATGAGCTTTAGCCGTTCGGAGTCGGCATAAAAAATGTAGGTTCAGTTCTCGGTCAATTGTGTTCAAACATTTCAAACACACACAACACAATTGATCATAAGCTCGGTCAAAGCCCTTTCAAGGGCTGAAATGGCCAATTTGTTTTTTGTTTTTTTTTATTATAAGCATTACTATCACTATCACTATCACTATCACTATCACTATCACTATCACTATCACTATCACTATCACTATCACTATCACTATCACTATCACTATCACTATCACTATCACTATCACTATCACTATCACTATCACTATCACTATCACTATCACTATCACTATCACTATCACTATCACTATCACTATCACTATCACTATCACTATCACTATCACTATCACTATCACTATCACTATCACTATCACTATCACTATCACTATCACTATCACTATCACTATCACTATCACTATCACTATCACTATCACTATCACTATCACTATCACTATCACTATCACTATCACTATCACTATCACTATCACTATCACTATCACTATCACTATCACTATCACTATCACTATCACTATCACTATCACTATCACTATCACTATCACTATCACTATCACTATCACTATCACTATCACTATCACTATCACTATCACTATCACTATCACTATCACTATCACTATCACTATCACTATCACTATCACTATCACTATCACTATCACTATCACTATCACTATCACTATCACAACTCAATAAAGTTTAATGATTTTTGGACGCAATTTAATTTTCCAAAATTTTGTTTTTATATTTTTTAGATAAATAATTGATTTGCAAAACTTACCTTAACATATCGCCCTTGTCTTAAAATTGTAAGTAAGAATCTATATTAACTAGTGTATGAAGGGTAAAGCTTCTTGCCCTTTTCTCTATCTTCAATAAAATTACTACAATGAAATTATTAGACGTTAATGAAGTCTATGTAGAAATCTGTTATTAAATAGGTCAGTACTGAGTATTTGTTTCGAAAACAAAAATGTATAACAATCGTTGACAACCAGTCAATTTTCCCACGGTTGATTTATGAAAACCTCATACATGTTTTTCAGTTAACTTTTATGTTATCCCCAATAGTTTGTTTGTAAGCAGGCATCAAATTCTCCCTTCTACTGTGACAATCTGATCATCAAAGTTAGCAACAGCAATTTATTAACTAAATAAATTTGCCATCACAACTATGGCACCAACTGATACCAGCCTCATGAACAACAACAACATCTCATGACCATCACCTCACCCCATGCCAAACCCCAGGCAAGCTTAACAACGTTAGAGCTTTGAAAAATTCACATCATGATAATATAACATCAACTGTCGTAAATTTAAATATCACAGAAATTAGAAGAAAAATACCACATAAAATAAAAAAAAAAATTAAAAAAAATACCTCCCGACTTGACTGCACTGCAAAGCATTTTAAATCTAATTCAAATCACATGCAACACTGTAGTGTAGTTCATATAATTACATACATACGAAGGTTCACACAAACTGGGTATTAAGTACTACATAAATGTGACCTATTGAATAAATCCAAGTCGCACTCACTTTATTCAATCCACTCAGCACGTTGAGGTTCACTAATAAAATCAAGCAGCAGCAAAAATATTAAAATGCACAAAATAAATAGAACACATTTTATATAATGGTTAAGTCGAAAAAAAAACAACCATGTAGTATACTAAAAGGTAGTAAAACGGCTGTTAAGCTGAGTACGAGTTCTGATTGAAAATTTAACCACTTGAGTGCTTCATTTCAATTGGCACCCGTGAGCAATGCTCTTGATAGCGTTCGAATGAGAGCTCATACGTGCTTGATTTTTTAGCTATAGAACTAAGCCGACACAGGTTGGGAATGTTGTGAAAAAAAATACTCTACTTGAAACACGTGAACTGTGATTAATGGTTTTTCAAATTAAAGTACCACCAGCAATTGGGTTCTAAGAAAAATCCATTTCGAAGGTGGTGAGGGGCAGTACATAAAGTAGCTATTGCTTAAAGAGTTAATCAGGAATGGATCTTTTAAGTGCGGCTGTAATTAAAAGGTATTTAAAAATGCACTGAGTGCGTACTTGAGGAGAATTCTTAAAATTCTTGTGCATTGGAGTATAGCTTTTTGTTTACTTAGAAATTTCAAACGGTTCGCTCATAAAAAGTTATTCAATAGCTACTTATACCTCTTTTAAACTTCAATTACGACTAAAATCAACAAATTTACATGCATATGTATATGTAAGTACAATCAGAAAAAAACACATATCTTTTACACTCCGGTAAAAATTTCTGTATTTTTTTATTTTTCAGTTTAAATTTTTTTAAACAATTAGAATAAATTTTCACATTTTCGAAGAAATATTTCTTCATTTCTAGGAATGTTTCTAATGCTTGGTTTTCACTTAGTCATTTTTTGTTTGACATGAAATTTAAAAGTTTAAAAAATCACATAAATAAAATTTTTTTTGCAATTTTTGCTATAAACATGTGAAGAGATCAGTTTTTTATATTTATCGCCATTATCAAACAGAAAAAAAATGCCAACGTGTTGGCATTTTTCATGTGACTGACAACAACTGACCATTGAAATTGACATAGTGAAAACCAGGCTTAATAATGATAAATATTTTTCTCGCACAAAAAAATTCTTATTTAAAGAGAACAATTTATTGAAAATGCAAAATTAATCCTTTATTTTAATAAAAAACTTATTATGAGAAGTATTTTCTTCAATAAAAACAAATATTTTCTCAAAAATAAAAATATTTTTTCTCTAAAAACGATATATTTATACCCCCACGCGTACTGCGTAAGGGGTATATTAATTTTGTCACGACGTGTGTAACACCCAAAAGGAGGCGTGGTAGGTATGGAAAAGTATATATATTCTTGCTCAGCATCACCACCTGAGTTGATTTAGCCATGTCCGTCTGTCTGTCCGTCTGTCCGTCTGTCCGTCTGTCCGTCTGTCTGTCGACACGATTACAGCCGTAATTTTGAAGTTATCGTAATGAAATTCGATATTTAAGCTTTTTTTAAAAAAACTAAGGTCAAGTTCGAGAATGGGCTAAATCGGATGAAAACCACGCCTACCTCCCATACAACCCCAAAATTGAAAACTCTACAAAGAAGCTAATATTAAAGCTACAATACTGAAATTTGGTATATGTATATTCTATGTCAAAACTAAGATGTCATAGAAAAATGGGCGTTATCCACCCACTAACACGCCCACCTCCCATACAACCCCAAAATTGAAATATCTATAAAGAGGCTAATATTAAAGTTACAAAACGGAAACTCGGTATTTGTGTTTTCAATGTGAAAAATTAAGTGTGTTAGAAAAATGGGCGTCATCCACCCACTAACACGCCCACCTCCCATACAACCCCAAAATTGAACAATCTATAAAGAGGCTAATATTAAAGTTACAAGATGGAAACTCGGTATTTGTGTATTCAATGTCAAAACTGAGGTGTGTTAGAAAACTGAGCGTCATGCACCTATTAACACGCCCACCTCCCATACAACCCCAAAATTGAAAAATCTATAAAGAGGCTAATATTAAAGTTACAAGATGGAAACTCGGTATTTGTGTATTTAATGTCAAAACTGAGGTGTGTTATAAAATTGGGCGTCATCCACCCATTAACACGCCCACCTCCCATACAACCCCAAAATTTAAAAATCTATAAAGAGGCTAATATTAAAGTTACAAGATGGAAACTCGGTATTTGTGTATTTAATGTCAAAACTGAGGTGTGTTATAAAATTGGGCGTCATCCACCCATTAACACGCCCACCTCCCATACAACTCCAAAATTTAAAAATCTATAAAGAGTCTAATATTAAAATTACAAGACAGAAACTCGGTATTTGTGTATTCTATGTAGAAACTGAGGTATGTTAGAAAAATGGGCGTCATACACAATCTAAGACGCCCACCTCCCATACAACCTCAAAATTTAAAACTTTATAAAAAGGCTTATATTTAAGCTGCAAGAAAACAATTTGATATGTATGTATTTTAGACACATAAAAATAATAAAATCTTTCAAAATCTCTTACAAAAAGCTCTCCAATTTAAGATTCTTCTACCCATAAGAATCGGCCGTGGGGTATTTTAACTTCGGCCAAGTCGAAGATATACCTTACTAGTTTTATTTATTTCTCCTTTTCAAAGAAGCTTTTTAAAATTTTTTGAGAATTTTAAGGATCGCATGTAGAGAACAGCATTCTCTGGAGCTAAGTCTATACCATTTTTCTCTAAACATTATGCCTTTTTCATCATATTTGTACAATTTCTTGATGTCCTGATTTTTTAATAATAATGAGAAGGTTTTATTGATATGCAGGATTCCTTTCGAACATGTAAATATACAGCTGAAACAATTTTATGTATGCTTGAAGTATAGTTTAGTGGTGTATATGAAGTATAGTGGTGACCGTGGCATGCAGGTTAAGTGCGTGGCTTAGCATGCTCGGAGCCCGGGTTCGATCCCCAACCGCGGCGAAAATTTTTTTTCAATAAAAAATTTTTCTGATCGGTCACCACCTCTCTGCAGACAATGGCAAACCTCAGAGAGTAAATAATGCCATGTAAAGCTTCTTGAGAACATGAACTTTAACCGTTCAGAGTCGGCATAAAACATGTAGGTCCAGTTCTCGGTCAATTGTGTGCAAACATTTAATAACACACACAACACAATTGATCATAAGAAGCTCGTTCAAAGTCCTTTCAAGGGCTGAACTGGCCAATTTGTTTTTTTTTTTTTTTAAGTATAGTTTAGCACAATCACTTCTGGCTTTTCTGACAAAAAACAGATTCCCAAAATATGTTGATAGAGAAATATTCTTTCCATTTAGTACCCATTTTTAAAACCAGCTACGTATTTTAAAAAAAGATGTGATTTATTTGAAATTCCTTATATTTGTATTGATTTCAATGAAATTATCATATTCTGAAGGATATATAGGCGATCATATTTACGTATTTTTCTCTTGACTGTTTCGAAGTTGCTGTCAAAATATATTAAAATTTTCTCAAATCTCTTTTTAAGTAGAATTATTAAAATAAATTTCTAAAGGCTCAAACAAGTTAAGGCCCAACCAAGTTATGCGTAAGCATACAAAAGCTAGAGAGCAAAAGAACGTACTTGCTCAGCAATATATTGCGTCGCCCAAGTTGTGCGTAAGCAATTTTTCGTTCAGTTTCTCAATTTTCGTTTACTTTTCAAAACTTGAGTGTGAGCGCTCGACACCGTATATTGCTAAGCAGAAAAGGGTTGCAACCTGTTTAATAAATAATTTAAATTTTGATTTTAAACACTTATGTATCGAAATTGTATTAAAAGTCAGTAACAAATGTATGTTTTAGACAGGATTTGTTTATTAAGCGGGGTTTGTATTGAAATTGACCCCTATTTTTAATCATAAAGCATGGATAAGTTTACCAACTTAAAAAAAAATATTTTTTTATGATTTTAGTTGGCAATCTTTTTCGACAAAAACAAATTATTTTTTTTTTGTCATTTCATTCGAATCGATTTATATTGAAATTTTTTTTCATGCTTACTTCGTTTTTAATTAATTTTGGAAAAGTGTGTTTTTGAACTTTTGTATACTTTTCGTTGACTTCTCTCTGAAACTTTTGTATGCTTACGCACAACTTGTTTGAGCCTTTATGCGTAAGCATACAAAAGTTTCAGAGAGAAGTCAACGAAAAGTATACAAAAGTTCAAAAACACACTTTTCCATACTTAATTAAAAACGAAGTAAGCATGAAAAAAAATTTCAATATAAATCGATTCGAATGAAATGACAAATAAAAAATAATTTGTTTTTGTCGAAAAAGATTGCCAACTAAAATTATAAAAAAATATTTTTTTTAAGTTGGTAAATTCATCCATGCTTTATGATTGAATATAGCGGTCAATTTCAATACAAACCTCGCTCAATAAATAAATCCTGTCTAAAACATACATTTTTTACTGATTTTTAATAAAATTTCGATACATAAGTGTTTAAAATCAAAATTTAAATTATTTATTAAACAGGTTGCAACCCTTTTCTGCTTAGCAATATACGGTGTCGAGCGCTCACACTCAAGTTTTGAAAAGTAAACGAAAATTGAGAAACTGAACGAAAAATTGCTTACGCACAACTTGGGCGACGCAATATATTGCTGAGCAAGTACGTTCTTTTGCTCTCTAGCTTTTGTATGCTTACGCATAACTTGGTTGGGCCTTAAGATCCCTTTCCACAATTTTCAAAATGAACAACAAAATCCCAACCTTGTTTAACTGATAAGCTTGGCCAAAAACCACCAGTTTTAAAGTGGGTTAAATGAACTCAAATGACCAAGGAACAGAATCTTTAAATGATTTTTGATAATATTGGGTAGATGACCACTTTTCAATTATTATATAGTCTTAATTATTAAGTGTATAAGTCCTTTAAACACTCTATCACTACCTCTATCTCTTACCCTTTCGTACAACAATAATATCATAAACACACACTTTGAGCACGCGTATAGCTCCAACTTTCGGAACACTGATTTTGTAAAACTTGAGTTCTTAGTCAGTAGAATCGATTTCCAACATCTTTTCGATAAGGTCCATGAAAATGTAGATAATGCTGTTGCTCTTTTTTATGACAAAATTTTTGTACTGCTTCACACAATCTGTCCCATTTAATAGGCAGAAGAACTTTTTGTCATCTCCCCTCTGGTACAATAAGGAACTACGTTCACTTCGTAATAAAAGGAACAACGTTCATTTCTCGTCCTTCTATTGACCTCACAAATTATCTTCACGTCTATAAACTTTTTTCTGCACTCTGTGAACATCTATATGAGTCTTATCTTGCTCATATTAAAAAAAAAAATTGTCGATATCAGTCAATCTTTGAATAGTTTTCTTCATTAAGTAATTGTGTTCAAACCTCTCTGACTTCTCTTGATATTATACTAGCTGATGTCTTAGCAAAGTAACATAATCTAAAAGATGATTTTTTTCCTGAACCCGATGGGTTGCCTGCTTTTGTCATCAAAAAATTTGCGAAGTTTTTGGCTCATCCCCTTTTGATTCTCTTTCAACTTTCTATTTCTAACTCAGTTTTGCCAAAGTTTTGGAAGAATTCGTATATAATCCCTTTTACATAAAAAATTACCTAAAAATTATATTTTTAATTATAGACCTATTGCAAAACTGTCATGTACTGCCAAAATTTTTTCCATTGCAAATCCATCTTTCCTCCTAGTCAACATGGTTTCCTCAATGGTAGATCGACTATCACCAACCTCACACAATTTGTTTCAAGAATTTGGAAAGCGGTTACGAAGTTTATGCAGTTTCCACCGACTTCAGTAAAGCGTTTGACAAAATCTCACACACTATCATCCTTCTTAAGCTTAAAGCCTTTGGTTTTCCATCTTTGTTTATATCATGGATTAAATCTTATCTCGAAGAACGCAGTTATAATGTAATTTTTATATTTTCCAATTCAAAATTTTTTAGAGCTACCTCTGGTGTCCCACAAGGCAGTCACCTTGGCCCTTTGTTATTCGTTTTAACAATTGCTGATGTTGATTGTATCATCAATGAATCCAATCTTTCTGTGTATGCTGATGATATAAAAATCTATCGGCGCATACAAACTAATGCCGATGCTGCCAATCTTCAAGACGATCTGGTCTGCTTTTCCATTTGGTGTCAAAAACAATCTTCTGGAACTCAACGTCAGCAAATGTCAAGCTATAACATATTCTCGTAAGCGACTCCAACTTCCTCCGAGAACCTATTACATTCTCGGCAAGCCAGTTTCCTCTGCATGCTTTTTACGGGTTTTAGGCGTTATTTGCGACAAGGAACTTATCTTTAGGTCTCATGTTGATAATATCATTAGTAGAGCCAACTCTGCACATGGTTGGGCACTTTAGTTGGGATCATAGCATTAAGAATGTACACACAGGGAATATCAAAAACATGTTCTGTGGAAAAAAGCACATAAATGTGGCGCTAAAATCATGTGGGAATATGAAAATTGCAAATTAAATGAAAAGTTTTGTGGTTATCGGCCCCAAATGGCGTTGGCCTTTTTGGAATGCTGCAGACTTGCAAATATGCGACACCTTAAACATGTAGCATATAAATGCTACATACAAGCAACACTGGGTTGCAAGCTCTAGTGTCAAAAATTTATAAGAAATCAAAATCAAAGAAATAAGTTTAGTTATTTTGAAATGGATTTAAATTAAAAGCACAGATTATTTTGTTTTTATTTCTTTTGCAAGTCAGCTGTGTTTAGTTTTGCAATAAGTGTTGCAGAGTTATACAAAAAAGCTACTCACAATTGATAGCAAATATTTGCAATTGCATCATCATTTTGCAACCTGGTGCAAATAAGCTCGTGAACTGTCCTATTGCATGATTCAGAGCAAGAATTGCAAAGCACCCAAAGAGATCAATAGAAAATAATTGTTGTAACCTGGTTTGGAATTTTAGTTTCTTATAACTCAAAAAATCTGATTTTTCTCAAGCAGCATTTGCTATGTTTTCTTAGGAATGGGCCTCTGTACAAAATATTTGTTAGTGTTTTTATACCCTAAACCTGAAAGGTCAGGGTATATTAACTTTGTGCAAACGATTGTAACGCATAGAACGAAGCAAGTCCGGTATAAAAAAGTATATATATTCTTAATCAGCGTCACCTCGTGAGTCGAGCTACTCATGTCCGTCCGTCCGTCCGTCCGTCTGCCCGTCTGTGTGTTGTCCGTATACACAGGATAAGAAGAAGAAGTGGAGATAATTGAATGAAACTTGGTACACATGGTCACATGCATCCAAGGATCTGCACTAATGAATATTTTTGGAATCCGCCCACGGACACGCCTACCTCCCATGCGACGCAAAAATTTAAAACTGCATAACTCAGCTCATACTAAATCTACAACACTAAAATTTGGTGTGTATGTGTTTTTTATCAACACAAAGATGTTTTCGAAAATTGGACGTCATTCGCTTACGCACACGCCCACCTCCCATACAACCCAAAAATTGAAAACGCAATAAATAAGCCTGTGTTCAACCTAAAGAGCTTAAATTTGGCACATATGTTTTTTATAACAACATAAAGATGGTTTTGAAAAATGGACATCATCCGCCCACGGACACGCCTACCTCCCATACAACGCGAAAATTGAAAACTGCATAACTCAGCTCATAGTTAATCTATACCAATAAAATTTGATATGTATGTGTTTTATACAAACGCAAAGATGTCTTCAAAAAGTGGACATCATCTGCTAACGGACACGCTCACCTCCCATACAACGCAAAAATTGAAAATGTAATAAATAAGCCTGTGTTTAATCTACGGAGCTTAAATTCGGCACATATGTTTTTTATGAAAAGACAAAGATGGTTTTGAAAAATGGACGTAATCCGCCTACGAACACGCCTACCTCCCATACAGCCCAAAAATTGAAAATGCAATAAATAAGGTTATGTTTGTCATAGAGAAATTAAATTTGGTATGTATGTATTTTATACCAAAACTAAGGTGTGTTCAAAAATTGGGAGTTATCCGTTTATGAACTCGCCCACCTCCCATAGCGAAAGCACAATAAAGGCATTAACTGTGAGCTACAGGAATAAAATTTGGTATGTGTAAATTTTTCATCAACATTTAAATGCATATAAAATATAGTGCATATACTTCATACGCCCACGGACACGCCCATTTACGAAAATATTTACAAACATTTTTTTGTTTTTGAAAAGTGGGCTTAGGGTATTTCATGGTCGGCCTAGACCGACTTTAGACTTTCTTTACTTGTTTTATACAACATTTTTATACCCTAAACCTGTAAGATCAGGGTATATTTAGTTTGTGCAAACGTTTGTAACGCCTAGAAATAAGCGAGTCCGGTAAAAAAATATTTTTTACACTGAAAAAACTTAATTTTCAAAATTAACAGAAAATTTTTAACCCAGGTTTTGCATCTGTAACGTTTATTTTCATTTTAATAAAGGACATTTTAAAATGAGCTTCTTAAACGTTCGTTTGGATTGTTTCTATAGTTAAACTTTTAAAATTAGCTTTTAAAACAATCGTTTGATATTTTAAAATACACATTTTAAAAATAACTTCTAATTCTTCTAAACCATTTAGATTAATCGTCGGTATGTTAAGGAGAGAGAAACAAGGTTTTCTTAACGACAAGACATATGACTTAAGAGCGATGAATTTAAGCTTGTAAGTCTTGCCAATCTGATATATTTATGAAATCTTCATTCAACTTTATACATAAACTATCTCCAACAATAAAGATCTGGAAGAGTACAGTTGAAGATCATCAATATATGCTTTCATGGCCATATGAAGACATTTAGTGAAGATATCATTTTGAAATATTGATAATATTTATAACTTCCAAACTAACTTCCGAAAGCAAATAACGTAACAGTCCATGTTAGAAATCTTCTTTTAAGATTATAAATATTTTGTGCAAGTTTTGCGACTTTCTGAATAGAATAAAATTGTTTGAAGAATTTGAATTAGTACTCTGTTCGTTTGCGTGAAATTTCGCTCGCAACATGAATTTTTTTGTTGTGTGAAAATTCTGACAAATATTTTGTACCGAAGAAATTGAAAAATTTAAGAAAGTCATGCTTTACTTCTCAAAATAGAGAAAAATAAATACATAAGAACCATACCAGAATAACAAGGTAGGCGCATATTGGAGAGGAAGTGAGCTAGATGTCAAAATCAGCTGTTCTAATTGTTGTTGTTGCCTTTTCGTTTGACGTTTATAGCACCTCACAGCATTATTTGTGTAAAACTAGACATTTGAGCAGCCATATTAATATGAGCCTACCTTATTATTCTATCATGATAAGAACAACAAAATTTACGAAAACTGTCACTGTCACTTCAAAATAAGTAGGGAGTTTAATTAAATTGTCGTGAAAAAATGTTGCAAGACAAATGTTGAAAGAAAATTTTCACAACGGAACAGAGTACAACTTTGACGAACATATTGTGAAAAATTTCACACATATGTATGTATTTCACGGCTATAGTTTTTTTAATGTATATTTGAGTAAAATTTCACATGAAACTGAACAGAGTACTAGGTATTAGGAAAAACTTTTATGTCAATATTTAGAACCGTTATCGTTGTTTATTAATCAATTAAGTATCTATTAAATGTCGTCGAAAGTTAATGTATTTTCATGCGGTTTTTTTCATCAGTAACTAAATCAATAATTTAGTAAGCAGTAATCAGTAACAAAACCAAAAAACAACAATTTCGGCAAATGATATTCAATGCATTTTCAGAATTTTTCTTTAAAAAAATTTAAAAAAAAAATCAATTTTATGCACAGAAAAAATTTTAGATCTTAAAATTGTGTATGAAACCGGCAATAAATCCTTTTCAGGAATAAAAACTGTTTTCGAGTCATAACTGTAAAGATATGTAAGGTTTGGAAGAAAAAACTCAATTTTGTATAATTTTTTAGTGATCATAAATTTTAAGGGTAAACTTGCCCCCCTTCAGCTTTCAGCAATTTTTTACTTACCACAACAAAAAGTTTCCATTTCAATCTCTTCCATTTTGAAAATTTATTTAAATGTCTTGCCAAGAATAAACAAGTTATTTAAATTATATTTCTTGCAATTCACACATAAATTTCTCAAAATTTATTTAAAAACAGTTCACATATTTGCACAAAAGAATATTCGCGAATTTATCAAAGCTAAAATGCAATAAAAAAAAGCAAAAGTTAGCAATGCGCAAGCGTGACTAGCGGCTAAAAGAAAACACTGACGGCTGCCACAACTGAACGCAAGTCGATCCTTGCACTAACTGTGCTAAAAAGTTATGCGAGCCAACTTCAGAAAACAGTCGAAGCGAGAAAATTATTATTAAAAGATAGTAGCAGATAGTTGGAAGCACGAGCAAGAGAAATATAAAGAGAATAAAAATGACAAAAGTTTATTTCAAAACAAAACAATAATTATAATAATAAAAGGTAGTAGAAGCAAAAAATACAAAAAAGAACGCAGGTATAACAATAAATGTCAACGTTGAGCACATTTTGCGTACGTGTTAATAAAAATAAAAAAAACAAATTATGAAAAAAGTTAAGCAAACAAACTTCAGCTAAACTTGAACTAAGCGTGCGCAAATTGTTGGCTTTCAATACCTTTTTTGCTATAATTATCTGTGCTATAAAAAATAAATATTGAAATATCGCAAGTAGGTTTTGAAATTGTGGAAAATAGTCAATAAACTAACGGTTTGTATGTTAGCACAGTTAGCTAGTAAGTTAAACAAAATCATACAGTTAATGTAAAAACTATGGCAATAGAGTGTAGAAATTTGCTGTTTAATTTTTCAATTTCCAATTTTAAATCAAGGCAAGTGACGGACACATTTAAATATTTAAATAATGACTTTGTCCATTTTGGTCTGTCACTGATTTTGGTCAGTTTTGTCAGTTAAGCCATAATTTTTGCTATTTTATGAAGCGTAACTGGCGGATGGTAGGCAGCCGCCATTGCTTTTGATGAACCTGTCATAATATGCAAAGAAGTCAAAAGTTGTTGTTGTTAAGTGAATATTTTTTTGATTTAAGTTGAATGAAACTCAAGACAAGGGCAATGTTGTTGAATTTAGCATGGCTGCTGCTGTTGTTGTTGTTGTTGTAGTTTTTGTTGTTTTGATTGTCATTAAATGTTAATAAATTAGCATAAAGTCGCCAGTGACAGCGACATGTAAGAAGTTAAAATTAAAATTTATACAAAAACAATGATGAAGGTTTCGATGGATGGCTTGCATGGCTGTTTGGATGGATGGCTGGTTGGATGGATGGCTGGCTGCATTTGGCTGCAGGGAGTTTGTTAAGGGTAACACATTATAAGTAGAAATAGTAGAGGTATAAAAGAAGCGAAGAAAACAGAAAATACATAAAAAAAGGAAACATTTTTTTCGTTGTCATCAAACGTGAGCAAAATAATTAGCGTTTATTTTCGTCTCTGTTTGGTGTACTACTGTGTTGATATTCCTTTTGTAATTTTTCATTAGCCTTCTTGTTTTATGCTTTTTTTTTGTAGTCATCAGAAAACCTCTATTAAAAACTTAAAATTCATTTTATACATGTTTTATACACTAAAAACTCACAAAATGTTAAGTTGCCGAAAAACTCATTGCAAGGTAAAATATATGTTAATTTTTTAGTGTTTCTTTTAAAAGTGTTTTTTCACATAATAATTCCTTTTTTTCCATTTAATTTATTCCGCTGGCAAAACTACACAGGATAATAAGGGAAAGAGAATAAAAAATTAACAAAAACATGAAGACGTGCGTTTTACGTGCAGGCAAACCATTCAAGGACTTGAATAGTTCTTTTGAAGTGGAAAATAACTCAAGTTCATGTAAGTCACGATTAAGCGATTTAAGGATTAGTCTAGGGGTGCACATATGTGTGTGTATGGAGAATATTGAAGAGAGCAATTGCTTAAACGAAAAAGAAAGCAATTTTTGTTTGTGGAAAGTAATAGAAGAAAAGTTGCTATTAAGTAGGTAAAGAAAAGTAGTTACAGAGGCAAAATATGTTTTTTATACTTGTTTTCAATATTTAAAACAGGTAATTAGATACCTGATAATAGGATATCAGACGGGTTAATGTGATATAATGAAAAATTGCCTACCGTAAAAATTTAATATTCTGCCACCATCTTGATTCGAACCTCGTACCAACGCACAAGAGTCGATCGCACTAACCAAATGCCATTTGTCTAATGGCAAGTGACTCAACAAAATGTCAGCAAAATGCAAGCAAGCCGAACATGAATTTTGCAAGTTTTAGCTAAAAAAAAACAAAGGCAAACACGAAACGGGCAAAAACAGAATCGGTTTTCAGGCATGATGCGGCCGTATAATGTAATAAAATTTCAACTCATCAGATATTGTTCATTTCACCCATTTATTCCCAAGCGGTCATTCACTGGCGATTAGTAATTCGAATAAAAACCGTTAAAAATTCTTTAAAACCATTAAAAAAAGATTGTTTTAGATGCTTTAATTATTTATTTTAACAAATTTCAGAATATGCTGAAAACTTTATGGAGTCCTATTAATCGCCTGACATAAAAAATAAAATCCTCAGAATTGACATTAAAAAAAAACCAAAAATTGAATAGTTGATAATTATAAAATATCCAACTTTGAGCGGTCGTATTTAATTTTTTTAATTTTCGGAGCGAAATTTTTGAATTTGGACCCCAAAATTGAAAAAACGAACCTTTTGACATAAGGAAACATCTTCAGCCTAAAGAGATTATAATTTTTTTAACGATTTTTATTCGAATAACCAATCGTCAGTGAATGTCCGCTTGGTGGTGCCCATGCAGGGACCAATTCTAGTAGAAAATAATGCAGCAAAACTTGAGAGAGAACAACCCAGAAAAGTTTAAGGCACTCAGGAAAGCAAATTGAAAGTAACATGGTGCGAACAGCATGGATTCATGCTCTTCGTCGAGACGAATTGTTGGCTTATGATCAGTGTTGCCAATCTAGCCTTTTTGAGGCTAGATCTAGCCTTTTTTTTTGTTGTCTAGCCTCGAAAATTACCATCTAGCCTCTAGCCTTTTTTTTAGCCTTTTTTTGTTTTTTTCTAGCCTTTTCTAGCCTTTTTTAATATATTGCTTAAAGATGCATTACTACATCCAATTTTTCTGAAGTTGCAATTTTGAAAGTGTAAATCTTCTATTGCTCTTTTTATTCTTTTAAAGTGGTTAAACCCAAATATTTTCTGTTATAGAGAAAGAAAACTCCAGTTACTCTACAGAAGAAATAACTATAATTGAAATATAATGGCAAAAAATTGTAAATCACAAGTAGAATAGGAATCTAGCTGGGCAGAAGCTAGAGATTCGTTGAATGAAGATCCGTTCCAAGAGCTATCAGATTTGATTTTTAGTTTTATTATTTTAGCATTAAGCAACGCTGAAAGGTAGAAAGAATTCTTAGTACAACGAAATTTCAAAAAAAAAAACTAGAAAAGAAACCGTATTCAACTGTTCTTAAAAGAAAACGAGTAAAGAAAGTCTAGTCCGACTATGAAATACCCTAGACCTCCTATTATATTTAAATAAACTATATATTAAAATACTAAAACAAATAGAAGTAACTTCCTATTTTTGTTTAAAATTCCTGTATTTATAGAACTATATAGGTTTTACTAATGAAGGTTGTATGGGAGGAAAGCGCGTTCGTAGGTGGATTACGCCTTTTTTTGTGAGCACACCTTAGTTTTATATACTATGATCTCATACCAAGTTTTATCTCTGTAGGCCAAATATAAACGTTTCTATTGTGTTTTCCATATTGTGGGTTTCATGGGAGATGACCATGTTTATGGGCGGATGTCGCTCAGTTTGTGAACACATCTTAGTTTTGATACAACAATCTCAATACCAAGTTTTATATTTTTGGCTCATATAAACCTCTTTATAGCGTTTTTACTATAGTGGGTTGTATGGGAGGTGGGCGTGTTTAAGGGCGAATGACGACTATTTTACATCTAAGTACACATCTAAGTTTTAATATAAAATACATATCTGATAAGTTTAATCCCTGTAGTTCAAATAAAAGGGTCTTTATAATAGTGTTTTCAATGTTGGAGTTGTATGGGAGGTGGGCATGTTCATGGGTAGAGCACGCCAATTTTTTGTGTACGTCTACGTTTTGATACAAAATAAATACATTTAAATTTTATTTCGGTAGCTTAATTACAACCATCTATACAGCGATTTTTATTGTTAGTTGTATGGGAAGTAAGCGTGTCCGTGGGCGGATTCTAAAAATATTCAATAGTGTAGATGCTTGGGTTCATGTGAACATGTGTACCAATCTCATCTCCTTCTTAACCTATATTAACAGATAACACATAGACAGACGGACGGACGGACGGACGGACATGGTTAGCTCGACTCAAGAGGTGACACTGATCAGGAATATATACTTTTCTATACCGGACTCGCTTATTTCTATGCGTTACAAACGTTTGCACAAAGTCAATATACCCTGACCTTACATGTTTAGGGTATAATAGCGTTAACAAATCTAGCCTTTTTTTAGCTTTTTTTTTAAAGCCATCTAGCCTTTTCTAGCCATTTTTTAAAGGCCATCTAGCTTCTTTTATCAAAACTTTCTGGCAACACTGCTTATGATAAAGAAATGGAGCAAAGGTTCATCGAGCTAGAAACAAACCATTTAAAGAGGCATTCTCTTAGAGAGCTCTTCGTGCCTGAACAAATATTGATGCCAACTAGGACACCATCAGAGTCAACAAATACGAATAATGCGACGGCGACGGCGACGGCGACTTTTACCGAAGACATGTCCGGGATCAATCAACACCTGTTAATAGTGAAAGCAGTGCAGAGTCTATAGCTTGTTGGCCCACCTGCCGAGTAGCAGAAATAAGATCGGTTGCTTGCAGACCACCGCAAATATTTTTTTATGCTTTCACCTCATAGGAAAACAAGGAAAAAAACAATCAAGAAGATAGTTCATTACATGTATCTCATTACATCGCTCTCCAAGACTGTGCAAAGCGCAGATCATATCGCATTCCCTACAAAAAGCAATAGCTTATTGCTAGCCAGAACTGTGGAGCCCTGTGCAAACAATGCAACCAACAGGTTCGTCTTATCCACCGAGTAAGTGAAGATTTTTGAAACGAGTTGGAATCGACCAACTTATCTGATTGACTCATTTGACAAATTACCAAACGTTTTTGCTCCCTTTGGAAGAGAGAAGAAAACTGAAAACTGTGAGAAAACTGTGAAGAAATGTTTGTCCCTCTGTCTGTCTGTCTCTCTGTTCCGTATAGGCTCGCACACCGTTGATCCGATTGAGTTGCAATTTGAACACAGAGAACGTTTGATATAGAGAAAGAACAAAGGGGTTGTAAAAAAGTGGGCGGAAGCATGTGGGCGTGGAAGCATGTGGGGTTGTAAAAAAGTGGGCGGAAGCATGTGGGCGTGGCACTCTATAATAACTTCTAAACGCCTGGACTAATTTTCATGAAATTCGGTGTGAAGGTTCAACTGCTTCCAAAATAAAACATAGGCTATAAAAAAGATTTCCGCAAGAGGGCGTTTTTAGTAGAGCTTTTTAAAGACATAATAACTCCTAAACACCTGTACCGATTTTAATGAAATTTGGTATGCACGTTCAACTCCATCCAAGGTAAAACATAAAATATAAAAAAACGCCTGGACCGATTTCAATGAAATTTGGTATGAAAGTAAAGCATAGGTAAAAAAGTGTGCGGAAGTATGAGGGCGTGGCACTCTATAATAACTCCTTAACACCTGGACCAATTTCAATAAAATATGGTATAGTGGTTCGACTGCGCCCAAGATAACATAGGCTATAAACAATTCCAAAGACTTCCGCAAGAGAGCGCTTTAAGTTTGCGTTTAAAATACTCAATAACTTCTAAGCGCCTGCACCGATTTCAATGAAATTTGGTATGAAAATAAAGCATAGGTAAAAAAGTGGGCGTGGTACTTTATAATAACTTCTAAACACCTTTACCGATTTTAATGAAATTTGGTATGAACGTTCAACAAAAAAATATAAAAAAAATCAAAAGACCGCAAGAGGGCGCTTTAAGTAGTGCATTGTTAAGATTCACTAACTCCTAAATGACTTGACCGATTTTACTTATATTTGGTACGTAAAATAACCTGACCCTGCAACAGAATTGAGGCTATTTAAATTTAAGAAAACTTCCGTGAGAGGGCGCTTTATTCAATCTGCTATGTCTGGCTCATTCACGTCAAAACGGATGAACTGATTTCGATGAACTTGGTAAGCATTTGTATCTGTTACTGAAAAAGATCGTAAGCTTTTAAAAGTTCTTTCGACAAAAATCAAAGAATGAGCCGAAGGCAAACGAAGTCAAGAACCAAAGTCTAACGAAAAAAAGAAGTTTAACGAATACGAGCAGAAGCTATATAAAGATGACAAAAAAATCGACCAAAACTGAAGTTGAACGCAGGCAATCCAAAAATCGAATTGATGATTGTAGGATTTTTTAAAATTTAAATTTTTTGAGGTAAAATCTCGAAATGACTTTTTTCAAACTGGGTGACAATTTTCCTCAGAAACCAGACGTCAGATCGAGACGTTGAAGATGTAATTTTTTTGGTAATCATGTCCGGCAGGTACAGAAATTTTTTACGGAATTTCGCAATTTTGACTTAACGCTTTCGACGGAGGGAGGGGCAAAACCCAAAATAATGTAAAAATGTAATTGATCATTTAAAAATGTTAAAATGAGAGCAGTTTTAAAATCGTACTTTTTCTGTTTCGAGACACAACTTCTAGTAACAGTAATTAGGCTAGTGCCTAATAGAATAGAACTGTGGCATTCACGTTTTTATCAGCGAAACATAATTTCCAATCGAAGTTGCGATAAAGTTGGCGTTTTAGGCAAAGAGGAGTGTAGGTTAGAATATGAAAAAGCAGCGGATATGGTGTAGTGGTCCAAATTAACAAGAGGAGCGTTAATACTCACATAATATTGTTCATGATGTGAAGTTAGAAAAAGGTTAGAAAGTCAGATAGTTAGTTATTTTACTGAGCAATAAGGTCAAATTATTGTACTTCTGGAGATGTTTTGCCCGAGTGACATAACAAAGACGGGTTGCGAACATTAAAAGTGCTGAAATAACGATTTCACTTTCTAAAATTTGCGTTACCGAATCACAGAGAAAGGATAAAATTTCTTAAAAAGTGGGCCCCTTCCATAAATTTGAACTTCAGTATACGTAGCTGAAGCTGAGCCAGTGCAAACAGACACTGAGCTCAACCCACACAGATCGCTCACATTCAGATCCGGTTGGCATCGATATGTTACATTTACATTTGAAAAGAAAGCAGTGAGTGATACCCAGGTATATGAAAATCCAGTAGACCTGCATCCTCGACGACCTGGTCATCACTTTGCGCCATTATTTGAGGCCTAATAAGAGCAAAATATGCATAAACTGAGAAAAAATTCAGTCTCAGTTCACGAATATTTCAAAAATGTTTACGAAAATTACACGAGTTTTTTTGCAGAGTGCAAGTTTCAAACCAAAAATAAGATCATAAACTGGAATCCATGTTTAAGTTGGGGAAATATTCTGTTATGTATATTAAAACTCTTTTTTATATATAGAGGAATTTGATATTCTTTAAAATCATTAAAATTCATCCAAACTTTTTTACTTAAACTACTTCATTCGTTTACGTAAATGTCTTTTAATATGGCTTTCTTTAGATTTTCCTTCAACATTTTCACCGTTGACATGAAATTGATTTCGACAAACAAATAAACTCAAAGTTAAAAATTAAAAAAAAAATTCCTCTTCTTAAAAACCTGCTGCACAGATGTTCCCGGAAAAATCAGTGCATTACACTAAACTAAATAAACATTTAACTCACTTCCACAACACCGAGCAATAAAGTTTTACTTCAAAAGTCAAAAATAGAGTGTGAAAGTATAGGAAAAACTGCCAATAACTTCATAAAATGAACGCCATTAAGCGAGCAACAGCAGCAGCAACAACAACAACAACATATACGTGGCAACTGCTTAATGTCAGCATGATTTTGTTTCTTGTTGTTGGTTTTGTAATTGTATTGAATTTGACGTTTGACCCAAAATCACCTGCAATATTTCAAAATGAGCCATTGAAAGGCGGCAGCCAGCCAACCAGCTATTCAAGCAACAAGCCATACACATACAGAGTAGAACAAGTGAATGCTCGAATGCTCGCAGAATGAAGAGTTTATAGCTTATCATGGTTTTTTGGAATTTTTTGTGATTTTGTTGCCAGAGGGGTTGTTTACATAAGGAAGTCATGTGTTGCATGTAACAACATTGGCAGCATCTGAACCCATGAGCTGAACGAACTCTTTGGAATTTAACATTGCAACAACAACAAACAAACAAACAAGTGCATACATTAAACAAGAAATTTTAAGCAAACCATTAAATTGCACTGAAAATTCATTACAACTCATGAGGGAACATCAAGAAGATGACAAGCAGTTCATGAAAATTATACAAAGTTTTTACCACAAAATAGTGAAGTCAAACTTTTGACTTTTAGTTTTGGATACAATCTTTAATCTTCAGTTGAGAACATTTTATTCAGAGCCAGTGTTAATTTTATCTCTCTTGCTTTGACATTTTTCATACATATCGTATGCAATTCGTATGAAAGCGTCCAATGAGTAAAAATTTAACTAATTATTAAGTTTTGCAAGAACTCTGTTGCATACCTGACTTCCTCTCCCTTCACTGGTAAGCAACAATTAAACTTTCAACTTCCTTTCTGTTGAAATTAGCAATTCTTGACCATCTTTCAATAATAATAATACTAATAAAAATAATAATTGTGGAAGGCGCTTTATATGGCAGTTAATTTCCATATAAATGTTTTGTCCAAAAAATGGCACGCGCCATTTTTTTTCTTCAAATACTTTAATACTTGCGACAACAGCAATAAGTATTTTTTTTATATTTTTATCTCTTAGTTATTTATATAGTGTTTAGCTTTCCGTGCCATAACCACGTTTGACAGCAACAAATCATTTATTGCCAATCGATAACATTTTGAACATTAAAATTTTTAATGCTTATCAATTTTATTATTCTTGTTGCTATCGTTGCTTTGTATCGTAGCAGTTCCTTGGTATTACAGTTGCTGACATTTGAAGACAACACTTTGTAACAATATATGTTGTCAGTCGCAATCGCAGTCGCTATGTTGCTTGGTGCGTGGACAACAGTAAATGTTCTTTCAAAAGCGGAAATAAGCACACCGTTCAACAGTTTATGGAAAAGTTCAACTCAACACATACTAATGACTGTGACAGGTTGGTCATATCGTTGGTTAATGTCATAATTATTATTACCATGGCGGTGCGTTGGTAGATTGATAATTTTAATTGCTATTATAATGTTAAATTTGTTCACTTCCTTATTAGTAAAAATATGAGGAAATAAAGTTTCATAGGTCAAGTTGTTAAAAAATAAAAATTATTTCGAAATTTGCTATTCAGCAAATTTTTTAATAATTTTATTTTTATTTTTTTTTGAGAAAGAGAAAAAGATAAAAATGTTTGTATATTACATCTAATATTTTATATCTTTAAATGGCAAAATATCGAATTTTTGGAGGTCTCAAAAGAGTTTGTAAAGACATAAAATTTCAAAATTTGTTTAGCCAATATTAGTGTACAATCAAAAACTTTACTGTAGGAGCCTTTTCCTGAAAGGATGAAAATGGGAATCTACACTCAGAAAAAAGTATCTCGGAATATGATAAAAAAGGCATCATATTTAGAGAAAAATTGCATAGACTTTGCTCAAGAGCATTTTCATCTAAATATTATTTAAATATTTATTAAAGCTCATATTTAGCTTTTCTCTAAATGTGATCCTAAAAACTCCCTAAAAACGAAAAAAAAAGCTTGTACGAAGAATAGAAATACATAAAAATATATCGTTTTTAGAGAAAAATACTTTTTATTTTTGAGAAAATTTTATCAGAAATATACTTATCATTATAAGAGACAATGAAATATTTCCATTTCCCACAAGTGAATAAATATTTCTTCGAAAATGTGAAAATTTATTCTAATTAAAGAAAATTTTATTTGAAAAAGAGAAAATTGCTATTATCGAAAATAAAGAAATTTTTTATAGGAAAAAGATATGAAAAGATATGAAAAAGATATGTATTCTTTCTGAGTGCAGTGCCAGAGTACACTGCTGTTATGAAGGGAACATTTCTCTAGTATTCTAAATGGCGACGCTGACACCAATCCCGCCAGTAGGGATGATATTCTGGAAACCACAATTATGAATAACAGGGTTCTTGCCCGACTATAACGAGGTCTTAACAGCTATAGCTGGGCTTAATAACAACAAAGCTGAGCTGTTTAAGACTGGAGGCGAAGCTCTGTTTAAATGCATTCACAAGCTTGTATGCACAATATGGTCAGAAGAATGCCCTTACAGTTGAATTGGAAACTCAGCGTGCTCTGCCCAATTCACAAAAAAGGCGATCCAACCATTTGCGCCAACTACCGTGGGATCAGCCTTCTTAATATCACATATAAGGTCCTGTCGAGCGTTTTGTGTGAAAGACTGAAGCTCATCGTCAACCAATTGATTGGACTTTATCAGTTTGGCTTCAGAACTGAAAAGTCCATCATCGACCAGATCGTTACGCTCCGACAAATCTTGGAAAATACCCTCGAAAAACAAATCGACACACACCATCTTTTTGTCGATTTCAAAGAAGCCTTCGACAGTCCAATATAAAATCACCTTTATTCCACCATATCTGAATTTGGTATTCCTGCCAAGTTAATACGTCTTTGCAGGATGACATTGAGCAACATTAGCAGCGCACTGAAAATCGGGAAGGACCTCTACCCTCCGTTCGACACCAAGCGAGGTTTCAGACAAGGTGACTCCTTATCATGCGTCTATTTGAATTTAGTAATGGAGAAGATCTTCCGATGCTGCTGATCTGAGACACAGTGGCACAATATTTTATAATAGTGTTATGCTGATGGCGAGAAAAAGAGAGCTAGAAAAGAGTCGAGTCGAATGGGTCTTGCAGTAAACGCAGATAAATCGAAGTATCTTGTGTCAACAAAAAAAAAAACTCCCAGCGTTTTGGAAACCACGTCACAGTAGATAACATCTCCTTTGAGGTTGTAAAGGACTACGTTTACTTAGGATCCAGTATTTAATCCTCCAACGATATCAGTATTAAGATTAAACGAAGTGTAACTCTTGTCAACAGGTGTTACTTTGGGCTCAGTAGGAAATTGAGAAGCAGAGCTCTCTCTCTCGACGAACAAAACTAAAGCTCTATAAGTCAATAATCATGCCCGTAAGCATCACAAATTTGGACGGTTGATCAGCACTGATGAAAGGACTTTGGGAACGTTTGAGAGAAAAATCCTTCTCAAAATCTATGGTCCGATTTGCATCAATTGCGAGTTCCGAATAAGATGGAATCTCGAGCTGTATGAGCTATCTGTCAACATCGATATAGTGAAGTGGCTTTGCTGGCTAGGTCATGTCGAGAGAATGAACGACAACGCTCTAGCGAAAAAAATTATTCGATTCAGTACTCAGCGATGGCCAATGCAGACGAAGAAGACTGCATTTCCCTAGGAAAGATCATGCATTGGTTAACCTAACGATACTTGCAGTTTCTAACTGGTGCCAGGAAGCGCAATACAAAAGAGGCAAAGAGTAAGCGGCATCTAAGTAAGTAAGAATTTCAAATATGGCAACTTCCACTCGTGGTGGCTAATGGTGTGATTGTGATGAAGTGAATTGATAATCGTGCCGAATTTTTGGGCTTTAATCTTCTACCTCCTCAAGAATTGGCGTGGACTTGAATGTTTCTATGTGGACTTATGAAATGGCCTAGATGTCCCGATTGACGTTTTTCAAAACGTGGTCATTTGTCGACAGATTGCTCTGAAAGGTGAGTGGGTGGGGTAGGGTACATGCCAATGACGCTCTGCCTTCGAGATGTTGCTAGAAAAATCACGGTAGGGTACATTGGTGCACATGTGAACTAACTGTGAAGGAAAGGCTGCTTCGGCATCTTAGGATTAGATTCCAGAGGGCCAGATTAGTCAGAGATAGTGATTTTTCCCAGCACAGCGATAGGCACTTAAGAGATGGCATACACTGAGGGAAAAAATGCTGTTATTTCAAACAGATTATGGGTTGAAATAACAGATTTCACTGTTAAAAACCATCCAACAAATGAAATCTTCAAATCAACAGTCGGTTGACTGTTGGTCTATAGAACACGAAACTCGTATAAAAACTTATTTATTGAAATTTTATCATTGATTTGAAAATTCATGTATGGCCGAGTGTGCTGACGTGTGCCTCTAGTACTCGAGTGCCCACGGTTCAAATCCGGCAAAGACGAACGAAAATATTTTTTTTATTTAAAATAGTTTTTTTTTAAATAAAAAATGAAATTTGCAATTTTTTTTTTGCAATCAACTTATTTTGAAGGTTATTTTTTATCAAATTATTAATGAAACAGAATAATTATTATTTCAATTATTAAATTACAAGTTTTAATACTTAAACAGCTAGGGTTCGAACCCACGTCCCCCGGATGACAGTCTAGTGCACTTTCACTGAGCTATTGGCAACGGTAATATATGTATATAGCAAAACACATTTAAAAACTATTGCTTAGAAAAAATAGATAATTCAACAAAAGCACAAAAATATTTCAACAGATGATTTTAACATCAAAAAAATACTTTGAAACGTTCTTTCAACAAAGAAAATTGTTTACTTACACGCAAATCATTCAATCGAACAGTGTTTTGAAATAACAGCGACCAACTGTTAATATTACAGTTGATATTTTTCTGAGTGTAGAAATGACCAGTGGTGCATGACATATGACATTTGTCGTAGCCAGGGCCCTTCTTTTGATGTTAGCGGAATCAGCCGAGGTGGTACTATTTTAACAGAATGGCCTCTACGGAGAAAATAACCAGTTTAAAACCTATCACGTGATAGATTCCAAGTGATAGTGACCGGTCCCAATTCTGACACAACACAAGAAACCAACTGACCCTTTTTACATGACGTTGTCATCGACAGGAGTAAATTGACATCGGCTACATACCTTTGGACCAACCTTAGAACCAGCTCAAAAATATATCGGCAGGAGTCAATTAACACCTCACAGATACCTTAGGACCTAATCATTAGTCGGTCTATTTATAGCACATGGTTGTTAAAAATTAAATTGAATTAAATTATTATATTAAAATTTTTGATACTTCACAGACAGGATACGAACCCACGTCCTTTGCATGATAGTCAAGCGCACTTCCACTGAGATATTGGTAACGAAAAACGAAAACACATTTAAAAACTGTTGATCCCGTTCTGAGCAATATCGAACCTGATAGGCTAAATAAGAACTGTCACAGGACCGGTCATGTCAGAGTAATTGACTCTGATTTTTCCGTAGGAGCGGGATTGTAGTCCTTCTCCGTTGAATTCATTTTTACGGACTACAGATGGTGAGGTCCCTTCTTTTTGAGGGGTAAGGGAAGTGGTTCGTCCACCGGCTTTGGTGGTGGGTACAATAGAGCTAATGCAGCTCAGGGAGAAATAGTCTCCGGGTAAAGATGGTATGAGGCGGCCGTGGTAGTGAGTGTTAATTGTGTGGCGTGCGCACTACCACGAAGTTTTTTCAATGTAAATTCATTTTTCCGTTTGGCCGTCACCTCTCTGCAGACAATGACGAACCTCAGAGAGTAAATAATGTCAAGTAAAGCTTCTTGAGAACATGAACTTTAGCCGTTCAGAGTCGGCATAAAAATGAAGGTCCAGTTTTTGGCCAATTGTGCGTAAACATTTAATAACACACACAACACAATTGATCATTAGATGCTAGGTCAAAGTCCTTTCAAGAGCTGAAATAGCCATTTTGGTTTTTTGTTTGTTTGTTGTTTAGATGGTATGGCTGCGGGTGTGTGTAAAAGTATCTGGAAGGTCATTTCAAAATGCTAACAAGCCTTCTTAGGTGAAAACATCTTCCCTGACGAATGAAAACAGAAGCGGGTTATCGTGTTTTTGAAGTCACCAGATAAGTTCAGGAGCAATCGCTGGTGTTAAGGGGACATCAGTCAGCTTTCGGTGCTTGGAAAAGAGCTGGTGAGGCTCATAGTGGAATAGGAGTGGCTCTAGGAGTGGAAAGGGGAGCAGATTTGCGACAAACAATCTGGTTTCCGCAAAAGAAAAAGCGTCAAAGATGTTTGGTCGCACGTTAGGAGCGCCGTTAATGAGAGTAGCTCCTAATATGTTTTAAGGCTGTTAATTGATTTTATGGGCGCTTTTGACTATCTATGCTGGGAAAGGATGTTAATAGGCTGAGGGAAGTGTGGTGAAGGGAAATTAAGCTTTGCCAGAGCTATACTCTGGTAGGAAAGCGTGCGTTATAGGTGTAAACCAAACTGTTAGAAGTCAGAAAATTGCAGAAAAATTAAACAGCACAATTGATCATAGGAAGCTTTGTTTCAAGGGCTGAAATGGCCAATTCGTTTTATTCTACATCTAATATATTGTCTCAATCTCATTTAAATTTGCCTGAAAAACATTACAGTGATCTAAAATATCTTTGTCCGTTCTTCGCCGTATGGTTCTTAGTTCGTTTCTTTCCATTTTTGTCTTATATTCGGGTATGGATATAATGAATCCTATGTTTGACTTCTCAGTTTTTAACTGATTCAGAATACATGGCTGTTTGAATGGGTTATTTTGCCCGGTTTGTAATTTCCTTATCAGGAAAGAGCGAATCACGCTCTGTTCATGTCTGTTCACGTCACGTGAACACTTTAGGAACTTTTCTAAATGGGTCAGACAGCTGTATGATGTACGATGGCAACCGTATTTTTGCGATTCTTGTCAACGAACCTCAAAATACAATTCACATTTTTAGCTAGAAATAAAAATGCGGCTACTTTTTTATTCATCATATTGTAAAGAGGACCGTCTTTTTTGCTTACTTTACTACTTCTTTATACTCAAATCAACATTCAATAAAGATGGCGCCCAATGAAATTATATCGAGAATTCTTTACTAATCACAGCTGTCATCAATCATTTCCGTGAGCTGTCAATGTCAAGTCACATATGTCATTTACAACAGTTTAATGTAAATTACTGTTTATTTACATATTGATTGTTAACTTTTGCAAAATCCAGACATCAACAAATAAAATCATACACTGAGAAAAAAAACATACCTTAAAATTAAACAAAAAATTTTGAAATAGAAATTTAACGCCTTTGCGTTTCTACAAAACAAAAATTAAAACAAGTGTGTTTAATTTTCAACTACCAATAAACTTCTTTCTTTTTTTTATTTTCTCTCATTATTTCTTTGAAAAAACAAACAAAAATTTGAATACAAGAAAATTTTTGAATTTTTTGAATTGGTTTGAAAAATATCGAACATACGATAAAATAAAAACTAATTAATTATATATTAAAATATATCAAATGCAAAATTCTTCGAAAGTAGTTAACATTCGGAGGTCCCGAGGGTAGCTGTCTGTGCACCTGATGCTAAAAACTCGGTAAAGCTAAAAAAATGGCATCGAAATATGCTTCAAAATATTTGTTTTAAATTATAAAATTTTTGTTTTAAATTTGTTTTTCGTAACAAAAACATTGTTTTAAAAACAAAAACTTTTGTTTTGAATTTAAATTTAAATACAGTTGTGTTTAATTTTAATGAATTTGTTTCAAGCTCTATTTCAAAAACAAATTCGTTAGATATGAACACAATTTCATTTAATTTTAACACATTTTTCCCTCAGTGTAGAAAAAAAAATGAAACAACAATTTTAAAACGTTTCTAGTTAATGTAAAAATAAAAATAATACAAAATGTTAAAGCAAATAAAATGCTCAACACTTGCATAAATATGTCAAACAGAATGTCAACCACAATGGCGCCCCGACTGTAATTGTGGATGTTTTAATGCTGTGTGCTGTAGTTGTTGGTGTAGACTTAGTTTAACTTAATATGCAAACGTGTGGCAGATATTTAAAATGCAATTGTTTAAATTATTCTAGCATTAAATTTACACAACGTAATAAATGTGAAGGATTTCAGTGAAAGCGGAAAAGGCGCGTGTTAAAAGGATTGCGGCACAAAAGCATTGAAAATGAAAGAGTCGGATTGGTGTGGTTATGCTTTTGTCATTAACATGCTTATTATAGAGCTCCTATAGACCAAACCAAGAATTACAGATATTAACTCAATATTTGGCAAAACAACTCACCTCTGCGTCTGTGCGATGAGCCACCACGATATTTGTTTGGTGACACAACTGGCGGTCGGGGAGCCATCATGTTGGGCACCTCATCCGGTGTTGCCAAAGTGTTGCCGCTCTTGTGTTGCATATGTCGCTCACTAGCCTGACGCCAATTGCTGAACGAATGACGACGTATGCCAGTGCCTGGCAAGGTATGATGATGATGCTGCTTGCTAAAGAGTGTGCACAAAATTGAAAAAAAAAATAATCAAATAAAATTACAACTTGTATAAATTAGCTAGCATTGACAACAGCTGTTGCAAACTGTTCGCTCCACTAAACCAAGCCACAGTATTTAGAAACACAAAAACCAATAAATACGGAAACTCACCTTGTTGGCGAAGCGACATTGAAGACCTCATCATTACCACCGCCATATGCAGAGGACGACTCATTGTAGCTACCCAAGCGTTCGCGAAAATTTTCTGAATTTGAGTTCGATGAACGTTGGCGAAACATCAATGGCTGCATCTCAAACGATTGCTGCCATAGACACATGGTTGTAAGAGATAAATGAGAGACAAAAATATGTAAATTAGCAAGTATCACAGAAGAGCGGAAGTTGATGCTAGATTAATGAGAAATCATTGTAAATTTCTTTGCTGCTCAATCAACTCACTTGCGAATAAGCACCAAGCGAAGAACCGAAGCTACCACGTGGACTACCCAATGCAATGGTTGCGGCTGAATCGAGATTCGCTGAATTGATAAGACGTGTTTGTTCCGGTATTATGACGCGTGGACTGCTACCCTTGGAGTTGCGCCGCTTGAAAATCGAAAAACCTTTGCCGGAGCTTTGAGAGTCCGGCGTGCGTGGTGATTTGTTGTCATTGTAGAAATAATAGGGATTATCTGGAAATAATGTTAGAGAAGAGAATTTAGATTTTGAACACAATATTTTTTTTTTAGATGTTGGCTCATTCCACGCCATCTTAGAACAAATTCACAAAAATATATTTAATCCTGACTTCTTATAAGACAATGAAAACTTATGCCAAAAAAAAAAAATTATTTTCTATTTCCTTAAAAGAATTCTATTAAAAAATTCTTTAAAATATTTGCTTATTTCCAGATATTATGCTATTTCATATGAGTTTATGTTAAATACCTTAACTTAAGCACTCGGTTTTTTTTAAAAAAAACACATTTAAAACATGTAAATTTTTATGATTTTACCCAGTGGGCAAAAGCTGGGCTTTGAAGCGCTACTAGCAGGCCTTCATAGCGATTTTGTAGACCTTCCACACTCATATCCAAGCCCATAAACTTACTTATATGAAACGGGCAAATTTTTCTGGGCGACTCTAAAGAGGCCTGATAGAAGCACTTCTTAAGAATGGCTAAAGAAGGGGTAAACAAAAAGTATTGAAAAAATATTTTTTTCTTTTACTTAAACCTTTATCTTTTTTTTATAAATTCTATGATTTTATCTTCTCTCCTATGTTTTTTTATGTCAGATTAATTTCAATCTATAAACTTTGATACAGCAGTAAGAAGGGCCAATATTATGTCATATTTTTAAACTGATATATATTCTAACTTTAAACGAAAAAGTTGTCCTAAAGTATATGAAAAGTCAGTCTTTGAAAGGAAAAAAGGTTTGTTGTACTGCCTTTTGTGCAGAAAAAGAAGGCCTTCAAGAAGTGCTCATAAGAGCAGAGAGGAAAGGATGTGTTTGGTCTTCAAAAGTAGCAGTCAATGCAGGCCTTCGTATGAAGAGCGCTGGTTCAATTGCCTATTGGGTAGTTTCAATCATGAACAATACACTGATAAAGAAGAAGAGGTTGTTTTGGCCTATACTCAAAAAATTCACTTTTTAAATATGTATTTCAAAGAAATTATTATGAATTTCATGGGTATGATTACGATTACCATAGTGCCACGATTTAAATTGTTTTTTGGCAAAGAATACAAAAAAAAAAAATTTTGGCGTAGCAAAAAATCAATTATTAACTACTAGCAATACCCGGCGCGCGTTGCTACGCCTTAGGCCACGTGCATAGTAAACGCCGATTCAGACTGCCTGCCTGTGTCCGCAGAGTGTGTGAAAAAGCGAGAGAGATAGATATTTGTATCTCATTTGTTCACACAGATTTCAGCTTGCCTGTCTGTCTGAATCGGCGTTGAAAATGCACGCAGCCTTAGACAAACACATGTACTTCATCTGTGACTTCAGAACCTATTCGATCAAAAATGTAGCTTGTAGGGGAAGGTGCACCCACTTGACCAAAGCTCAGACCAGTTTTCTATTAGAAGGACATTACCAAATGGCAACTCCATTCGGAATTTCACTGATCAGCGATTTTTATTTCCAATGCTATTTTCTATTAAAAATTTGGCTTGTATGGGCGGATTCACACCCCGTTTTCCAATGCCCGTGCTATATTTCTTGTCGAAAGACATTTCCAAAAATTAAATTTATACTGAGTTTAAATATTATGAAACATTAAGTACCACAGCTATTCGATATTAAACATTTAAACTATGTTGATGGTGTCACGACCCAATTTCCAATGCTTGCTGAATTTTTCCAGTGGATGGACACGACTAAATGTTATATTCCTTCGGAGTTTCACAAATTTGTGACTTATGTTTCTTAAATTATACTGAAAAGTTTGAATGCCTTAAAAGTGTCACTCCCCTTCTGCAACGGCTTTAAAATTTTACCAGTAAAACAGCACGTGAAAATTGAGGTCAAATACAGAATTTTGGAGCTGTGCAACATGTAATTCTAAAGCTATTCGATATCGATGCCAAACTTCACAGGAGCGCTCTGCAGACTTTGCTAGAGTTTCCCTGAAAATTTCATAACAATTGGTTTAGCGGTTTTGAAGTATACTTGTACATACAATCATCTATACTATTATATAAAAGGAGACTCACGGATTTGCGGCGACGTGTTCTCAATAACCGCTGAACCGATTTTTATAATTTTTTCACTATTCAATTGCTATGATAAGCGAAATTAAAATAGGGTACTACGTTTTTTACAAAACTTTTTCTTTAATTATTTAAGAATTCATGTTTTTTAATTCATGCTAATGCTGTACAAGCAGCACAACAAGCAGCAGAAAACCAATGCTTAAGCTATGGCTGTGAGAGTAACTCAGCACGGCTGCCATTTTATGTCGGGAGCAGTGTTGCCAGAAAGTTTTGAGAAAAGAAGCTAGATGGCCTTTAAAAAATGGCTAGAAAAGGCTAGATGGCTTTAAAAAAAAAGCTAAAAAAAGGCTAGATTTGTTAACGCTTTTATACCCTAAACATGTAAGGTCAGGGTATATTGACTTTGTGCAAACGTTTGTAACGCATAGAAATAAGCGAGTCCGGTATAGAAAAGTATATATTCCTGATCAGTGTCACCTCTTGAGTCGAGCTAACCATGTCCGTCCGTCCGTCTGTCTATGTGTTATCTGTTAATATAGGTTAAGAAGGAGATGAGATTGGTACACATGTTCACATGAACCCAAGCATCTGCACTATTGAATATTTTTAGAATCCGCCCACGGACACGCTTACTTCCCATACAACTAACAAATAAAAATCGCTGTATAGATGGTTGTAATTAAGCTACCGAAATAAAATTTAAATGTATTTATTTTGTATCAAAACGTAGACGTACACAAAAAATTGGCGTGCTCTACCCATGAACATGCCCACCTCCCATACAACTCCAACATTGAAAACACTATTATAAAGACCCTTTTATTTGAACTACAGGGATTAAACTTATCAGATATGTATTTTATATTAAAACTTAGATGTGTACTTAGATGTAAAATAGTCGTCATTCGCCCTTAAACACGCCCACCTCCCATACAACCCACTATAGTAAAAACGCTATATAGAGGTTTATATGAGCCAAAAATATAAAACTTGGTATTGAGATTGTTGTATCAAAACTAAGATGTGTTCACAAACTGAGCGACATCCGCCCATAAACATGCTCATCTCCCATGAAACCCAAATATGGAAAACACAAAAGAAACGTTTATATTTGGCCTACAGAGATAAAACTTGGTATGAGATCATAGTATATAAAACTAAGGTGTGCTCACAAAAAAAGGCGTAATCCACCTACGAACGCGCCTTCCTCCCATACAACCTTCATTAGTAAAACCTATATAGTTCTATAAATACAGGGATTTTAAACAAAAATAGGAAGTTACTTCTATTTGTTTTAGTATTTTAATATATAGTTTATTTAAATATAATAGGAGGTCTAGGGTATTTCATAGTCGGACTAGACTTTCTTTACTCGTTTTCTTTTAAGAACAGTTGAATACGGTTTCTTTTCTAGTTTTTTTTTTAAATTTCGTTGTACTAAGAATTCTTTCTACCTCAGCGTTGCTTAATGCTAAAATAATAAAACTAAAAATCAAATCTGATAGCTCTTGGAACGGATCTTCATTCAATGAATCTCTAGCTTCTGCCCAGCTAGATTCCTATTCTACTTGTGATTTACAATTTTTTGCCATTATATTTCAATTATAGTTATTTCTTCTGTAGAGTAACTGGAGTTTTCTTTCTCTATAACAGTAAATATTTGGGTTTAACCACTTTAAAAGAATAAAAAGAGCAATAGAAGATTTACACTTTCAAAATTGCAACGTCAGAAAAATTGGATGTAGTAATGCATCTTTAAGCAATATATTAAAAAAGGCTAGAAAAGGCTAGAAAAAAACAAAAAAAGGCTAAAAAAAAGGCTAGAGGCTAGATGGTAATTTTCGAGGCTAGACAACAAAAAAAAAGGCTAGATCTAGCCTCAAAAAGGCTAGACTGGCAACACTGGTCGGGAGTTGCTCTCAGTTTGGTCTGTTGAGCAGTGTTGCCAACAATCTGACATCGTATTTGTTATGGTTTTCAGACTTGAATTGTTTATACATATTTACAGTCAAAAAATCTTTTTCCTCTTATGCCTGATATATAGCCAAATTATTATTTTTGTTATTATTGCAAATGTTATTCATCGACAATAACACAATCTCGACGGATTGAAAGCTTTATACAATAGTTCAGATTTAAAATTTGTTTTTATGGCAACACTAGCTACTTTATTTGCAGTCAACTTCTTGCTCAGAGAGAAATATAAATATATTAAATCTTACCATGAAATGGGGGATGAAATTTTTTATTGTTGTAGTTATTTCAGTATACAAATATTCCATTGCATATGCTCAAATGCTTCTCAGAGGATCTCAGTACGATCTGAAATGTCGCATTGATATGTCATTGTTTGTGTTCATCTGCGCAGAAATTATGTTCATGCATACAACCTTATAAAATAGATTTCCTTTAAACTTTTCAATAGGTTTATATTGGACGCATCAGAAAATAATTTTTGTTTTTATTTTCCAACGTCTTTTTTAAAATCAAATAGGTTGGTACTATGAAATGAAGTTGTAACAAAATGATGACCATAAATGTAGAGAAATACCAATATAACTTCTTTAATTTAGTTGGATTTTCGATTTTGTTCCAAACAGAAGCCTCAAAGTTTTTTATTTCGCGTGTTAATAAATGTTGTACATTAAAAGAGTTATTGTGATTGGAGCATATTTTTTATTTTTAACCGATTTCAAAAAGGAGGAGGGTCTCAAGTTGGTTGGTTTCTCTGTTTTTTTATAATAGCATTATAAATAATGCATTTGCATTGGTCTCCAGTAGTTTTAGTTGAACCTTAATATTATAATTCAACTTTTGAATGGTTTTCCATTATATCAGACAGCCTGGCATAAGCTACGCAGCGCATGTAAAACGCATCGAAAACGTATGTTTGACGCATATTTTAGTGTTAAAAGGATGCGTAAGTTAAGCATATTTTAAACAAGCTGTTAACATCTTCTTTGTATATTAAAATGATTGTATGTACAAGTATACTTCAAAACCGCTAAACCAATTGTTATGAAATTTTCAGGGAAACTCTAGCAAAGTCTGCAGAGCGCTCCTGTGAAGTTTGGCATCGATATCGAATAGCTTTAGAATTACATGTTGCACAGCTCCAAAATTCTGTATTTGACCTCAATTTTCACGTGCTGTTTTACTGGTAAAATTTTAAAGCCGTTGCAGAAGGGGAGTGACACTTTTAAGGCATTCAAACTTTTCAGTATAATTTAAGAAACATAAGTCACAAATTTGTGAAACTCCGAAGGAATATAACATTTAGTCGTGTCCATCCACTGGAAAAATTCAGCAAGCATTGGAAATTGGGTCGTGACACCATCAACATAGTTTAAATGTTTAATATCGAATAGCTGTGGTACTTAATGTTTCATAATATTTAAACTCAGTATAAATTTAATTTTTGGAAATGTCTTTCGACAAGAAATATAGCACGGGCATTGGAAAACGGGGTGTGAATCCGCCCATACAAGCCAAATTTTTAATAGAAAATAGCATTGGAAATAAAAATCGCTGATCAGTGAAATTCCGAATGGAGTTGCCATTTGGTAATGTCCTTCTAATAGAAAACTGGTCTGAGCTTTGGTCAAGTGGGTGCACCTTCCCCTACAAGCTACATTTTTGATCGAATAGGTTCTGAAGTCACAGATGAAGTACATGTGTTTGTCTAAGGCTGCGTGCATTTTCAACGCCGATTCAGACAGACAGGCAAGCTGAAATCTGTGTGAACAAATGAGATACAAATATATATCTCTCTCGCTTTTTCACACACTCTGCGGACACAGGCAGGCAGTCTGAATCGGCGTTTACTATGCACGTGGCCTAAGGCGTAGCAACGCGCGCCGGGTATTGCTAGTTTTAATATACAAAGAAGATGTTAACAGCTTGTTTAAAATATGCTTAACTTACGCATCCTTTTAACACTAAAATATGCGTCAAACATACGTTTTCGATGCGTTTTACATGCGCTGCGTAGCTTATGCCAGGCTGTCTGATATAATGGAAAACCATTCAAAAGTTGAATTATAATATTAAGGTTCAACTAAAACTACTGGAGACCAATGCAAATGCATTATTTATAATGCTATTATAAAAAAACAGAGAAACCAACCAACTTGAGACCCTCCTCCTTTTTGAAATCGGTTAAAAATAAAAAATATGCTCCAATCACAATAACTCTTTTAATGTACAACATTTATTAACACGCGAAATAAAAAACTTTGAGGCTTCTGTTTGGAACAAAATCGAAAATCCAACTAAATTAAAGAAGTTATATTGGTATTTCTCTACATTTATGGTCATCATTTTGTTACAACTTCATTTCATAGTACCAACCTATTTGATTTTAAAAAAGACGTTGGAAAATAAAAACAAAAATTATTTTCTGATGCGTCCAATATAAACCTATTGAAAAGTTTAAAGGAAATCTATTTTATAAGGTTGTATGCATGAACATAATTTCTGCGCAGATGAACACAAACAATGACATATCAATGCGACATTTCAGATCGTACTGAGATCCTCTGAGAAGCATTTGAGCATATGCAATGGAATATTTGTATACTGAAATAACTACAACAATAAAAAATTTCATCCCCCATTTCATGGTAAGATTTAATATATTTATATTTCTCTCTGAGCAAGAAGTTGACTGCAAATAAAGTAGCTAGTGTTGCCATAAAAACAAATTTTAAATCTGAACTATTGTATAAAGCTTTCAATCCGTCGAGATTGTGTTATTGTCGATGAATAACATTTGCAATAATAACAAAAATAATAATTTGGCTATATATCAGGCATAAGAGGAAAAAGATTTTTTGACTGTAAATATGTATAAACAATTCAAGTCTGAAAACCATAACAAATACGATGTCAGATTGTTGGCAACACTGCTCAACAGACCAAACTGAGAGCAACTCCCGACATAAAATGGCAGCCGTGCTGAGTTACTCTCACAGCCATAGCTTAAGCATTGGTTTTCTGCTGCTTGTTGTGCTGCTTGTACAGCATTAGCATGAATTAAAAAACATGAATTCTTAAATAATTAAAGAAAAAGTTTTGTAAAAAACGTAGTACCCTATTTTAATTTCGCTTATCATAGCAATTGAATAGTGAAAAAATTATAAAAATCGGTTCAGCGGTTATTGAGAACACGTCGCCGCAAATCCGTGAGTCTCCTTTTATATAATAGTATAGATTATCGATTTTCTCATTTTTGTTTCTTGGCAATATATCTGTAAAAAAACAACAAATAAATCATATATTTATGTTATTTACCAAAACAAAGAGAAGTTTTTAAGCTTTAACTTTAAAATAACTGGTGTAAAAAGAAACAAATTGGCCATTTCAGCCCTTGAAAGGACTTTGACCGAGCTTCTTATGATCAATTGTGTTGTGTGTGTTACACTGTGACGCAATATTCAACTTTTTGACTCCAAACAAAAAAACAGTTATCCCAGCCGAAAGTACTCGATGAGAGGAGAAAAGTAATTTCTGGATTTCGCTAGATTGGTTGCCGTTCGTTTTTTATGAGCCTCTATTGTTTTTTCGCCAAATTCGATTTTATTTTATTTATTATTATTTATTTATTATAGGCAAATTTCATCTTCATGCTCAAAACCCCAAAAATGTCAAAAAAATTACCACTTTTTTCACCGATTTTGTCCGTTTTTCGACTACAGCTCTTGAACTATTGAAAATTTTACCAAAAATTCAAATGAAGAAATGTAGCCTATAAAATTATGAACAACTTTCCATTACATACCAACTTCATACGACCACTCCTTGATACGGATTTTGCCATATAAATGTAGATATAGCAAAGCCTCCATACAAACTATAGAGGCTCATAAAAAACGAACGGCAACCAATCTAGCAAAATCCAGAAATTACTTTTCTCCTCTCATCGAGTACTTTCGGCTGGGATAAGTGTTTTTTTGTTTTGAATTTTTGTGTTGCACTGTGTTATTTAATGTTTGCACACAATTGACGAAGAACTGGACCTACATGTTTATGCCGACTCCGAACGGCTAAAGTTCATGTTCTCAAGAAGCTTTACATGGCAATATTTACTCTCTGAGGTTTGCCATTGTCTGCAGAGAGGTGGTGACCGATCGTAAAAATGTTTTTATTGAAAAAACTTTTCGCCGCGACTGGGGATCGAACTCGGGCTCTGAGCATGCTAAGCCACACACTTAACCTGCATGCCACGGTCACCACAAATAACTGGTGTATGTAATCAAATATTTTACTTATATAACAAAATGTATATCGTCACCTTAATATAGAAAGGACGTAACTCATAATTTTACAGCACGATACAAATTCTTAATAACTTCTTAAAATGTGACGCAATTAAAAATGGTTTAATGTAGATTTTAATGAAAATCGTAAAAAAATTCAGTGTTTAAAACCGTTTTTCAGTTTTTTTTTGGTTTCATGGAAGATATTCTAGCTGAAAATGCAAAAAACACGTTTTCGAAAAATTATGAGTTACGTTCTTTCTATATTAAGGTGACGATATGTGAAATGCTTAATAGATTTGATTTATTTAAAATTTTTTAAACTTATTATATCATATTTTTTATCTATAGTACCTTTACCCTAAATATCGGTTATTTACTAGGAAAGTTATAGCCAATTTTATTCGAAGAACTTATTACAAAGAATTTACTTTAAAAAATCAATAACTAGAAGATAAATGGATTGTTTCTTCGCCATTCTTATTGTTATTGAAAGTACTCTACTAATCTTTTTTTAAATCTTGGTGCCCCAGTATTCTAAATCTTCCCATTTCATGAATTTAAGGACCTTGTATCTTTAAGAGGACATCTTCAAAAGTTCTAAAATTTATTTCAGAATATACTGCTTTACTGAAATTATTATTTGGTTATTTTATTTTGGTTAAAATTTATTTAAAAAAAATATTTGACGTAATAAAACATAAAGTTTAGTTATTATGTATTATATTTTTTTTTAACTCCTATCCCATCGACCATGAGAAGTTGGAATAAAATTCCACTAAAATACCTGCAACCAAATTCAATAACAAAATCAGGCAAACTTCGAGCAATGTGGCGTGACGCTACTCACTTTTCAAATTTAATATAAAGTAAACGGTTTTTCTTCTTAACGATTTTTTTTTTTAAATTTGCTTAACTTTATTAAAATGCAAAATTTCACGCACTTTTGGAGGTCAGCGTAGAAAAAAATAGCACTAAATGCTTTTTTGTCTGGCGTGACGTTACCTCAGCATATCATTAAAAGCAAATCAAAATTTTACCGTTAGTTGATATTTGTTTGCTCTTGTGCATTTATTTTGCGGTAAGTTGTTGTTGTAGCAAAAGTTTTGCATAAGAGTGCAATTGCACAATTATTCTTAGAAATGGAAATTGTAAAGAGAAAATGCTCATAGAAATAAACAAAACTGACCAAAACTTTAACTTTAACTTGGTTGCCCGATATCTTGCCATCGCAACATGGGAAAAATTTTAACTCTTTAATTAAATTAATCTTGAATGTTTCTCTTTTATAATACAAGTACAAAAAAATGTTGGTTAACTTTGAATTTTTTGGTCACGTTAGACTTTTCTGTGGAAATTCCCATATGTAGAAATTTTCTTTCACTTTTACTTTGGAGTAAGCCCTAAGATGACATTGAGGGCTGATGTTGGGCTAGATCCTTCAATGTCATCTTAGGGCTTACACCAATTCAATAAATACAATTCACATTTAAACATGTAGATGTGGCAGAAGCTCAGCCTGCACAGACTTTTCCTTTTGGGTGAAATTCTTCCCAACCCTGCCGTAAAGGGACACCTTTCCTTAATCGTTGCCTTAAATCGAAAGAATTCTGCATGCGTTTAGATGACAGGCTTTCCAAAAGCTGCTTTGATAAAAACTTCATCGTAGTTATCTCCCTGGATCTAACTGAAATGACGAGAAACTTATTCCATCTTAAACGAACTTGTGTGGTGTACGTTCAGTTCTAAAAAGGAGGAAGGCACTGAAGCTGGAAACTATGTAGAACACTCTGATGAGAATCAATTCTACAAAGTTGGCCAATATACCTTAAACTTCTAAGTGGAAATTCTTGCCATTAAAAATGCATACAGAATAATGTTAGGGGCAGAACGATTTTCGTCTTTTCTGATAGTCAAACTGCCCTTAAAGCTGCCTATAAGCAACTGTTATGAAATCCAAGCCAGTGTTAAAGAAAAAGCTGTTACCGTCCTAAACGACCTTGCTGCATAGAATAAGAAAATTACCCTAGTAACACAAGGGGAAGTTATAAGTTCAGAATCCAGCTTACAAAGCAGCAATGTCTTTATATGAGCTCTGGTAGAATAATTAAAAAGGTCTAGGCTTTTATAGCGAAATATTGAATTTATAATGTCTTGCTAGAGCATATATAAAATCATTTTAAAGAGAGACGTAGAAATGTCTTTAATATGCATTTTTAAAGCTCAGATTGTAGTGGTTATAAAGGGATGGCGACATGTCTCTGTAGTGTCTTTTTACTGTGCATAATAAAATTATTATAAAGATTGCGATTCGGCACATCAACTGAAAAATATTCTTGCTTGAAACGAAAAAACATCGAACTTAATGAAATTTTATCATTTTTTTGGAAGTTCAAGTTTAGCCGAGTGTGCTTGCGTTCGAGTCTAGGAACTCTAATGTACTGGTTTCAATTCCCAACAAGAACACCAAATATTTTTTTTTTTTTAAAATAATGTTTTTTTTTTATTTTTTAATGAATGAATTTTTTTTAGATTAGAAATGTGTGTGTCATAAGAAATGGATCTTTTTCTACAAATTAAGTTTTGAGTTGAACAAAATAAATTGTTCGGTTACCGCAATTTAAAAACAACTTATGTTAATGGCAAGCGAAATTAATTTCTTGCAACTTAATATTGCGTTTCCCGCAGCTGACTATTATTATGACAACTGTTCAAACGTTTCCAAACGTTTCTTTGCGAGCATGTATTCTGCGTTTTCATTCAAAGTGAACGTGTCATCAGGAGATGTGGTTAATAAGCATACGGGCAGTAAGGAAAACGAAAAGGTAAGATATAATTTATAAATATGTGCAGTAAAATTCGAGCACAATTCGAGCTATTTGGGAGAATTATGGAGTGCTTTCATGGCCAGAAGTCAAAAGCGATAAAAAGGTCAATAAGTTTATTGAGAATTATTAATATGTTGTTATCCAAGGAGATAAAATAAAATATTTATATTCAAGGAGTTTTAAATGGATTTATACAAGTTTTGAAATACATTGGATAAACTCATTTTCAATTTATTGTGCCAATATTCTCCACCACGATTCAGTCTGAATAACGCCTATATAGCGCCTGAATAACGCCAAAAAGCGTTTGTAGCAGAGTTCTTGAATGCCGCTGTTTTCACCAAAACACGTATCAATTATCTTCAATAAATGATTCAATGCCAAATGGCTGATACGGTTTGTAAGGCCCAATTTCTGATATTTTCTCGAAAAAGATCACTGACTGAAAATTCAGGGTTTTCCATATATCATCGTCATAATCTAAATCTTCACTGTCAACATAAAAATAGTGGTCACAATAATTCATGTTGCCGGAGTTATTGTTTAGGATCACTCCATGGTCACTTGGTTTCAGCACAAAATTGGGTGAAGCAGGCACTACATTATCGAGTGCAGCAATAATGTCAATATTGTTCAAACTATTGCGTTTTATTGACGTCAATATTTGTCCTTTCAACAATTTCATCTTTTTCTCGAATGATATACGTTGTGATTTCAAGTTTCGGTAATATGTCCCACTTCTTTTAACTTTTCTCCAAGATCGAATCATATCTACAATTTCTTAAAACTTGAAAAAAAACTTGTATGCGTCGAGATTGACTGCGAATGATTTTTTGAACGACGGCATACTTTTCTTCATTTTATTACTTTAAAACGCTATATTTAAAGACTTAATCAAGACAAACCAAAGAAAAATATGATTCGTCTTCGACGCAGGGTTGTACATGTCACATATAGCCTAGTGGATAGCGTGCATGACTATGGAGCGTTAGGACGTTGGTTCGAATCCGGATATAACAGGTAAGTACAAATAAAATTTTAAAAGTTTAATAATAATGGCTTTATAATAACAATCATATTTAAAATAAATTGTAACATATAAAAGAAAAAAAAATTACAAATTTAGTTTTTTATATTTATTTTTCGCGCAACTCTTTTTTAAGTCTTTGTAAGGAGTATTTTAAAGTCCTTTGAAATACCTCTACACAAGGCATTTGTCTTGATAACATGGAGGGGAACACGTCTTTATAACCCATACGCCAACTTGGCCTTATAAGCTCCTATAAAGAACATATAAATACAATTCCATGTTTTTGTAATTATCTTTAAAAGGTCTGTAAAAGAACCTATAAATACTGTTTGTGCTACTAGGGTATATACTACACTCAGAAAAATATCAACTGTAACATTAACAGCCGAGCGCTGTTATTTTAAAAATTTTTTGTACTGTTAAAATCATCTGTTGAAATATTTTTGTATGTTTGTTGAAATGTCTGCCTTCTCTGAGCAATATTATTAGAATTTTTTTTGCTATATATATCTTATTGTTATCAATAACTCAGTGGAAGTGTGCTAGACTGTCATGCGGAGGACGTGGGTTCGTAACGTAGCTGTGTAACTATCAAACATTTTAATTCAATAACTTAAATCCTAATTCTGTTTCATTAAGCGTTCTATCAAAAATAACCTTCAAAATTAGTAAGCTTACAATCTTGAAAAAAATTGTACATTTAATTTTTAATTTTAAAAAATATATTTTAACAGTCAACCGACTGTTGATTTGAAAGTTCCATTTGTTGGATGGTATTTAACAGTGAAATTTGTTATTTCAACCCAGGATTTGTTTGATATAAGAGCATTGTTTCCCTGAGTGTATAGTGGATTCTTGCTCATTGTAGTTTTGATAACAAGCAACTTGAATGAAATAACTTGAATGAAAAGCGAACCTCTCGCCAAACAGGGCAGCAAAATTACCATTCACAGGACCGGAACCGTTCTGTGGTCCTGGTAAAAATCTCTACAGGCAGTACGCCAAAACAATCTCATTCATCAAATCTCAAGATTCTTGGAAGAATTTTTTTAGGACAGATTTCTATTTAACTTATATTGCCAGAACTATCACCTAAAAAATCTAAGTTTCTTTTTAACATAGGGCATACCGACCTAAGTGCGATGACGTGCGATGACGATGAGGTTTTGAAATTAGAAAAATTTTCAGATTTTTATGAAGTTTATTATGAAAATAAAATTAAATAATATTTTATTTTACGATCAAAAAATCATCTAATAAGAAGCAAAAATCATTAAAGATAGTTTTTCAAATATTTTCTCTGCTGAGAAATTGTCTAAAGAACGTAAAGTTTTGATGGACACTAAGGGTTAAATTTAAAAAGTTGTATACAGTAATTTTTCCCGATACAGACATTCCGCGTGCTTCCAATCAAAGCTGTACATAAGACAATTGTAGCTTGCCGGCTTTGAGCTTATAAATAAAATTGAAATGATATGCTTGTTACGTGTGGAAAATATAAATCTTCGTTTGGAAAATTAAATTCAGTATACAAGGGTTAATGCGGTCTAACTAATGCTTTAGTAAGCACAAGAGTAGCAAGCTTTACATACACATACAACATATATTCAAGTACCTGAGATAAAAGTGTTTGTATTATCCACATTTACAAACATTTTGAAGTTATTTTGTATTAGATGTAGTTGTGTCAGTATGTGTTGTTGAATCAAATCTTTGACTTTAAAAATAGTTTTAAGTTTAACTTGAGAATTTATCTTCAATCACTGGCATTGTTTATAGATTTGGTCAAAAAAAAAAGAAAATAACAATTAAACCAACACTTTGCACTGTAAAAAATTAATTTTTTTTTTAAATGTCACATATTTTGTTGTCAGACAGAGTTGCCATCAATTTTATTTTTCAGTTTTATGGTTTTATTATTTATTTTATTGTGCGCTCAAAATTCACTGTGTTTGCGTATTACTCAAAATGAACGTGATCGTGGCGCGTAAAATTAATTTGACGTCATTTACGTTAACATCTACGTAAACAATGACTTACAAAGCGAAGAACGTTATTCCGTTATGCGTGTGAATGCATTGAAATCCCGATACGGAATAAATTCTAAAACTTCGTCGAGTAATAAACATGCATGCACGCAACAGTCTGTTCTGTGCGGAGAATCCGCTGCGTTTTAGAACAGATCGTTGGCTGGGTTGCTTGTTATTGTTGTTGCTGGTGTTGTTCTTTAGTGGCTTGTTCTTGCTTTAGCTTGAACTTGTTGTTGTTGTTGTTGTTGCAGTTGTTGTCTGCAATACAGAAGACACAAATAGCTCTACCATCTCTTTCTGGCACATGTGTGTCCAACCACTTCATAAGTCTGAGGATCACTCGTTATCGTGCACCCACTCATAGTGAAAATGCGTTCATTTGTTCTTCAAGTGAATGGCTTTAAGTGTTCGTTCCTTCTATTAGCTGCCACCTTACTGCCAAAATTGAGTATTATTGCTGTTGTTGTTGTTGTTCTAGAAAAACATGTGTCCACTTTTCTTGTGATGTGCCACGATTTTTCTTGAGGATCGCTTGTTGCATATGCGATTAGATCAAAATTGTTACATTCAATATTTTGCTGCGGTTTGGCATCTTATCTGTTCTGGTTTGTTTGCTTGGCTTCACCTTTTTGTTGACTACTCGTGTTTGAATTTTACTATTAATGTTTACAAAACATTCCCCAGACTTCAATTGTGCATTCTGCGTGCAGCTTCAAATCAACCAAATAATTTAATCCTTGCGTGAAGGATGCATTTTCAGTTATTTATTATATTTAGACAACATCTTATGAATTCCTTTATTTACTTTGCTATTTTGTCAAATTTTGGTGTGTGAAATTTAGGATTTAAAGAAGTTAACAGCGTCAAAACCAATATTTTAAATAGAAGCATCTAGAATCAAATATCTGTTGATTCTTATGCTTATCGTTGTTTAGCGTTAGTTAGCGAATGCTCATGATACAGCAGCAAAACGAATAGATAAAATTTAAAGAGGAATGGTTTATTCATCATATTAATATTTTATGAAAAGTGTCTTTTTATTGTAGACGTGGATATGCTTCCTGCATTAACCTTTCTGTACCGAATATTGCTGCTGTCGGCCACACTAGAGCCGATGTAAACAAATTTGCAAAATTTTTCTTAAAAAAAAAAAAAATATCCAGTGAACTGAAATGTTCTCTTTTGCTTTTATTAATGGAGCTTTTAGAATAGAAAAATTTGAATCATTCCGTCATAAAATGCATCTTTAACTTAAGAACGTAAAAATCCTTCAAAATATAACCTATCTTTGGTAATTCCATCAACTAAAAAGGAAAAATAAAAACACCTTTTAAAAATAGTACAGTTCGTCTCACATCCTACTTACAGTTACACATTACACATTTTTTATTCTTAACAATTCTTTATGAAAACTGAAGCAATTTTTGTATTGGGAACAATATTGATGTAAATAGAAATAAAAACAATGGGTCTTATGCATAAAAGTGAGAAATTGCTTCTTAGTCGATTTTTTGAGAAGGTACTCTATATCGTTTGCATAAAAAAGTGTACTTGTTAGTTCAATCTCGTAGATTTTGATGGATTTCAAAGCTTGAGAAAGTGCTCAAAATGGTATGCATAATCTTAGTTGAAACTCGCATGTCTGAGAACTTACATTTGAATAGCTTCCAAGAATGGTTTCATGGCACGGCTTGAGCAAGGCAATAGTTAAGTATTTTCTAAGAAGCATTTCGTTTTACGTCTTCTGAATCACGGAATGCCTTCTTATAGTTTTCCTGAAAAATACCTACTAGAAAAGTCCGTTCATTGAAGGCCTCAAAGAAATCTTCCATCGCAAAAAATGAAAACTGCATAAGTAAGCTCATAAATAATTTATAACAATAAAATGTGATACGTATATATTTTATATCAAAACAAAGATGTCTTTGAAAAATGGGTGTCATCCGCTTACGGACACGCCTACCTCCCATACAACGCAAAAATTAAAAACTCAATAAATAAGCCTGTTTAACCTACAGAGATAATTTCATATGTATGTTTTTTATAACAAAACAAAGATGCTTTTGAAAAATGGGCGTCATCCAACCACGGACACGCCTACCTACAATATAATACAAATAATTGAAACATCCATAAATATGCTCATATTTAACCTACAGAGATAAATTTGGTACGTATGCATTTTATATAAAAAAAAGACGTCTTCGAAAAATGGATGTCATCCACCCAGGGCCACGCCCACCTCCCATACAACCCAAAAATTTAAAGCTCAATAAATAAGCTTGTGTTTGACCTACTGAGATAAATTTTGGTGCGCATGTATTTTATATCAAAACAAAAATGTCTGCGAAAAATGGGTGTCATCTGCACACGGACACGCCCACCGAACATACTACTCAAAAATTAAAAAGTCAATAAACAAGATAATGTTTAATCTACAGGTATGTGTAAATTTGGTATCTATTAAACGGAAATAAAACTTGAAATTTTTATAAATTTTTGTAAATTTTTCATCAAAATTGAAATGCATAAAAAATATGGGCTTCATCCTCTCACGGACACGATCATTTTCAATACTGTTATTGTATTTTGAAAACGTAGATTTAGGGTATATCCTAGTCAGGCTAGACCGACTTTAGACTTTATTTATTTGTTTTTATACCAAAACTAAGACGAGTTCAAAAATTGGGCGTGATCCGCCCACAAACTCACCCACATCGCATACAACCCACAAAAGCAAAATAACTACAAAGCCATTAACATGTGAGCTACAGGATTAAAACTGGATATGTGTAAATTTTGAATAAGGAGGTTTAGGGTATTTCATAGTCGGACTAGACCGACTTTTGACTTTCATTACTTGTTAAAACCTATATTGAGAAAACAAAAAAAAAGTAAAACGCACATTTTAAACATGGTTACTAAAATGTATATTTTAAAACATTCTACGATTCTACGCATTACAAAAATAAAAATGCTTACTTTAAAATACAAAAGTAAAATGAAACAACAACGAACGTTTTAAAATGATAAGGTAGGCTAAAATGAATATTTTCAAAAACAATCTATATAGTCATATAAAAATAAAAATGCACATTTTAAAACACAAAAGTAAAATTAATCATGTTATGAAACATATTTTTTTAACTGAAAATGGTTTTACAAGAATTTTATGAAAAATTCATGTTTTTGTCAAGATTTTTTTTGCTTTAAGTTTTGCTACAGTTAACCAATAGCTCAGTGGAAGTGTGCTTAACTGGCATGCAAAGGATGTATGTTCGCATCCTGACTGTGTAGGTATCAAAAGTGTTAATTTAATAATTTAAATTCTAATTCTAATTTCGAAATAACTTCTTACAATCTTTAAAACAATCTATCAAAATATATCAAAAATAAACGTATTTTAAATAAAAAAAAAATGCTTGCAGGTTTCGTCAGGAATTGACAACGTGAATACGTGTAGGCAATTGAGGTAATTAAAAGGACATTCTAAATGTTAATTTAAAAATACCAACATTTTAGAAGTTCTTTTTAAAAATCAAGTCAAATCAAGTATGTCATAATATCCCCCAGAAATCATGCTTTTCATTTTCTAATTTTCTATTATTTTCGAATGAGACTCGTACCGATTCCATTGATTTTCGCCGAAACATCAAATCGAAAATAGTTTTGAAAGAGCCTCATTAGTCCCTATCACGATTTTGTATTGTGGTTTATATAAATTAAAACTAATGTGATTGCAATACTTTGTAAACAATAGTGATGATTTACAATTTTATTTTTCAATATAAAAGTGATTTTCAACAGCCAACTCTAAATTGTTGTTAAAATCTATTTGAAAAGAATTGGCTACGCAGCCCACATGATATAAGTGCAAATAGAACAATAAGATTTTCAATGGAAAATTGATATTGAACAGAACACGTGAAAAACTCGAAAGAACCAATTGAAACTCATACAGAAACTGAAGAATAACATATGAAAAAAAAGATGCAGGAATTTCTGGCAAAACTTTGTCGGATGCACTTAAGTAGGCAAAAAAAAGAAATGCAAATGCAAAAACAAAGTGATGGAAATTATTGACGAAAAACAACAACTTATATGAACGGTCTGATAGGCAATGGACGAACAACAGCGTATACCGTGAAGCAGAAGAGACAAGCAAATGAAGCACACATGGAACACTTCTGGCACACTCTAGGGTAGAAACCAAGAATAAAGCGGCAAAGTCATAAAAGCGACGACTCGACTGGGTAAAATTGCACATTTGGGAGTTTATAAAACAGAGTGAAACCACTGATCAGTGTTTTTGAGGCCGCTTTGAGCAGTGAGTAAGTGAGACAGGACATACATAAGTAAGTGCATTACAAACTATCAATAGAGCATCTATTGTGTCTGTGCGCAGTCAGCTTGGTTGTTATTGTTGCTGTGGTACTGTTCGATATGGGGAAATACTCGTAAAACTGCAGAATTTTACAAAAATACATCCTTGAGTTTCTTTGGTGCATTTGGTAGCAGATATACTCCAGACGCACTGCAACTAAATAAGCGGTTTTAAAGTGTTATTGCGATCTTTACACTTCAGCTGCACTTTTCCTTGGTACACTATTATTTGTTTTTTTTTTTTTCTTAAATATTCATTGAAAATGTTGCTGGTTTCCGATGTTGTAGGAAAAAGTCGTAAATCTGTAAACGCTCAAATGCAGTATCGTTTCTTTCTGTACACTATTTATTTTCTTCTTTATTGCTATTACTTTTTTCCCCCAGTAATTTCTTAACCCTTCCATGAATACTATCCAGAATTAAAAACAATAGTCATATCAAGAGTTATCTTGAATATTGCTTATTATTGGCTTGTAGCGTTGATAGCTTAAGCATCAAACTGACGTGATGTCCTTCTGCCTCTAGAGAGGTTAAAAGTAAGATAGATTAGTATAATGTTGTATGATATTGATTATTTCTCTTAAGGTAATCATTTTGTAAAAGAAAAAGAAACTGTCTGTAACAAGAAAACAAAAGCGTCAGTAAGTCGGATATAGTTAAGTGTCGAATATATTAATTTCCGGAAATCAATATGGAATTTCCGGAATGTCAGGAAAAGACTATAAAAAACGTGAAAAATTAAAAAAAAGAAGGATACAACTATAAAACACTTAACAAAGATGATGGATGGATGGTTGATGCATGCATCAACTACAGCTACTACAGATTTTCATAGGAATGAGCAGAGCAAACATATTCTAATTTCCAAAAGCATAAAATATAAATTGCTCTAAAACGTGCATCGATGAAAATAAGCAAACAATATTTGTTTTATTATTATAATGAGGGGAGCAACAAATGATGAAAATATGACGGGGTTGAAGTTTGCTTGAATAGGACTTGGTTCCTAACAAAATTTTGTTATTTTTTAACAAACAGCAAATGTAGCAACTCGCCTCAAATTTCATATCCAATCAAAGGCAACAAAATTTTTCTCACTCGGTTTCGAAGTGATCGTCGTTGATGGCTCATGTGTACGTTGCTTCAATCATAATCATAATCAAAATCAAATATTCCAAGCGTTCTCTTCCTGTTTGTTGGTTGTTGTTGTTGGTGTTGCCTTTCTTTAATAATAGATTTTTTTTTTATTGTCATGGATTTCTTTGCTGTTGTTTTCCTTTTAGCTGCACGTGATCTTTGTTTTCTTTTAGTTTTATTTTTTTTTATACAAAAACAAAATATATAAATGCAATACATGCAGGAGCTGCTTAAAACGTGCAACATGCGCTACATTGTTCCTATATTTTCCTTAGCCTACCAATATTTCTGTTGGGTTCTTTACTATGTGGCCATATGCGCGCATGCGCAGATACCTAGTGGTCTCCCATTTGCCTTTTTATTATATGAAGTACATGGAAGGACAGGTTCTTCAGTGTTATTAATTAAATATTTTTTAAAAACTTTAACATAATTATTTTCTTGTTAGCATATTAAAAAAGTCTTAAAAATTATTGGTTTGATACATTACTGTTGTATAACTGCTGTAGACTGTTGTATAAAGCATCAGCTTTTTTTAAAAAAGTCAACAATAAGATTAGTTAAGCTTGAATTTTTAATATTTTAAAAATTTCTTAATAGTCTTTCAACTGCCAACATTTTCCAGAACATACAGTGAATCAAAAAAGTTTAGGCACAAGCAATGTTTCTGAAACAAAGTGTTGCTAAAGTATCTAATAATAACGAATTTGACCAACTTTTTAATGAAGTAAGTAGCATTAGAAACAGTTTTTTTTTAAAATCCAAAAAAGTCCCGTTACCTCAAACACAAATTAAAATTTAAGCGGAAGAAGGAAAAATCCTTATCAAAAAAGTTTAGGTACACTTTGTGTGTGTCTCATGTTGTTTCTTATTTAACAATATCTCTTGGTTTTTTGTCTTTAGTTCTGCGCTTAAGTTATTTGTTTAAAGTTTTTACTGAGTGTTGATCTTGGTTTCGGTAAAGATTGAGCAAAATAAGCAGTGGAACAGAAATTTCGGTTGACGTTCGTAAAATAATACTAAATGTTTACGTAGAGAAAAAACCATATTGCGAAACCGCTAAAATAGTAAAGACATCATATTCAAGTGTAAGTAACATCATAAATCATTATATAAATACCGGTTAAGTAAAGCGTAAGAGCAGGTTTGGTGGTGACAAAATATTAACGCTACACCAGGAGTGAATTGTAATGCCTGCAGTTCCTCAAAACCCTAAGGTTTAGCTGTTAAATTGTGCCACGTAATACAGCAATGGTTTGAAAAAACTTTTGTGCTCGACCACGTCGCGATACACTTAATAAAACTGTATGTACGGTACGAGTTTCTCGACGCAAACTACAAATTTAAGCTTCAAATAAAAAAAAGAGGTTGGAGTTCCCAAAACCGTACGTAAATGAGCCGGATTCATTTTGGGATTATATTATATAAAGTAATGGATCAAATACAATTCGTTTGCTTCATATGGCGCTCAAAACCATTTAAGAAAACTGAACAAAAAGCTGTAGGAAAACAACGTAATTAAAACAGAGAAATACAGTGTTGGAAATCTTATGATTAAGGGCTGTGTGGTGGCGTCTGGGGTTGGGAATCTCGTTTTTATTGATGAGAAAATGGATAAACACCTGTGCTTAAATATTTTAAATGATCATTTGACACTCAGTGTTGAAATATTTGGGCTAACTGGGATACAATATTAATTTCAACAAAATAACAATCCAAAAAACTGGTCTTATCTTTTGCAGGAATGGCTTATCTAGCTCTGAAATCGGCTAAAAACACCTTCGCAGTCGGCCGATATGAACCCCTTTCAGCATATTTAGTACTTACTAGAAAAAAATACGAAATCTCATATTACATACTTCTAAAAATGCGCTCAAGGATTATAAGCACCGAATGGTCAATAATATCACCAGAGAAGACATACAATTTTGTAAGAATGCGTAGACATTAAGAGGCGATAATTCAGGCCAAAGGAGGTCTAACCAAATATTAGAGGACTTGAAATTTACTCACTCTGATATAAACATAATTACTTGTGCCTAAACTTTTTTGATGTCAAAATCATGTTTTTTTAGTTTTTTAACATTTAATATGAATTAAAATTAAAATTAAATTTTTATTTTCGTGTAAATACAAAATAAAATGTTTATTTTTTAAATGCTTATACTTTTCCTTTTTGCAAGTGTACTGGAAAAAGTTGTACAAACAAATTTAAACTCATAACTGCTTTGTGCCTAAACTTTTTTGATTCACTGTATGTCTTTCAAGTGTTTTTTTTTACTCTCAAAGCATTTTTAAAATCTCTTCTGTTTTTATTTCATTGTCTTAAAAATAGGAACAATTATCATTTGGCAAGTTTGTTCATGGCTATTAAATCTTTTCGCATGCTCGGACTATAATACTTTACAAGCGCGGAAGCATGGCAACTATAAAGAAAACAAAAGATCGTTGCTGTAAAATTTCAATAAGAAAGATGTTCTCGAAGTGTTGGTAGGAGTGTACATGACAAGTGTTTTTTCAAGAGTAAAAGGTCAACGGATATGCCATATTCCTAAGGAAGTCACTTGTTAGAAAGGAAATAAACACATATTTGGTGTTAAAGAAAAATATTGTTTTTTAATTGGAGGCAAAAGTGAGAAGAAGTCCTTAGAACAACATATAGAAGTTGTTGTGTTCCGGGTTTGCTGCAACCCGTAAGGAAGTATTTTGTTATTAACTCAAAACTATCTACGAGTTATTTGGTAGAAGTTAACGAAAGAAAAGAAGTCTGATCAAATGTTAAAATTCCTTAAGAAAGACATGCAAAGCATTACAGAAATATAATAAAACAAGTAAGGAAAGTCTAAAGTCGGTCTAGGCCGACTATGAAATACCCTAAACCCACTTTTCAAAACCAAAAAGATTTTTATTGTAAATGGGCGTGTCCGTGGGCGCATGAAGCCTTTATTTTATATGAATTTTAATGTTGATGAAAAATTAACAGCTACCAAGTTTTATTCCTGCAGCTCACAGTTAATGCCTTTATTGTGCTTTCGCTATGGGAGGTGGGCGTGTTCATGGACAGATTACTCCTAATTTTTGAACACACCTTGAGTTGTAAACTTTTTCGGCTGTATGGGAGGTAGGCGTGTTCGTAGGCGGATGACGTTCATTTTTCGAAGACATTTTTGTGTTGATATAAAACACATACATATCAACTTTTATTGTTGTAGGCTCATTATGAACAGAGTTATGCAGTTTTCAATTTTCGCGTTGTATCGAAGGTAGGCGTGTCCGTAGGTGGATGACGTCCATTTTTCAAAACCATCTTTGTCTTGTCATAAAAAACATATGTGCCAAATTGTAGCTCTATAGATAAAACAGAGGCTTATTAATTGCGTTTTCAATTTTTGGGTTGTATGGGAGGTGGGCGTGTCCGTAAGCGAATGACGTCCAATTTTCGAAAACATCTTTGTGTTGATAAAAAACACATACACACCAAATTTTATTGTTGTAGGCTAATTATGAGCTGAGTTATGCAGTTTTCAATTTTCGCGTTGTACGGGAGGTAGGCGTGTCCGTGAGCGGATTCCAAAAATATTCAATAGTGCAGATCCTTGGGTCCATATGACCATGTGTACCAAGTTTCATCCAATTATCTCAACTCCTTCTTCTTATCCTGTGTATACGGACAACACACAGACGGACGGACATAGATAGCTGGACTCACGTAGTGACGCTGATCAAGAATATATATACTTTTCTATACCGGACTCGCTTCGTTCTATGCGTTACAAACGTTTGCACAAAGTTAATATACCCTCACCTTTCAGGTTTAGGGTATAAAAACGAAATTTTTGCTGATTTTTGAACGCGAGTTTTGGAAATCCTAAACCATCGATTGAGCACGTATAAAAAAAAGTCGATCTTTGATTTTTGATCCATGATCCTATGTCTTCTATCACATATCCGAAAATCATTCAAATCGGATACTGTTACTGGGGACCTTTCCTTGTAATTGAAAACCAAGCATAAGTCTGATTTCAATGTTTCGAGTAGTTTTGTTTTAAAGTTTTTAATCGACATATAAGTTCTAACTGTTGGGCTGAGAAATTCGTAGGCTAACATAGTAAAATACATTTCTATGGTAAAATTCGATTATTTTATTCAACATAGTCGCCTTCGTGGGTGATGTTTATAGCACCTATGCAATTTTCGATATCCCGGGAGCCCTGACATTTTCAGGTCCCGACAAATGCGTGATTTAAAATTTGAAAACCCGGAATTTACGGTATTTTAGACTTGCAATCAAATTGTTATTAGCAAACAAATAAAAAATCTTTTTAAATTTTTTATAAGTTTATTCCGAATAACATATAACAAACAAACAAAAAACACGACTTGATCTCATGAATTGTTCCATTTAAACTATATTATAACGATGTTTAACCTCATTGATGTTTTGCACTGAGATGTATTGAAAATTTGACGTAACTGAACATTCAAAATTTTTTACTCATCACCTTAGTCGATATGTATGTTTATTTTTGAATTGCTTTTTTTTGCAAAATAAATATTTAAAAATCTTTATTGTGTTTAAATGCTTCTTGCACTTATAGAAGAAATGATTTCTGGGATTTCTGCTTTAACTTAACTTTTAGTTTTACGATTTATAAAATTATTTAACATTTTTTTCAGGACTTTTTCAGGACTAATCCAGGATTTATAACTTATTAAAATATTTAATCCCGAATAACCTGTAATCGCCAAAATACCCAAATTTGCATGCCCTACTTATGTGACGATCTATTATATTGACGAAACAGCATTTTTTCTTCTTCAAATGAGGCCATTTTTCGTTATTTCATCATTTAAACGCTTCAACCGAGATTCCTCGGCTTGCACGGAATACTTAGCGGTGAACTCCTAAGCTTTGGAAATGACTTTTTTAACAATTGCTTAGTTGAAATAGCATAAACTTAAATCTTAAGAATGATCTTTTAAAGCATTTTATTTAATTTTTCATCACAAAAGTTAAGTGTTCATACAAAACACAAAAACAACAAATTGGCCATTTCAGCCCTTCAAAGGACTTTGACCGAGCTTCTTATGATCCAATTGTGTTGTTTGTGTTATTAAATGTTTGCACACAATTAACCGAGAACTGGACCTACATGTTTTATGCCGACTCCGAACGGCTAAAGTTCATGTTCTCAAGAAGCTTTACATGGCATTATTTACTCTCTGAGGTTTGCCATTGTCTGCAGAGAGGTGGTGACCGATCAGAAAAAATTTTTATTGAAAAAACTTTTCGCCGCGACTGGGGATCGAACTCGGGATCCGAGCGTGCTAATCCACACACTTAACCTGCACGCCACGGTCACCACTAGTATACTATTTTGAAACCAGAGTTCATGAACCTCTTTTCAACTCAGTCAATGAACTCAATCTGTCAAATTTAACGAAATAGGTCTGTGATCCGGTTAGATTTAACTCTTATGAAAAAACGAGTTGGATCATATGTCTTTTTATGCTTTTACCCAATAGATGGCGTTAAATTTAAATTTTTGTTTTTAATGCAAATTAATGTGGATTCCACATCCCACAAGCACTAGCGAGTGTAGTTTGCAAACTATACATCGAACAGAAAGTGTAGCTAGCAAATTAAATATCAGACAGAGGCGACTGAGCGACAGAGGAAAGGACATGAGCTCAGCGTGAAATATAGTAACCATACAATTTTTAAAAATCGGGGGTCTTAATTTTAATTTGAAATTAGTAGTTAAACTGACTGTAGCTCGCAAACTATATATCGGGCAGAGACGAAAGTGGCACCAATGCAAAGTGCATTTGCTTCGCCTTCTTTTCAACTAAGTCAATGAAATCAACCTGTCAAAGGCTGCGTTTATAGTGAGCGCCGAGTCAGACAGGCAGGCAGGCAGGCAGGCTGAAATCTGTGTGAAAAAACGAGGTGCAGATAGCTATCTATCTCGCTTGTTCACATTGCCTGCCTGCCTGCCTGTCTGACTCGGCGCTCACTATAATCGTAGCCTAACTTAACAAAATGATCGAAAAAATCTGAAATTTTGCTTGTTTCATTTTGCTTGCTCATTTAATCATACTTACTTTGTAACTTTTTCTTTGTTTTGGCATCGATAAGTAGTCCATAATTGAGTGTTATTCATTTATTTTTTAATTTTTGGAAGATCAATAAAAATACGTGCAAAATGAACAAAACAATCGGACCAAAGAGACAAAGTAGAAGAGGTTACAACTTAAACGGAATTCTACGTCTACACTTACAATACTATCGAACCTGTTTCTTTTTTTTTTAAATATTTTTGGTGCAATATTTTCATATAGGTGACGCCCTATATTTTATTTATTTTTGGTCTATCTCGTTCTCGTAGTTCGAAACACTTGTTTGAGCTGAAGCTCCAGTGGAAAGAGTAAGGTCCTTGTGATCGCTGCTACACAGTAAAAAATATGAGAATAAATTTTATACTTTTTGGTATAAATATAAATCCATTCCAAATATGTTATAAAATTTATACCATTAAATCGTATAAACCAAATTTATACAAAGTTGGTAAAGATTTTATCCGAAAAGTGTATAAAATGTGTTTACACCAGGTTGGTATACATTTTTATAAGCAAAAGTAAAAAATCTTTTTAAAACACATTTGGTTACTTTTTATAGTAATATTGTATAAAAATATCCGGCACATATGTAAACATGCATTAAATATGGTAATATGTATTACATTTGAAGTCATAAATCAGGAATAATATTTAGATTTCAATTTATAGATTTCATGATGTATTGTTTTTTTATATTTTCAAAAACAATTTGACAGGAAGAATAAAGAGTAAAATTGTACTCAGGAATTTGCACGATTAATCATATTGGCAGAGCTTCCAATTAAAGCACAATATTTGTGTCTTATTATGTGTTTACAAAAAAAAAATGCAACATATTATTTGCGCATAACATGATTACTGACTGAAGAACAAACGCAAACTGTTTGCCTGCTAGCATCGCTGAAGTTCGGTAGCTTCGAAAACTCGACCTTGTACGTGAAAGCCGTCGTATTTTGACGAGACATTCAAAACGCCATTTAAATGCACTCAAGTTGTTCTCTGGTGTACACCTATGGTGTACACGATTTAAATCTAATTTGGCACGTAGCATCACTGACGGAAGTAAAATCTTATTTTTAAAGGAACAAATTTTACATGATTTTTGGCGAAGTTACAAAGTGCAGGTAAATGCAGTAAAGAAAATTTTATTTACTTCAGAACTATTCAAACAGCCAGAATTTATTAGGTGGAAAGCAGAAAATCATTTTAGTTCTTGTATTTTTATTGTTTGTGATTAAATAAATACAAAATAAATATTTATAGCAGGACAAGTCATTAGTTTATGGCAATCTGCAAGCTACGAAGTCTTGAGACCGCTAATACCGCGGAAAGGTGCATCCGTATTTACAATTTCCAACAACTGCAATTATTTACTGCAAGTCTTGAGAAATAGTACAAAAATATAATTTCAATTAGAAGCATTGTTCCTTTGCTTGCACTTTTTTCTTAAATGAAATGACAACTGTCTCTCTTCTAGGCAAAATAAATAGTCGGTTCAATTAAATTGCCGTGAAAACAATGTTGCTAGATGAATGTTGCGGAATATAGTACTAGATTTTCCACAGCGAAACAAAGTACAGCTTTGATGAAAAAGTTGTGAAATGCTCACGCTTGTTCACAGCTGTCATTTTTTGTATGGAGATTTGAGTGGAATTTCACGTGAAGCCTAACAGAGTACTATGCTTTAGCGTTTTCTTAGTCTAAAAAAATAAAATAAAGTCTGGCTGGTCTGGGCTAAAAGCTGTGGGACCTTATAGATGACTACAATTTCGACAGACAATTGCAAGAAAATGGTAAATTGATTGAAAGCAAGTGATGCTGGAGAACAAACTTGAGATAAAACTAAGAGAAACATTTTTTTATTTGATTTTAAATCAATTTTTTTCCATTATTGCAGTATGTTGGTTGGACCACTTTATTCTGAGCACCACAAATTATGACTTTATGTACGATGTTATGACAATATTATATTTTTTTAAATATTTTATCAAACATATTTGAAATTGGCAATGACCACTTGTTAGTAGTTAAGGATATTATTTTTCGTAATTTGCATGGCTCCCACAACAAAATTGAGTTCCAATTTATAGGCTGCCTTTTTTGAGTGAAGTTGTAATGGACCTAAAAGACCACATTTTTAGGCATAGAATGGTTAGAAAACGTTTACTTGGCCTATTTAATGAACATTTCATTGAAATGTTCTTTGATAGGTTTATGCTTCATTCTTTATAAGAGGAGATAGAATTTGCTCGTAATAAAAAAAAAAGTTTCTCGTAGTTTAATCTCAAGTTTATTCCCGGACTTCACTTGCATCAGGGCCATAACTCTTAACCCAGATCAGCCAGCAAATAAGCTGGTAAAGGAATTTTGCTATGAGGCCACACAGCGCCATTAAATAAATGCCAATAAATAAATTATTAAGCGTTAATTATTTTCCGTTTTCCGGACGTTTTACAGCTTGATAGGAGATGATATAAATATCAGCAGTCCCTAACAGTTAAAATTCCAAAAGCATTACGTTACGCATATTTTTCCTCGGAATACGGAAATGCTCAAACTTAAATGGAATGTGAAGAAAATTAATATTTTTGTGCGTCAGAAACATTAACAAGCAAATATAAGGAAAATGCAAGAAGTTCATGAAAAAAACATACTGTTGTGATCACTATCTGCTGAGCGAAATACGAGTGCAAGTTCGAATAGCGAAGTGTGAAAAAGAGAAAACCAAAGTATTTATTACCTGACACACTCACTATCAGAGAATCTGGCAGCATCAGAGTCGAAGGTGTCAAATAGGGTCATAAATAATTTTATAGCCTTTCGATAGATGGAGTTATTGAAAATTTTACGATCCTTACACGCAAGATTACAATCACTTCCGTTAGGATATTCTTTGCGGTCAATGAGTTCTGATGCTAGCTACAGTAGTTTGTGTAGCATAGAAAAAGAAGTACAGATATTGATTTCTAGAGCTGCCACATGCTTTCCAAATATATCAGGTAGCAGTTGTTGTCATTGTCAATGCAACCGCACAACATCCTGTCCAACATTGCCAACACCTCCTGTCAGGATCTAATGTTTGACGCAAGTGTGCAAGTCAAGGTAGCATAAATCAGTGTAGCTCATGCAACAACATCATCATTTCGCTGTAATTGAAAACCGTCTGACACTCGACGTGGTCTTACTTCGCCTTACTACGCCACAACATTTCCAGCTGAGTCTCTGGGGTTTACCGTTTGACATTTGACATCAACCTGTGGTTGGCAGACCCCAATTTTTGTCAAGTTCGTAATATTTTTACATGCCTATTTTTTCCCCCAGTTTTACCCTAAAAAATGTGTTGCTCACAGTTATGTACGCGAGTATTTTTAGACTTGGATTTTTTTAAGGAACTTGCTGCCATTTAGGTTGGATGTTGCTCTTTTGCCAGTTGCTCATAAAAATTCAAAAGGAAGGAATAAAAGAAGATGACATTCACTGCTGTATCTAGGGGCACAGTTGGTACATGCTACTAAGATGTTTTTTTTTTCTTTTTCTGACTGACTTGTGCTGCCTTTGCTACTGCGGCAGACATTACGGTGGATGCTATGTTGCGTGTCTTGTACGGTACGCGTGCATTATTATGAAAATAATTAACATTTGTTTTTCTTACTTAAATGTTTGGTTTTTATTTTGTTTTCTTTTATTGAAATCTGCTGAACAGATGCTAATTTTTGTTTTTGGAATATGTAGCTGCGGCTCGGTATCCTGAGTACACAGTTATTGATATGTGCGCCCACATAAAAAACTGTCGTAAAACAGAATAATCTGGAAGTCGGGTTGCCAGCGTTCTTGTTAGAATTTATGCCGTTATTTAATGGGTTCTAAAACACCTCTAAAAATTTACAGCCAACTCAATGAGATGACGGCTGTCGGCATGCATCTCTGTAGTACTGTGCTTTGTCAATTGATTTTTATTTTTGGCAATTCAACTATATTTAAATAACAGCACTTTTTTACAAATTAAGATTTGCAAATTGCGTTTGAGTTACATAAAAGAAAAATTGTATTCTTATTAATGGTATTCACTTCACTGCTGAAATTGCCAAATTCGCAAATTTACGAAAATTTCAGTGCAATTGTTGTTGTTTTGGTTTTCCGAAGTTTGCTTAAATTTAATCATCTATTTAGTTGATGAAAATTAATCGTCGTAAATTTGAGTCATTGTGAACATGCAAAATATGATAAGAAGAAGAAAATTTTTTCTGTTCTCATATAAATTCGTCAAATAAAGCATCATATTTAGTTTATTATGCAATAACTAAATTATTGATTTAGAAAAATTTAGACGACAAGCAATATTTTTTTTTCAAAAGGTAAACACGATTAATTGTTTTGTTGGCGTTTGATAAAAGCCACCTATGGGACTTTTATGCTGACAGAAACATACAAAAAATTAAAAACGGTCGCTCACATCAACTCGTCGGAAATTTGCAATTTCGGAAATTTCAGCGTTGAAGTGAATACCCTAATTGTAAAAATTTTATTGTTAAGTGGCTAAATAGCCATTGATCAGACATTCTGAACAACTTTTTCAAAGAAATTTCGGCGAAAAAGACTTCCAGGTACAAATTTCAAGCCATCAAATAGAGGATATAACCTGAAAAATCTTAGAAACCCCAAACCATGGCCTCGTCGGGCATGTCTTGGACATTTTTGAAAAAAAAACTATTTTTTATTAAAAATTGTAGTCCAGTTGTGGTACATATGTGTATTAGAATTCTGTAAGAAGTGAGTTTTTAAAAAAGCTAATTATTTGGTTTGAATAAAAATACTTATGTTTTTCAAATCTTGACGTTTCATAAACAATAAAATCATAATTAGGTCTGTTCCCGTACTTTTTGGACTAAAAATGGTAAAACTGTCAAAAGCGTGAAAATCTCTCACAGATAGAGAAAAACACATAAAAGTACGGGAACGCTTTTCGGACTAAAATTGTACAAACTGTCAAATAAATTTGTTTGTCTAGCGTTGGCTTGATGTGGAGCGCAGACAACATGCTTGAAATGTTTACCAATATTGAAATATATTCTCAAGCCTTGCATTTATATAAGTTTTTACTCATTTTTCCATGTTTCTGATTTCCATTTAATAGTTTCAAAGACGTTTTATGTATTGCAATTTCCTTGCTTCCTTGTTAACAGCTGATTTTAGACTGCTTGACACTTTTACCATTTTTACCAGAAGAAATTTCTCGGACTAAAACTTTCAACTTTTGACAAGGAGGGGAAATTTTTTACTCTCTCGATTACACTCTCTTTTACCATTTTTTCGAGTACGGGAACGCTTTTCGGACTAAAACCTGTAAAACTGGTAAATTGGACTAAAACTTTAGAGTACGGGAACAGACCTATTATCAGGAACGGAAAATAATGATCAGCATGTTATAAGTGACGGAAAAAATTTTTGAGCATACCGAATAGTTGGGATTTGTATTGCCTCTCCAAATATATAATGGTTTCTTATTTTTTAAGCATGATTTTTAATATACATAAAAATTAAAAATAATTGTTGTAAATTGATTTTAATGTTTTTGTTCAGATTTAAAAATCGTTCAGATAAAAAAAAACACCATTTTGATATTTTTGCACAGCAATACAAATTATTTTTGATCATTCACAAGATGATAATGAAGATCATTTATGATTTTTATTATTTTCCACAAAAATAAAAAATTATTTATTGATTTTTATTATTTTATCAGACATGGTAATTATTTAAGATTTTTATTTTTGGCTTATTTAAAAAAATCATTTTGAAGTGATTTTGTTTTTGTTCGAAAATAAAAATTATTTTTGATGTTTTTTTTGCTTAAAATAAAAACTCATTTCTTGATTTTTATATTTTTTTATCAGACATAAAAAATATTCTTATATATTTTCTTCTCAAAGCAGAAGATTTTTTTGAGCAAACAAATAAAAATCCTTAAATGATTTATTTAACTCAACGAAAAAATAAAAATCAACAAATGAGTTTTTTTTTCTGAACTAAAAATAAAAATAAAAAAATTATTTTTGTTAAGATAAAAATTATTTTTATTTTTGAGCCAAAAAATAAAAATAAAAAAGTTTTTATTTTTCAGCCAAAAAATAAAATAAAAGAAATGATGTTTTTGTTCGTTTGAAAAAATTAAAATAAAAAATTTGATGTTGATTTTTTTGTTTGAGTATAAAACTCAAAAATTATGATAATTTTTGATTTAAAAAATAAAAATCAGAAAACGATTGTTATATCAGAGGAAAAAAATTAAAAATCATAAAATAATGCTTTGTATCTTAATTTCTTTTTTTAATATTACTCATAATGATTGCGATCCTTATTAAAAATTATATCGACCTTAAAAAAGAACATGAAAATGGAAGAATTAAATTTGAGTTTCATGATTAAATAAACGTGATAAGATAGTCAAAATCATTGAGATATTTTAAACAAAAATAATATAGAATCTGATAAAAAAAAAACATTATTTAACAATTATGTTTTATATTTTTGTCGGAAGTTTTTTGCAATTATAAAGATAAACTGTTCGTCTTTGGTCACTGCTTACGAATCTGCACTCAGATTGCGGAAACACGGGATGATGGATGTAATATGATGTACTTCGATTTGACAAATTTTTCATAAAATTAAAAAATTTCAAACAAAAAAGTTTGAAGTAGTTTTTCCTAAAATATATTGGTTCCAAAAGAAATATCCCAAATGTCTATTTTTTCATATTTTGAGTTGTAAATATAAATATTTAGTTCCTGTTCATAGTATTTAAATAATTTTGAAATTAAAAATAATTAAAAAATAAAAAAAAATATAATTTTGAAAATTTTTTCAAGCACATGAAACTTTTTTGAGTAATACTTTAGGGTATACCTACAGCCTTTAATACTCATCGTTCAAAGATAACATATATGCTAAAATGTTAGATATATCGTGAGCTTAACAAATAAATAATTTTTGATCTTGTCACTATTTTATTAAAGTCATAAAATAGCAAAATCTAAGAACAAAAATTTACATAAGAGATATAACTGCTTATGTTGTGGCTGCTGCTTTTGTTGTTTTTGCTTGTGTAGTTGCTGTTTTGTACGAACTGACTTTTTTACAGCATTGGTTATCGACTCAACGCAAGAGAGCATTGGTGGAGAGTGGACAGTGACGGACCTAGAGCATCTATTTCGGAGGGGCGATCAAAAAAGTGTGACTTTGTGGTAGTTTGCAAAAAAAAACAAAATATTCGGCAAAATGTTAAAACTTCTTTCTCGATTTATACAAAAAATATGAGTTTTTCAAATATTTGAAATAAAAAACCGGTTAAAGTTTTTAAGGACATGACATTGGCCGTTTATTGAAATCGATCTTTTTTATAATTTTGTATTTTAGCAAAGATTCTAAGAAAAAAAATTTAATGGAAAAATTCCTACGAGCTCAAAAGTTACAGCCGGATAAGTGAGAGCGCATCTTTATTTTTCTTTACATTTTTCTTTGTTCACAAACTTTGAACGCCTTTTCGACACGAGCTTTTTTTTAACTTTTTTTTTTGGTTTTTTATGAATGTTTAAAGTCAATACTTTTTTTCGAAAAAACACTCTTTCAAATTTGGAAAAAATTTAATAAAAATCCTGTCATACGATAATCAATTTTGTTAAGATTTAAAAAGTAATTTTTTTTGTCCAGATCGGACAATTTTTGCGACTCCCAGCGCTGCAACCACGAGGCCCCGATTTTTTCTCTGCCGCCAGTTTGGAGCTCTATTAAACCATGTTGGAGTCAAGAATATATTCTTTTGAATTATTTTTACTTGTTATTTGTTCAATTCTCTACAATAAGAAAACAAAATTTTGGAAAAATGTTTGTTTTTGACTGAGTTATGAATTTTTAAGAAAAAGTCTGTTTTCTCTGCCGCGAATGTTATGTCCCACCTTAAGTCAGTTTTCATTGATTTTATATATAATATTCATAAATACATAGTATATGAATAAAAACAACAAAAATTTTACATAACTTGCACAAAAAAAAGATATGAATAAAATTTTTGGCTAAAATTTTTGGATAGCTTGATTAATGGGAAAAAGGGTATTAAGAGAAGAATATGCTTCAGTATCACAGCAGTCGAATACATTTATCTTTTACATAGCATGTGCCACATCTCCAATCCAGTAATCAAATACTTTTTTTTAAAACTTTATGAGATTCTTTTAAAAAACCGAATATCTTTTACAAATAATTTTCAGTGTAACAGTATCAGGAAACAGTCATAAAAATGAATATAGATTGTTTTTGAAAATCGACTTTTTAAATCCATCATTACGTTAACAAGCACGGGTTTATTAACAGCTTATCTTAAATATGCTTTGAGATGCATATTATATGATGCTTCTTGTCCTTTTTTTTTCATTTATTTATAGCTTGGGTAGTTGTGAATATGCCCCTAAAAGGATTTTTAGAAATTCAAAATACTTTAGAAGGTACAGCCTTTTTTGTGAAGCAAGGTCTTCGTCAAAATGAGCTATTTTTTTCGCCTCATTTTCGAACGAAGCGGCATAAAGTAACCACCGAATTCTGTTGAAAATGTTTATTGTTAGGTAAAAACGTGTTTGCACACATATTCATACAAACATACGAATACACATTTCGAATACACTGCATTTAAACATTTTTGATTTTTTGATTTTTTTTTCCAAAAAAATTACTTCAAACTTTAAACGCGTTTATCTCGAAACCACGTTTTTCGAACTGGCGGCCATGATATCTCCAGTTCAACTGAACCGATTTTCATGAAACAAAGTGGAATCGACGCAGAATTGTCACCATTCTCGGGTGAACCTCGACCATAATTTTAAAAAATTTTTTATAATTTTTTTTTACACTAAACTACAAAACAAAAGCCCGAAATTGAATTTTTTTTTTTGAATGGCCGCCATTTTGTCAAAAAAAATCACAAAATTAAGCTTGAGGTTCACCCTAGAATTACATCTTTACTGATTATAACCCCGTTTTTTTTTCATTTCAGACGCTCCGGAGACCCGGAATCGTGGCCGCCGTGACGACACCTTTTTTTTTCACCACCAACTTTGAAGTTTCATTACTTTTTGAACAGCCCACGTATCGAGGCAAATTTTTTTATTTACTTTGAAACTTTTGTAATACAATATATAAAAAAAGTTTTTAATTATTCTTTGCGTTTTCAAATAAGAATTTTTTAAAAAGGGTCCAAAAAACGGGTTTTGAATGAGAAGACCGCCTTAAAACAGAAAATAGAGGAATTTATTTTTGGTTTCTTGTGGACAAAATTTCGTATTTTCGATTTCAAATTTGGACTTGTCTGGTTTTGAAAGTTAGAAATGAATCAAAATTTAGATTCCAGCGTTCGTGGTCTCAAAAGTTAGAGGAACTCATTAAAATTATTTCTGCATACTTCTTTATCAAATCGGAAGAAACCCGCCGCAGCAATTTTGATTCTGCTGAAGGTCCTCTTCAGTAAAGAAAAATTTTTTTAAAACAATTTGTAGTTTTTACAGATGCCCAAAGTCGCTAAAATGTTAAGTTTATTCTCAAACGAACGTTTTGACATAAACGTTTTTTAAATTTTAGTTTTATTGAAAAACTACACTTTCTTGGTCTTATCTGGTTTTGATTGAAAATTTTAAGTGGGCATGTCTGCTTGAATTGAAAAGAAGATTTTTTAATGCATTTTTCTATAGGATCTTTATCATTTTTATCAAAGAGGATTTTATGCATCGATATATATAGTAACAATACCTTTACAATGGCATTTCTAACAAAAAGTTTTTACATATCTGGATTTGATTGTAAACTCCACAATTATCAAATTACAATAAGTTTTGCATTATTTATAGAAAAGACTCAATTATATACTCATGTACAAATGCTTTAATCCGAATATATTTTGAAATTATGTTAGAAGATGTGTTGAAGTTGTAATTTTCATGAAGCTTTGGGGGGAGGGGGGCGATCGCCCCAGCGTTGATCCGTGTCTGAGAGTGGAATATCACTGATACAATTTTACCGTATCCGACATTAATACTTGACACAATTGTTAAAAGATTAAATTAGGAATAGGAAAAAAGCAATTTTTGTGACTTCGTGCTATTGTTTTATAATCATTATTAAATTAGAACTAATCTTATAAGGAATTTTTTTACCAATTAAAACTTTCTTTAGAAGTTTCCTCTAAAAACTTTTAAATTTTTCATATTTATATCAATTTTGCTCAATGAAAATATCTAGATTTGATTGTATTTGTTTGAGTTGAATTCATTTTTTGTATATTCTTCTGTACCTAGGGGGAGTTTGAATCCTGAAAACGCCCCCTTGGTAACGTGCCTGACTCATGACAAACAATTTTCAGAACTTTAGAGTTGCAGAGAATGGCGTGCAGTACGGTTATTTTCACTTGCCTTTAAAACTTGCACAATGCTCCAGAAGCATACAAGATTTTTCTATTCCTTTATGAGCAATATCATAAAGTGGCAACGCCAACGCTGTGTGGCTGCTGCCATGACACGCGTCGTTAAGTTTTAGTTATGAAATTTGATTTAAAAATGTTTCCTTACTTTTTGTTTCTTAATTTTTTTTTTTAGTTTTATGTTTCGTAGGGAGGATAAATAGGGAATTATTTGCTGTTGTTGTTGTTGCAGTGCATGCAGTGCTGCCAAGCAGAGCAAATGAATATGAGGTGGATAATTAAAATTATATACGCGTGTATTTTACTTTGTGTTAACGAGTACCTTGATTATGGAATTGTTTGTCTAACAAACAATTAATGAACTGGAAAATTTGTTAAGTACTTTTTATAAAATTCCAACAGGATTAGATTTAAAAGAAGCGCATCAGATTTATTTTTTGCTCTTTTTTTAAAAGTTAAAAAATTTCGCAGGGTTTTTTCCGTAGATTTCGAAAACTTTTCAATTCAGTATTTGGTCTAATATCTGAATATAAAAGCCATCTATAGTACAACATGTAGTAAGTTACAATTTACCAAAAATTTGTCCAAATAGGCAAATCACATACAGGAAAAATTAAAATAATTACTTACTTTTTTTGGTACATTTTTCGAGGAAATGGAAGCAAAAGCATTAAAGTAGTTAAGTTTTATTTTTTGTTAAGTGAACCAAAATTGATCCGGTACCAAAATTAAATAGTGCATGAAAAATCTTTTCCATTGGTGTACTTTTTTTAAACAAAAAAAGAAGATTTAAAAATACTTTCTTACAAATAAAAAAAAAAAAATCAAATATTAAATAACAATTAGATTCACTTTGAACAAATTTGTTTTATTTCGTCAGAGCATTTGTCAACAGGGATGAAAATTTGAAGTTCTGTGTTTTTATATGAAAGGAATTGATTGATAAGCCTGACTTTCTTTTTAAATCAACCATTAGTGGGTCTCTTAAAATGCACAAAAATGCAATTAGAAGGAAGCCAAAATTGGTTTAAATAAAAAAAAAGTACACCACTGGAAAGGATTTTTCATGTAATATTTAATTTTGGCACCGGAATCGGGGGTACAATTTTTCTCATACAAATCGATACAGTCTAATATGCATAAGAGAACGCCTATGATATGAAACAATATTTGAAAAATATATAAAAAACCCGAATTACTTCGTTATATATCTTAAAATATTCCTACAAATATTTTTATTTTATTTTAAAAATACTTATATATTGCCTTTCGTGAGTGCAAGGAACAAAAAAAATAACAACATAAAAACATTTAAATTTAAATCTAAGTCAAGGTTCCTTCCTCTCTGTAAATAAAGTTAAAAAAGTATCAAATAAAAAAAGAAACAAAACGACAACTTCTCAAACAGTTCTATGTCTGGCAAAACCATTTAATATACATACTTTAATAATGAGACTACAAACTACAAAAACCACAGACAATTGCGGGTACTCAGTCAAACCACAAGGCACACGAGACTCGCTCGATCTACAAACGTCATTGTTGACGTTGGATTCAGCTTGTCTGTTCTGCTCATCGTCGTTGTCGTCGTTGCTATCATCGTTGTTGTCGTTTTCGTGTCGCAGTCGGAGGAGCTCACAGTGTGCCAGGCATTCCTGAGATACGTGAAACTATTTGCAAAATTTATTTATGGGGCGGAGGGAGGCTGTCAGCAGCAGTACATTGATACAAAGACGAGCGGTACTTGGCGGTACCACACAGCTTCACATCGAACGCAGTTGCAGACAGACATACACACAGTATTTCATTTGTGAAATGTCGCTTGTACAACTGACTGTATGACCACACGTCGATCTTTCTGTCTGTCCTTCCGTCTTAACTAGGTCTGTCCGTCGGCGCGTCCCTCTCAGTGAACGACACACAAGTTGTGAATGGGATTTTAATTAATTACATAACAATTAGCGCATTTATTTGTCTGAAGCGAATTCTTTTTTTTTTGTGTTGTACGCACTCATGACAGAGGAAACGGGCTTCTATTGAGTGAGGAATTCTTTTGATTTTTAGTCTGTGCTTTATAAAGTTGTTAATAATGCTACAATTTATATTGTTCGATATGAAAAATTGTTAAAACTGCATGAAATGCTTTTGAAAATAAGGAGTTTCGTTGAATGCGTCTGATATATGGTTCTGTAATAAATCGAGTGGTAAATATTCAGATGAAATATGAATGAATCTTGGGAATCTTCAATTCAGATAATATTGAAAGCTTAGTTAACTTACATATTTTTTGTCGTTTTTTGACCTGACTTCTTAAAGAAGACAACTAAAACATGATATGTTATGGTTCACAGGAGAAGGAATGTTATCTTCCGGTAACAAAATGTGCTTTTTTTATATTTCTAAAATTAGATTCAAATCTTTTGAACAAAAATCACCAATCACCAAAAATTTTAAAAATACCTTACTTATAGCGTTCTGAAGTTCTAGTATGCAAATCTAAAATTGTAAGATATTGTGGTTCAATGCATGACCATTTTTACAAAATTTTCCTAAAATATGGAGATGGAATTAAGAATCGCTTGATTTTTTCCATTATTTTCCCGTACCTTTACTTCCCCATTTAAAATATTCGATTAAATTAAATAAGAAGGAATGATAAGGTTTTGTTGGTATTTCTGATTTAATAATAGAGTACCTGGGCGACCGAGCTCCGCTCAGAATCCCACCGCATATTTATATATTTCACGGCTTATTATGTATCGAAAATGCCAACTTTATCTTGCAAACAAAAAATAAGATATTATTTTTCAATAAACTTGAAACACATTTTTATTGTGTAATAATTTCGTTTTTTAACTTAACGAAATTGGTTTTGGCATTTTTATCAACCGTGCAATTTTTTTCTTTATTTTGGCAAAAATTAAATTGTTTGTCAATAAACGAATTTCGCCTACAGTGATCGTGGCTTGGGTTCGTATCCCATGACCGATACTACCCAACCAGCAAAATGAGTAGAAATTTACGTATGAGTTCCCTTTAAAGCTGTTTTAAGAGGAAAAATAAGTTCCATGGCACTTCGAAGCTGCTTTATGGTCCGTTGTAGAACTTGACACGCCTAAAGCTGCTTAAAGGTACGTTGTGGAACTTGCCACACCTAAAGCTGCTTTATGGTGTCAATTTCAGGCAATAGTCCTTGTTGTTCCATAAGTTACAAGTTATAATTCTGTGCAGGTTTAAGATAATTAAGTTCAAAAGGAGTTCTGAAGTGCCGCTTGTGCGTCTTCTTTACATTTATTTTTAACTTAAAGCTGCTTAATGGTTCGATTGAACCTTATTTTGCACCTTAACGCTGCTTATGGGTACCTACGACAGAATTAGCTGCATAAATGAAAAATCTTTGTTTCGATATAAAGCTACATGACAGAATGGCTAAGGCGTCGGACTACAAATCGGAGAGACACGGGATCGAACCCTGGCAAAACATTTTAATAAAAAAGTTTTTCACTACGAATCAGATGCTACAAGTTGAGAACAAACGCCGATAATGGTAAAAAAAGAAGATAATAAAAAAATTAAAAAATAAAAATCTGAAATATAAAAGAAGGAAAATATTTCTTTTTTAAAAAAAGCTTTGCCTATTTTAGATCTTTGAAAATTTTCAAAGTTCGATTAGAAAGCTGCTTAGCAGTCTATGCAACGTACTTGTTGGTACCTCAAAGTACGAAAATTACTTAAATTTTGGGCTGCTTACACTGCAAGGCAGCTTAGAGAATTCGCTGTATAAGCCAAATTTTGAACGTTTCTTGCTGGTTGGGTAATTTCTGCTGCAGGTTTTTATTATTTTATATGATTTCTTATTAATTTTATTTATTGTTTTCAAATTATTTTGTTATAGTTTTCTATTTATTCGGCAAACATTTTATTTCTTGCCAATGAACGAATTTTTCCAGCAAATATAGTGGCGGCGTGGGTTCAAAACCCACGATCGACACATTTGTTTTAACAATTTTTTATTTTTTTTTTATCAATTTTTATCCTTGTTGATATTTTTCTTATTGGTTTTTTTTTTTTATATTATTTGTATGAATTAAAACTTCATTGGATCAACAAAAAACCTAAAAAAGTTAAAAATCTTCTTCAAAATATAACCAAAGTATTGAAATATGTTAAAAATAAGTTATATAAATAAAATAAAAAATAAATTGATAAATATAAACATTGATTCAAATTGAAAAAAATTATAAAAAATTTATAAAACAAATAATTGTCGGTTTTCGGATACGAACCAACGCCACCACGATGGCTGACCCAAAGTACAATAAAGAAGGTAGCTGTAGGGCTGAAAGCCGAAAGTCGGAATTGTCAAAAAACACCAAACGAAAAATAGTGACAAAACGAGACATCAAACAATTTGTATTAATTTTGACAATTCAGACTTGGGGGAGAGAGGATTGATAGCCCTGCAGGTACCTCTATCTGGCCACATTCAGTACATTGAATGCGAGTGCAATGCAAAAATCTAGGCTATATAGTTTTTATTACAAAAATTGAATGAGAAATTTATCAAACCGGTAGTGTTCAGCGACAAGAAAGCATCTAAAAACTACATTTATAAAGAACAGAGTGCGGTGTTGTTGCTGTTTTTTTAGCTATTTTAGCTGTTTCGAATGAGCAGCAGCAACACTGTTTGTTTGGTTAAGCTCAAAAATAAAAACAAAAAAAATTAATGCTCATTCAAGGGATTGAACTCACTATCATCAGATTGGTCAGAGGAAGCTCTACCCACTGCGCTTTCAGCACCATTATTGATGTGGGAAAATTAACTTATCATATTCGGCCTGTATATCATAAAATACAGGTATTTATTTAAACTCGGAAAAACTACTTTTCCCAGAGATGAGACTTAGCTGGATCGATTTCTTTCTTCATCTATATCGATTTCCCCTCTTCATCTATATTGTAAATTTCATCGAAATCGTTAAGGGCGTTTTCGAGAACGCAGATGAATATATATATATATATATTAAGGTGCCTTGAAAAAAAAAGTTTCATTTGTACCCATCCTAAAATAACCCTTGAGGTATTTTATGATGATTCCCAAAATATTTTGGCTATGCAGAAATCCGTCAGTGAGCTAGACCATTTTGCAAAAACCTCCAAAAATCATGTTTTCCGTATATATATTAACTAGTGTAATAGTTGTAAACAAATAAACTGTCTCAAATTATAGGCCTGAAAAAGTTCGTTCAATCTGCATCAAAAATTTGAAAATATTTGCAATTGGGTTAAGTATAATGATGTTTTCATGCATTTTTTTTAGATTATCTTCACAAAAATTCAAATTACTTTATTATTTCTTATTCGATCGCCGTTATCAAGATATCGTTGGAAAGGTATGCACGGCTGTCATTTATTTTGGACATTTTTTTTTTTGTTTAATAAAGTTTGGCTCTTATTTTATTTCTCCATTTGTGTGCAGGTTACCTGAAAATAAAATTTTCAAAATCCAAAATACTGTATTTTTTTTATTTTAAGCGTTTGTTTCAATGTAGAATTGTTGAAAATCATCTAAAAAACTAAGAAAAAAAATCATGAAAAACATCATTATCTCTAATCCAATTGCAAATTTATACAAATTTTTGATGCAGATTGAAAGAACTTTTTCAGGCCTATAATTTGAGACAGTTTATTTATTTACATCTATTACACTAGCCAGTATATATACGGAAAACATAATTTATGGAGGTTTTTGCAAAATGGTTTAGCTCACTGACGGACTTTGGTATATCCAAAATATTTTGGGAATGATCATAGAATACATCAAGGTTCATTTTAAAATGGGTACAAATGGAACTTTTTTTTTCTTCATACCAGTCGAGGCACCTTAATATATATATATATATAAATATTGCTCGTTTAATAGAATGAAAATATATCTTTAAATATTGCTCGTTTAATAGAATAAGATTTAGAACCGAAAGTTAAAAGCTAAGAACATGTTTAGACAGTATAACAGCTTTAAACTGAAAACCGATTGAATTCACACAAACGTCCGTTTTTAGATCACGCGAAAAATGTTGTCAGTCTTTAACGTCCCATTTTCATGTTCAACATCCATGGCACAAAAACACAGGTACCATCAGGGATGGGAAATGACTTTACGAAATTGTACCAAATCGAAATAAAAATTGTACTTTTTGGCATCATATTGTACTAATTTTATTTTCTCCATGAATAATGAACTCTTTTGATATACATAGTTAAATAAACATAGTACTCTACATTCAGTTTTAAAATTTAATCAAGTGGCAGTTACCCGAGCCGGTCCAAAAATTTAGTTTTCAAGCAATTCAATATATTTCACATTAATGCCTACGTGCTAAAAAGAGACGATCATGTAATTGTAGCAGTGCGTTTAAATGTGTTATAAAAATGGTTGCAAAAATACACAAAAAAGGCACAAAAAACTGTAAGAAATATAAGAAAAGCAATTAAAGGCGATATGACGAAGATCAAGTGCATGAAAATATACTAAAAATGCCTTCGTGGTACTTACGTTCTTTTTATTTATAATAAAATTGTACTGAAAAAGCACAACTGTACTGAAAAATCCAACGCTGATTAGCATCCAGTGCATTCAGCAAAAAATTTGCTACGTAGCTGTTACACAACTTTCCGGCTGAATGGTATGTAGCATAAACCGCTCACACAACATGTTCCCTGAGCGGTCGCCATCTTAGGTAGCGAAAATATTTTATGCTGCCTTGATTGAGCGCTTTACGCTCACTTCATTTTGACAGATGATCAATCAGTTTGCTAGAAATTTGACATTTCGCAAAAAAACCCATTCAACAGTAATTATCACTTTATGCCACTTCGCTACCTGAGCGCTTTTTCGGATTGAATCCACTCATTGACAAGTGTTGATTTTCTCATCTACTAGTAAATGAGTTCCTGTCAAAAACAGCTGTTCGTTGTTATATGCGTTTACCGCATTCAGCTGTGTCAACTGTTGTGATGGCGACACATCGTGGAGCACTTTTAATTGAATTGAAGTATCAGAAAAGTTGTCAAGTTGATGAAATGTCAAGCTTTGTATCGAATACCAATGAAAATTTTACGGACAAATAAAAAATTTTCTATTTTTAAATGCATTTTAATGCGCAACTTCATATTTATGTGCATCAAGTTATGACTTAACAGTTGCCAACTGTTGAGTACGCTGAATGTGACCAGTGAAAAGTTATTGTATGTAATGGCGGACTGTGAGCGCTCTCTTTGTTGTTATATTTTTTGACAGAAAGTCTTTTCCCACAGAAACGTCAATACTACCTTGGACTTATTATACCATGTTCAACAAGAGATATATTGAATCAAAAGAAAAGGTTTATCTAAAGCCGATAGCTTTTCGTAAGTTTATGGTTCGATGCTTTTTTATATTTTTTTGAATTTTCGAACTTGAAGCTTCTAGGAAGTACAAAAGGAACTTAGTAGTAAGAGGAACAATATGATTTGCAATGCAGTAAAAAAGTTTTTATAAGATAGTTTTTAAAAGATTTTGAAAAAAGGTAATTGAAAAATTATAATTTTTGCCAAGAAAGCAACAAACCTACGGTGAGAACATAGTTAATTGCTCTAACGTGACTGGTCCAGGAATAGTTTATTTTCAACCTATTACAGAGCAGGTTGGATATAGCTCAAGACGGGACCAATAGTTTTTCAATGTGTTTTGCTGTATTTATCTTATTGTTGCCAATATCTTAGGGATGTCGGAAAAACATCGATGCATCAAAAATATCGATAGTTTTTAAGTATCGAAAACTGACATCACTAGTACAGCGAACCGCCATTTCTATTTTTCAATTGTTCAAAAAAAAAATATAAAGCGAGTATTCACAGGTTTTCTTATTATAACTCTCTCTCCATGCAAGTCAAATTGAGAATATAGTTTTTATAAATATAGATTTATAAAAACCCTAATAATTTGAGGAAAGTTTTAGAGGACTTATAAATTTAAATTTTTTTGATTTTTGTGGTTTAACGAAAACGTTTTTGACCTGATTCGATAGTCCATTAGAAACATAAATAGCCCAGGTATAGTCATTAATTTGAAATTTGTTAATTTTGCTTAAACATATTTTGTTGTTTAGTAAAATCTTAAAAATCGACTAAAATCGATGCATCAATGTATGCCCTCCAATGCATCGAAAGATATCGATCTACATTTCGATGCATCGAATCACAGAAAAACATCGATGTATATTTCCCACTGACATCCCTACAACATCTCAGTTGAAGTGGTCTAGACTGTCTTGTGGAGGACATGGGTTCATATCCTGAATGTGTAAGTATCAAACATTGACTGAAATGGCCAATTCATCTCTTGTTTTTTTTTTTTAATTATGCTGATACGTTTAACTGTAACATGTGTAAGTTATAAAAATTTCATTATTTTATTTTGCACAGTGCAGTTAATCCAGCATAACAAAACATGGAATCACAATACTATACTATACGATAACAGCTACATGATTCAAAGTCACACTCATGTAAACAACTATCCACGAATAAACAAAACAACTTGGGCCACTAGATGTCAATGAACTGAATGCAAAACATAAAGAAAGCATTTAGCGGAAAATAATAAACAACAACTTTAATATTTGAATCGAATAGAAAAACTTATGAATGGAAATCTAATGAATGAATAAACCAAAACTAATTGCACAACGAGAGATGATACCAGAGGGTGCAAACATTGTAAAAATTAATCACAAACACATATTCAAAACATCTATTAATTGCCGTAGAGTTGCCATGTACAGAAAGAGAACAAGTTGTTAAAGTGAAAAACAAAAATAAGTTCGTAGAGAATATGAGTAAAATATGTTAAAATCAATTGTAATATAAATATAATAAAAAACAACAACAACAATGAAACAACAACAACGTACCTACATAAAAGTGTGCATACGCATGAATGTGCCAGTATAGTATATAAAATATAAATTTTATTATATAAAATACTCATTAGAAACTAGATAAATAAATGATTAAAGACATCGTAAAGGGCCAATAAAACTGTACAGTACTTAGTAGGTTCTTTAATTAAAAAAAATCTAAGAGTAAGATACAATTTCATCAATATTGTTACATATAACCTTGATGTGGGTATTGTGCGATATGTTTCATAATTCACTTCACATTTTCTTTCTTAGAACCATCTCGGAATTTCTTTTTTACAAAAAAAAAAACAAACATTCTTTTGTCTTGGTGGCATTCCGCATATGTTTGTTTCTCATGTAATGTGTTTGTTAGATATACGCCTTTCTATCTGCCTCATGTGATCTCACTCGATTCTCTTGTCACATCAGCTCATTACTCTTTGGGCTGTACCCAGTCGAATTCTCTACTAATCGATGTCGTTTCGTTTGATTTATCAACTATTTTCATTTCAAGTGTTTTAACATTTACAACTTCTGCTTCAATGCAGCAAAACATGATATATTGTTTAACGTTCTGGGAAATTGAAAATAAGTTTTGTTTGGCTATGTTTTGGGTTAGGTTTTTTTTTTGCAACTTAAGATGATCCAAAAGTTGTGGCATGCTTCATTTGAGGTGTTGTCCCTAAAGTTTACCTAAATGATCGCAGTAGTAGGAAAAAGGATGTTGTTTTATTTGGTGTCATTTTCGGATTCATGGTTTTATATAGGCACAGTTACAGCAGTTGATTGCCTTGTTATGCGGGCAAGCCGCATATGACTTCCAACATGTAAGTCGATTAGAATAAGCGGTACTTTCATTTTTTATGCAAGAGTAGCTCCGTGGGATAATTTAAAATCTCTTTAAATAGAACTACTCCTATCGAGTTAAATGTTGAACAGGTTCCGTTCTCACTTCTATAGTATCATAGCTCGTTCTCTTCTTGTTTCTAGTAAGTAACTTATTAAGCTGGCTCATAGAACCGTAAGTCGATTTTCTCCTTTCAAGATCTAACGGCAACCTTGAGCCTTGGTTCTTTCTTGAATCCTTGAAGATTCAAGCGTTCTTGTCTGCTTTGACCACCACCATGTTTTGGATCGACTTTTTTCTTTACTGGAGTTTCGTCGTTCATTCGCTCAACACGACGTACCCAACGAAGCCGATCGATTTTTATCGCTTCACTATGTCGATGTCGGCATAAAGCTCATACAGTTCATCTCATTGGGTACTTACCTTTGACTATTTGAATAATTTTCCTTTCGAACGCTCCCAACGGCATTTCATCAAGGCTGTTCAATGTCCAAGATTGTGCTGCATATGCAAGGACGGGCATTATTGACTTATGACTTATAGAGCATGGTTTTTGATTACCGATCACAATGCTAATATCGTTGGACGAGTTTACGCTAGATCCCAAGTAGACAAAATCCTTAACAACAGTGGCATGATTTCCAAGACAAGTCTTCTCTAAAATTTTTCGTAGAGCAAATATTTGGTCGATAGTAGATTTTCCAGGTCTGAAGCCACATTAATAATATGAAATCTATTGGCTTACGATGGCCTTCAGTATTTCCCATAATATGGTTGAAAGGATCTGAAATGTTATATTAAAAAGGCATGCCACCTGGTATTTGACGCAAATGGTTTCAACCTTATGTTGAAATTTTCGTCGGGAGTTGAAGATGGTTCTAAAAGAGTTTTTTTATGCAAGTAATTTGATATAAGTTTTAGTTGATCAGAAGAGAAGAATATGAATTGGTATAAGCAATGCTTACTTTCACAATATAAACTTGTTTGACTTGGTTGATTAAAAAATTTCCTGTTAAAATTTTTAAATTTCCTAAGAAGTTAAACATTTCTTATTTTGCCCAAGCAATATATTTTTTTTTCAGTTGATTATATCTTATATGTTATATTCTTATATGATGTTGTTCTAGTTTAGTTGCAATAGAAACGAGATCAGAATTACTTTTTTTCTTGCAAAAATTGTAGTGGCTGGAATTGTAAGTGGAACAACTTGCGGACCCTAAAAAGTCCTACTAGAACTTATTCTATTTTTGAGACAAAAAATAAAAATCGAAAAATTTTTTTTTGTTGCTTTGATTTTTTTTTGGTCAGAAATAGAAATAATTTTTTGATTTTTATTATTTCCCTAAATACGAGGGGTGCCTTTTATATTTCGGGATTAGAGAACAAAAACAAATATTAGTCATCGAAAATCACTTTATTGTTTTTCAAAATATTTTCCATGAAGATCTATACACTTTTGCATGCGTTTGAACCAATTGTCGAAGCACTTTTGCCACTCTGATTGAGGTATCTCCAAAACATGCATTCTGAATGCCGCAACCGCTTCTTCGGGCGTCGAAAATCGTTGTCCACGCAGTTTATTCTTCACGGTTGGGAATAAAAAGAAGTAATTCGGTGCCAAGTCAGGACTATATGGCGGATGACCCATCAAATCGATGTTTTGGGTGCTCAAAAATGCAGTTGTTTGAGCCGATGTGTGAGGGCTCGCATTGTCGTGGTGAAGAGTGATCCGTCTTCGGCGGTTGGTTTTCCTGATTTCTTGGAAGACAACTGGCAAGCAAATGGTTGTGTACCACTCAGAGTTGACTGTTCTGCGTTGTTCTAGTGGTACGGTTGCGACATGTCCATATTTTCCGAAAAAACAGGCGACCATTTGCTTGGAAGTGCTTCGTGCGCGAACAACTTTTGTTGGATTTGGCTCATCTTGAAACACCCATACAGTCGACTGCTGTTTACTTTCGGGCTCATACGCGTAAATCCACGATTCATCACCTGTCACGATGTCATAGACGTGTTTCGAAGCACCGCGATCGTATTTTTTCAGCATTTCCTTCGACCAATCGACACGAGCCTTTTTTTGAGTGATTGACAAATTGTGTGAGATCCAACGCGAACAAATTTTTTTGACAGTCAAATGTTTATGCAATATTGAATGTATGCTGGTCCCACTTATGCCTAAGGTTGCCTCAATCTCACGATAGGTAACATGACGATCTTGCAATATCAGTTCGCGCACACCATCAATGGTTTTCGGAACAACAGCTGATTTCGGACGACCTTCACGAAATTCGTCTTGGAGTGAACTACGACACCGATTGAATTCACCATACCATCGATAAACACTGGTCCTTGATGGAGCTTCATCGCAAAAAATTGAATTAAGTTCATCCATGCACTGTTGCTGTGTTAATCCACGTCGAGAGTTGTAAAAAATAATCGCACGATTTAATTCCATTTTTGGACCGAGATGAATCTTTTAAGTTACTATAAACAACACAAATAGCGCTCGTATGTCATAACGTTCTGAGTACGTATAAGCCAACAAATGTCAAACTTTGCGATAGAGCTTTCAGTTGACAGATTGCAACACCAGGGTTGCCAAATCCCGAAATATAAAAGGCACCCCTCGTAATTAAATAATAGAAAAATAAAAATTATTTAGATTTTTATGTTTTTTTTTTTTTTTTTGTAAATTAAAATCGTTTAAGGATCTTTATTATTTCCTCGTAAATGAAAAATCTAATTCACAAGCTATCTTCTTGGAAGGCATTCTTAATAGTTATGTTTTTTATCTCTACCAAATTTGAAAAGAAACTAAGATGATATTAAATTTAAAGCTTATTTTATTGAGAATTATTAAAATAACAGGCATTCATTTTTAACAGCAAAATTTTGACCAAATTTTCTGACCAAATTGTAGAAAATGACCGTTCCACACTTACTTGTTTAGCTAGAACACCACTGTGAACTATTTCCGCTAAAGACCACAAGAATGGATATATAAACCGTTTGTCATGCCAGAAGCTCTTTATATCCACTAAATTAATGGCTTTGGGCGATTAATTTTCAATTTCAAAGTCTAAAGTCGGTCTAGCCCGACTCTAATATACCCTTAACCTACTTTTTCATAAAACAATAATTGTATTGGAATAGAGCTTGTCTGTGTACGGATTAAGCTCATATTTTCTATACATTTTAATTTTGATAAAAAATTTACACATTCCCAAGTTTTATTCCTTTTAAATAATGAATTTTAATATTGAGCAAAAAAATAAAAATCAACAAATAATTTTTATTTTTAAACAAAATAAATAAAAATCTAATATAATTTTTATTTTTAAACAAAATAAATAGAAATCAAAAATAATTTTTATTTCAGAGCAAAATAAAAAAAAAAAAAATAATTTTTATTTTTGAACAAACAAAATAAAACTTAAAAATAATTTTTATTTTTGAACAAACAAAATAAAACTTAAAAATAATTTTTATTTCTGAGCAAAAAAAAAAAATAAAAATCAAAAATAGTTTTTATTTCTGAGCAAAAAAATAAAAATCATTTTTAAATAATTATTTTTAATTTCTATGCAAAAATCTTTATACATTCGAAGAGGCAACACAAATTTCAACCTTTGTATACTCAAAAGGTATACTCAAAATTTTTTTCCGACAATTAAAACATACTGATTTTTTTCATTAAAATTTAAAAAATAATCATTATTTTCGGTCCCTGGTTTATAATTTTTTTAATAAACTTTATAAGTTTTTTTAAATAAAACCACTTTATTTTTTTTCTTGTGCGAATTTGCAGTAGTATGGACTGGTATGAAACAAATTAATTTTTTCAAACGAGAACAAACTTCAATACAACTTTGCTTCTTTAGGGTAAAGGTTAAGAAATGCAATGTGTAGTTGCCATGAGATTGTTAACGACTGGAATATTTTGACGTAGAATTACGTCGTACAGCGCGGTTTGTATGGGGTCGTTTTAACAGATTTTTTCAAGGCCATGAAACTTTTTTGGCGAATACTTTAGGGTATACCTACAGCCTTTAATTCTCATCGTTCAAAGATAATATATACACTTACATGTCAGATATATCCTGCACTGAACGAATATCTAATTTTGGATTTTATCATTATTATATTAAAGTCACAAAATAGTAAAATATAAGAAGAAAAATGCATGTGCATATATAAGAAAATCAATCATCAGCTGCTTATGCCTGCTGTTTTCTTTGTGTTTGTTTCGTTGTTTTTACTAGTGTCGTAAAGTTTTTTTGTACGAACTGTTTAGCAGCATTGACTCTCTACTCCTCGTTAAGAAGGAGATCCGATTAGATTTAACTCTTATGAAAAAAACGACTTGCATCATTTTTCATTTTATGCTATTACTCAATAGATGGCGCTATCTATTCGGCAGACATGATGTATGCACCTAAAGAAAAGAAAGCGTTGCTTATTGCGTCTACTAGAAAGAAGCAGCACTAAATATGTAAAATGAACAATAAATTTTTTATTCAAGAAATGAACCAGATTTCGTTCTGGATAAATTTTGTTTTTGTTTTCAATGGAAATTAATTTGGATGATCAACCATATACATTCCACTAATCATTTGAATGTAGCTCGCAAACTATACATCGGACAGAGACGAAAATGGCACCCGTAGAAACGCCTTTTGCTCAGCTTGAGACATAGCTACCACCCGATTTCTTGACTATCGTTTGATACTAACTGCAAATCATGATGATTGAACTCTTCAGGCCACTGTTATATTATAAATAAATGATGTCTTATCTAAACTAAGGAAAATATGTGATAATGTTGCCAAATGTTAGCTCCATTCGCTGAAGTTTGCATTTTAAATATTGTAAATATCGAAATAATTAATTAGTTTTAATTTTATCTTGTGTTCGATATTTGTAAAACCAATTCAAAAATCACTATTGTCTATTTCACTATATATCACTATTCACCAACACTTTATTTATATTTTTTTTTTAAATAAATTTTATTTAATAAATTTTTAATTATTGCTATGTTTATAGTTGGACTTACCGACGGGCATTTTGACTGCAGGTTGCTTTCACTTGTGGGCCAAGTAATGGTTCAAACAAACTTCTTGATAAATTTCGTAGCTCACACGCCTTAAACAGCACCTAAACTTGTTGGGCAAGCAGTACAAAATAGGAGCATCCGCCGGAAACCTCTTTTCCTCATATCATAGAAGTCGCTTCAGGCTTTTTTTTTTACTGTGCATATATTATGCTTTCATGAATAAAAGCCAAAACCAAGCTGCAAAAGAAGAGTTAAAAGTCAGTATAATAGTTATATTATATAATATTCATAGCATTTAATTAATATCAAAACTACTAACAACACCACTAAATTTTATAGACAAATTTAATAAACAATCAAAACTAAGGTACTCAAAGTACTATTTGAACAAAACTTTGTATGAAGTCAACTTCATTCACCAGCGTCAAACGTAAAACATACAACAAACAACCTGTTATTAATTTTAGCTCTGTACAACTTTAGTTCAAATCACTAGCAATGCATATTAAATTGGTGGAGGTTTTCATTTTGACAACTACGGAAGTGCGAGTTGGTTTTTTTCTAACCAACACACTTATTGCTACAGGTCACTAGGTGGGTGTCGTAGTAGTTTTAGGTATCAACATGATAGCGGAAATTGCAGCAGGTGCTCTACGGTGCATGTTTACAAACGGATGACGAACAGCAACGCTTAGTACTTTGACTGATTATTGTTATTAATAATTAATGCGTTGCGGCAGTCTGTCTGGGTCTCTGGCTCCCCCTATTATAATGTTTCGTATGAACGGAACATTTTTCTAGCTGGACACTTCCTACGCTCGTTTTGGGTCATTCGACTATTGCGTGATGTGGTTGCTTATGTCTTAGCTATTATGGGATATTTTCACTAGAGCTGAAATTAATAGAAGACACATTTAGAAATCCTTTGATGTGAAGTTTAGATTTAGTTGTAAATTTCGTTTTAGTTCACAACAAAAAAGTAGTCTTATTTATTTTGAAACTTACAAATTAATTAAAACGACAATTCTTTCAAAAATTAGATATTGATATTTTAAGAAAATAAAGCAATTAAACGGACAAATAAGCATTCAATATGTATCAATGTAGCAATGACGTACTTTGTATGGGAGGCAAGTGGAGTAAAGTTTAAAAGCGTGCAAATGTGACGTGTCATCGTGGCATGTTCTTGTTATGCTTTAACTATAACTTTTTTAATTAAGCAGCTTAAAAAAATGAGAACAAGTCAAAATATTATTTTAAGTTATTTTTAGTGTGCCAAGTACGCCGACAGAGTATTTATTACAGACTTCGTGAGCTTCGTTCGTCTGCTTATTACAATTCCGAATCATCCTGTTCGAATGAACGAAGTTTCTCTGTTCTAAATGTACTAAAAATGTACTTGTTACTCTCATATGTGTTGGTAAACGACTGAACGTACTCACTGTCAGTGAAATACTGAACGCACTCGCTCCCTTTTGACGCCTATTTGGTATGTAGCATTTATAGTCCCTTTCGACGAAAAAAAGTTTTAGGCGTCAGTTTTTTATAATCATGGATGAAGCTCGCTTTAAAATCGTTTTTTTATAGTCAGTCTATATACATATGTTTACTATAAAACTTTCAAGTTAGAAAAGTACTTCGGTGAATTGAGAAAATAATTTTTAAGGTCTTTGTGCAATTATTTTTGAAAAATTGTACACAATGCGTTGATTGCTGTGAATTCAAATTCTTTGCATACGTTTTTTATTTGTATTGATTTGTGTTGTTTATGTGTCTTAAACATTTAGCTAATAAATATCAAATAAGTAAACCGCTTCGGTAAATCTTGTTTATATTCAATTTAATATTATATTTCATAAAAATCCATTCAATTTTAGCTATTCATTGTTAAAACATTTTCAAACTTAACTGCCAGCAAACTTGCATAGCGTCAGATCCCACGTCAGAGGCATTCCTAGTGGGGGGGGGGGGGGGGGTCGGATGGGGGCGGTCCGCCCAGGGTGCCACCATTTTAGGGGTGACACCATTTCGATATTTCTTTTATTTCTGAAACAATCAGAAAAAGTGAAAAAATACTTAACGTTAACAAATGTGTGTCTCATTTTTTTAATAGCTGTTTTAAAATTTAAAATTCTGCTTGCAAGTCGAAACAATGAGGAAAAAACATTGTGGAAACGTTTTGAAAGCTAAAATTATTTAAGTTATTTCAAAAGTTATTTATTTGTTAAGCGCACAATGCATCGAAATGGTACAAAACTACAAAAAAATGTTGTTGTTTTGTTTTTAAGCTATAAAAAAAAACCAAAAAAAAAAAAAGATTATTGGATTTAAGCAAAAATTTTCTGTAATTTTATTTAAAGTATTTATTTTTTATATTCAAAATATTATTTGCACTTTTTTATAAACAAGAAAGATTTGCAAATTTAAAAAGTGGTTTTTTTACGAAAAAATGTAAATTTTGCACAGAAAAATATTAAAAATTTATCAAATTTCAAAATTGAATTACAAAAAAAATTCTTCAATTTTAGCGAAACTTTTTCGTAATTTGATTTGAAGTACTAACTTTTTATTTCCAAAATATTATCTGCACCTTTTTATAAACAAGAAAATTATCCAGGTTTAATAAAGTGACTTTTTGTGAAAACTAATAATTTTTGCATAGAAAAATAATTTAGCAACGTTCAAAAGCGAATTACAAAAAAAGGATTCTTTAATTTTGTAGTGAATCTCACGAAGAAGTTATAGTGATGCAAGTCAGTAGTGATAAAAAAAAGTTACCATAAATATTTTCTTTTTTTTTATAAATAACAAAAAATGTGTCTTAAATTGGATTTTTAAAAAACAAATAATATAGGTGCAAGAGTGGTACCCTTAACCCATTTTAGTCAGCTGGTCGATTTTTCGACCACTTACGTTAAAATTAATTTATGGAAAAAATATTAAAAACTAGTAAGGTATATCTTCGACTTGGCCGAAGTGAAAATACCCCCACGGCTGATTCGTAAGTGTAAAACAGTCTTAAAGATGTGCCTTTTTATAAAGTTTTCAATCTGGGGTTGTATGGAAGGTGGGCGTGTTCGTGAATGGATGACGCCCATTTTTCTAACACGTCTTATTTTTGATATAAAATGAATTAATACCTAATTTTATTTTTGTAGCTTCGACAGAAGCCTCTTTATATAGATTTCAATTTAAGGTTTGTATGGGAGGAGGGCGTGTTAGTGGGTGGATGGCGCCCATTTTTTTAAGACACTTTAGTTTTAAAATAAAATGAATACAATCAAATTTTACTTTTGTAGCTTGGACAGAAGCTTATTTATATAGTTTTCCATTTTGGGGTTATATGGGAACTGAGCGTGTTCGTTGGTGGATGACACCCATTTTTCTAACACACCTTAGTTTTAATATAAAATGAATAAATACCTAATTTTGTGTATGTAACTTGCACAGAAGTCTTTTTATATTGTTTTCAATTTTGGGGTTGTATGGGAGGTGGGCGTGTTAGTGGGTGGATAATGCCTGTTTTTCGTACACATCTTAGTTTTGACATAGAATACACAAATACCGAATTTCAGTATTGTAGCTTAAATATTAGCCTCTTTATAGAGTTTTCATTATTGAGGTTGTATGGGAGGTGGGCGTGGTTTTCATCCGATCTAGCCCATTCTCAAACTTGATCTTCGCTTTTTTTAAAAAAAACTTAAATATGAAGTTTCATTACGATAGCTTGAAAATTACGGCTGTAATCGTGTCGACAGACAGACAGACGGACAGACGGACAGACAGACGGACATGGCTAAATCAACTCGGGTGGTGATGCTGATCAAGAATATATATACTTTTCTATGCCTACCACGCCTCATTCTGGGCGTTACACACGTCGTGACAAAATTAATATACCCCTTACGCAGTACGCGTGGGGGTATAAATATTACATGTTCATGTAAAATGGAAAATTTGGAAATTTATATTTATTTTCTGAATTTCCATTTAACCAAATTAAGTCTTTGCAGAAAGAGTTTGAAAATATTTTTAATATTTTTTTCAGAAATTAGTTTTAAAGTCAGTGGTCGGGAAATCGACCAGCGGACTAAAATGGGTTAAGGTTTTACCAATTTTCATAATTTTCAGTTCACATCTATTTCTCTTCTGGTCTAGCATTCTCACAGAGTTTTGACAGGATCGGGCTACTTTTGTATGTACCTCCCATACAAAATCGTATACAAATTTAATATAGGTCCAAGGAAGGTACCCCTAAGTTCTCATCAATTGCTGCTGTTTTCATTGCAAAAATAAAAATGACATGCAAAATAAAAATTATATTTTCAAACTAGATATATTTCATCCAATTCGGACAGGAAAATATAATTTCTTAATTTATTATCCGCACTTTTATAAACTTTTTATACTAACAGGAACAACAACCAATTGAGAATTACATCATTCGGTTGCTCAAATTTTTAATGCGCATAAACAACAACAACAAAATTATTTTTTTTTTACAAACAGGTCCAAGATTACACGTATTAATCACAAATTGACGTGTTTATCAAAAAAAAAATGCAAGCCCAATTTCTGGCATAAGCTTCGAACGTGAATGGAATGTTTTGAGATGGTTTTGAACTCTATTGCGCTGATTTCAGTTATGTATGCTTTGAGCTTGATTTAAGCCCATTTTTTTTTCTTCGTACAATTATTTCTCTAATTGCTTAGCCCTTTGACCAAATTTTGTTTAGATCGGCCAACTTTTGTAAGCAATCGCATACAAAATAATGTAAAACTAGTAAGCTATATCTTCGACTTGGCCGAAGTAAAAATACCCCCACGGCCGATTCTTAAGGTTGGAAGAATCTTAAATTGGAGAGCTTTTTGGCCTTTTTATAAAGTTTTAAATTTTGGGGTTGTATGGGAGGTGGGCGTGTTAGATTGTGTATGACGCCCATTTTTCTAGCATACCTCAGTTTCGACATAGAATTATAGATTTATAGATTTTTCAATTTTGGGGTTGTATGGGAGGTGGGCGTGTTAATTGGTGGATGACACCCATTTTTATAACACACCTCAGTTTTGACATTAAATACACAAATACCGAGTTTCCATCTTGTAACTTTAATATTAGCCTCTTTATAGATTGTTCAATTTTGGGGTTGTATCGGAGGTGGGCGTGTTAGTGGGTGTATGACGCCCATTTTTCTAACACACCGAGTTTCCGTCTTGTAACTTTAATATTAGCCTCTTTATAGATATTTCAATTTTGGGGTTGTATGGGAGGTGGGCGTGTTAGTGCGTGGATAACGCCCATTTTTCTATGACATCTTAGTTTTGACATATAATACACATATACCAAATTTCAGTATTGTAGCTTTAATCTTAGCTTCTTTGCAGAGTTTTCAATTTTGGGGTTGTATGGGAGGTAGGCGTGGTTTTCATCCGATTTAGCCCATTCTCGAACTTGACCTTAGTTTTTTAAAAAAAAGCTTAAATATCGAATTTCATTACGATATCTTCAAAATTACGGCTGTAATCGTGTCGACAGACAGACGGACAGACGGACAGACAGACGGACATGGCTAAATCAACTCAGGTGGTGATGCTGATCAAGAATATATATATTTTTCCATACCTACCACGCCTCCTTTTGGGTGTTACACACGTCGTGACAAAATTAATATACCCCTTACGCAGTACGCGTGGGGGTATAAAAATAGTATAGGTCCAAGGAAGGTACCCCTAGGAACTAACCGATTTCAACCATTTTTGCAATTTTGCTTATTTAGCTTTAATTATTCAACCATACAAAATTTAATAATCATCGGAGCACTCCATCTATTTTTTTACCAATTCTTTTATAGGATGAATGCACTGTGGTATGGCAGCGCCAGTAAAAAGCATACTTTCAAGAAGTTTTTTTATGAAATATTGTTATTACAGATTTATTGTAAAAATAAGTAACAACATTTGAAGATTATTTAAAAAAGTTTAGTACAAAAATATAAAGCAATAACAGATTTATTGCAGTTCTCCGCTGGTACCTCAAAAAAATTGGTTTTTGCAGTGAACGCGATGAAATGTTGATGTTATTTACAATAAAATCGACCTATTTTTTATTGTAAGATGGGTACTAATTGAATAATTTAAACGTCATTTGAGAGTTATTTGAATGTACAATATGTGGAGAAATTTTTAAAACGACCAGTTCAGTAGTTTTCTCCGAATCGTGGTCACCGACTTTTAAAATTACATGTTTGGGAAAATCGATTTCAAGTTTTGTTCACTGGTATAGCTGAGTTGAAGCCTCAGAATTCAATACAATATTCTTGAGATGTTCAAAAATTTACCCCGCCCTTAATAAGTTTTCTTTATTTAACCTTTTTTTTTTGAAAAACATAAAGATAATAATAAAAACACTAAATCACATCGAATTGGTTTTTAACTGCATTTAAAAATGTCTTGTCTATAGGGGTGACATCATGAGTACCCGCCCCGGGAGACATCAAGCCCAGGAACGCCTCTGTGCCACGTGACCACTTGTGTGATTTTTATTTGGCAAAGTATTTGAATTTTCAAAACAAATTTTTTGAAAACAGTACCATAACAGCTTACTGTACTATAGTTCAATAATTAGTACTGTAACAGCTAAGTGAATAAAAATACAGTTTTTATATATATGTTGCATTTGATATATATATGTTGGTACAAACTTGGACAAAATAATTTTTGCATTAAACTACACTAGTCTACAAAGTTTTAAATTTTTTTTTTCACAATAATTTAATGAGTTAGAATAATTTAATGAGTGTTGTAGCGGAGCTATAATTAAGAGATCATCAAACGAAATATCGTCAAATTTTGTATCTTTTGTTTTAGCCAAGCTATAATCGTCTATAATAAATGTAGAAAAAAATTGTTGATTTAGTGTTTTTTTACATAAAAAACAGTCACTTTAAATTTGGATGATTATATCTCCGCTTGAACAAAACATACAAAATATGGCGATATGGAAAAGTACATATATTCTTGCTCAGCATCACCACCTGAGTTGATTTAGCCATGTCCGTCTGTCTGTCCGTCTGTCTGTCTGTCCGTCTGTCCGTCTGTCTGTCTGTCGACACGATTACAGCCGTAATTTTGAAGCTATCGTAATAAAATTCGATATTTAAGCTTTTTTTAAAAAAACTAAGGTCAAGTTCGAAAATGGGCTAAATCGGATGAAAACCACGCCTACCTCCCATACAACCCCAAAATTGAAAACTCTACAAAGAAGCTAATATTAAAGCTACAATACTGAAATTTGGTATATGTGTATTATATGTCAAAACTGAGAAGTTTTACAAAAATGGGCGTCATCCACCTACTAACACGCCCACCTCCTATACAACCCCAAAATTGAAAAATCTATAAAGAGGCTAATATTAAAGTTACAATATGGAAACTCGGTATTTGTGTATTTAATGTCAAAACTGAGGTGTGTTATAAAAATGGGCGTCATCCATCGACTAACACGCCCACCTCCCATACAACTCCAAAATTGAAAAATCTATAAAGAGACTAATATTAAAGTTACAAGACAGAAACTCGGTATTTGTGTATTCTATGTCAAAACTGAGGTATGTTAGAAAAATGGGCGACATACACAATCTAACACGCCCACCTCCCATACAACCCCAAAATTTAAAACTTTATAAAAAGGCTTATATTTAAGCTGCACTAAAACAATTTGATATGTATGTTTTTTAGACACATAAAAATAATAATATCTCTCAGAATCTCATATAAAAATCTCTCCAATTTAAGATTCTTCCACCCTTAAAGATCGGCAGTGGGGGTATTTTAACTTCGGCCAAGTCGAAGATATACCTTACTAGTTTTAGACTAGTATTATTTATTCAAGTATGTCTGAATTTTAGAGCACTGCTATTATTTTGATCGCAACTGTATATAAGTCATATATTTGCTATAAACCAAATGCGGTTTTAAAAGATTTGATACTTTTGTCTTTGAAAATGTATACTAACTTGGTGTAAATATATTTTATATACTGTTCGGATTAAACCGTGGCTCTAAATATGATTTTTATCATATTCCGAGAAACTTTTTTTCGAGTGCAGTTTGAAAAGTCATTTCGAGAAAAATGCGTTTGAAGTTTTTCTTAGCATGCATTTAATATACAATTTTATCTCAAAAACAAGTAAAGAAAGTCTAAAGTCGGTCTAGGCCGACTATGAAATACCCTAAACCCACTTTTAAAAAAAAAATTTTTATTGTAAATGGGCGTCTCCGTGGGCGGATAAAGCCTATATTCTATATGCATTTAAATGTTGATGAAAAATTTACACATACCAAGTTTTATTCCTGTAGCTCACAGTTAATGCCTTTATTGTGCTTTCGCTATGGGAGTTGGGTGTGTTCATGGACGGATTACTTCCAATTTTTGGACACACCTTAGTTTTGGTATAAAATACATCTATACCAAATTTAATTTCTCTATGACAAACATAACCTTATTTATTGAGTTTAAAACTTTTTGGGTTGTATGGGAAATAGGCGTGTCCGTAGGCGGATGACGTTCATTTTTCAAAACCATCTTTGTCTTGTCATAAAAAACATACGTGCCAAATTTTAGCTCTGTAGGTTAAACAGAGGCTTATTTATTGCGTTTTCAATTTTTGGGTTGTATGGGAGGTGGGCGTGTCCGTAAGCGGATGACGTCCATTTTTCGAAGACATCTTTGTGTTGGCATAAAATACATACACACCGAATTTTATTGTTGTAAGTTAATTATGAGCTGAGTTATGCAGTTTTCAATTTTTGCGTTGTATGGGAGGTAGGCGTGTCCGTGGGCAGATGCCAAAAATATTCAATAGTGCAGATCCTTAGGTGCATGTGACTATGTGTACCAAGTTTCATCCAATTATCTCAACTCCTTCTTCTTATCCTGTGTATACGGACAACACACAGACGGACAGACGGACGGACGGACGGACGGACGGACGGACATGGATAGCTCGACTCACGTGGTGACGCTGATCAAGAATATATATACTTTTCTATACCGGACTCGCTTCGTTCTATGCGTTACAAACGTTTGCACAAAGTTAATATACCCTGACCTTTCAGGTTTAGGGTATAAACATTACAATTTTGAAAAAATCCTTTTGGCATCGATTTGATTTTTGGATTGTCTTCGTTCAACTTCCGTTTTGGTCGAAACTGTTCGGTTGATTTTTGTTCATATTTACATAGCTTCTGCTCGTATTCGTTAAACTTCTTTTTATTCGTTAGGCTTTGCTTCTTGACTTTGTTTGCCTTCGGATTATTCCTTGATTTTTGTTGAAAGAACTTTTAAAAGCATACGATCTATTTCAGTAACAAATACAAATGCTTACCAAGTTTCATAAAAATGGGCTTATCCGTTTTGACGTGAATGAGCCAGACATAATTGATTGAATGAAGCGCCCTCTTACGAAAGTTTTCTGAAAATTAAATAGCCTCAATTCTGTTGCAGGGTCAGGTTATTTCACGTACCAAATTTTACTAAAATCGGCCAAGTCATTTAAATTTTTTATAGCCTATGTTATCTTGGGCGTAGTCGAACCTTCAAACCAAATTTCATTGAAATCGGTCCAGGTTTTTAGGAGTTATTATAGAAAGCCACGCCCACATACTTCCGCCTCCTTTTTTGCCTATGCTTTATTTTGGGTGCAGTTAAGCCTTGATGCCAAATTTCATTGAAATCGGTCCAGGCATTTAATAGTTATTGCGTCTTAAAAATGCACTACTTAAAGCGCCCTCTTGTGGAAATCTTTGGAATTTTTTATATTTTACATTTTACCTTGGGTGGAGTTGAACGTTCATACCAAATTTCATTATAATCGGTACAGGTGTTAAGGAGTTATTATGTCTTTAAAACGCACTACCTAAAGCGCCCTCTTGCGGAAGTCTTTGTAACTTTTTATAATTTTTGTTTTATTGAGCGCAGTTGAACCTTCATACCGAATTTGATGGAAATCGGTCCAGGCTTTAGAAGTTATGATAGAGTGCCACGCCTACATACTTCCGCCCACTTTTTTATACCCCCTATGTTTTTTCTCTCTACCAAACGTACTCGATGTCCAAATTTCAGCTCAATCGGATAAACGGTGCGCGAGCTTATACGGAACAGACAGACAAACAGACAGACAGAGGGACAAACATTTGATTTTATTATTAGATTTTATTGTTCGCACAGGTTCGTATTGAGGTATTTTTTTAAAATATTTTTTTTTCTATCCAAAGAAACAACCTTAACATTATATCCTGAAAAAAAACGATGATTTTTCGCAACAAAGAATAATTCTTTTTAATGAAAATTTTATTTTATTAATTTTATTTTATTAATGTTTTGACAGTTGTTTTAGCACAACCGCATGTTGAGCTAGTAGTGGCTGGGTGAAGGCTATGCTGGTGCTTAATTTGATAGGCTTGATTATTATAGTTAAACATGCGCAATTATATTTGAAAAACACGAGGAAAACTAAAAAAAAATTTTAAAAAAGTTTCTTTAAAACATTTTTTTTTTTTGAGATTTCGTTTTAGAGACCCGAGATTCGTGTTTAGAGACCCAAATTTTATTAGAAATGCAACGGACCGATTTTAATGATCAGGATGCCCTTAAACCAGGTTCAGGCTGTAGTGGTGTAAAGCATGTTTTTGCCTTTTAAACTTCTAAAATATAAATAAAGTAGTATTTTTATTAAAGTATTTTATATAAATAAAAAGTCATTTATGAATTGATATGAAAATATTAAAGCTATCAATAACTTTCAGAAATGTATATGTATATATAAGTTGTGCATATTACGAACCAAATATCATGGAATGACTGTTATAAATCAAAATGAAGTAGCTATCGTTGGGATTGACCCTCATTTCAACAATTTTTGTGACTTGTACTTATTCCATACAAGTACATCGAATTATATCATGTTCACTTGCTTAACTATATCTCAGCCGTAATTGTTTCTGTCTTTGTCTTTAATCATTTTTATCTGTACGATTTACGTACAAATATGATCTTTAGATTAAAAATCTGCATATCCACACTTTTGTACAAATATGCCTACATATAAATATGATTTAGGCATGTGTAATGTTCATAAGACTGACTAAATTGGTGTGTATGTGTGAGCTCATTATTTTATGTTCGTTTGCATGTTTTCAACAGTTGTATTTCGTTCACCGGAAATTCCAATTTAGGTAAATGCGTTGACGTTGTCGTTGTCGTTGTTGTTATTGCTGTTATTGTTGTTGTGGTTGTAGCTGTTGTGTTAATCTTGTTGCTGCCGTCATTATAATATTGTTGGTTGGATTTACTTGCAACCGTTGCAAACACAAGATTGAGTCGCATTTAACAGAATTGGAGACACTATGTCATGGATTTTTAAATCTGGCGGGGGAATCAAATTAAGAGGCCAGCTAAAATCCACAACAAAAACAATAGCACATAAACATAATATGGTAGAATTTTTGACAAAGTATATCTGTTGAATATAAATTATGATTGAAGTCAATTCGCGGCCGAAAAAAAACTAATAAAATATATGAACGATATATATGCATATCTATATCTATATAATTAATAGGCTAAGGTTTTTTTTGTGACTTCAACTCCTCCCAGACCAATGGACCGATTCTATCGATTTAGATGTCATTAGATCAGGTTTAGGCTGTATATGTGCAAACCACTTTTAAAAATTGTGATTTCACTTCAGGGGGTTCCAACCTTTTAAAACAGAAATAAAATTTTTGTACAAAAATCCGTTATTTTATCGATTTGAAATTTAGTTTGAGAAGAGCTTATGAATTGATCGAATTTGAATTTTTTTAAAAACTAAAAATTTTGAACCAAAATTATCTTTTATGCATTCCTCAAATGTCAATTGTCCGAAAAATGCAGTTCCAAAATCAAAAAATTCCACTTTCCGAGCAAACAAGTCAGCCAAATTTCAACGGTTTTCAAAATTTTTTTGTTTTTCTAAATTTTTGTTCAATTTTCTTTGAAATGTGTTGACAATTACAGTAATTATCTTACCAAATGTATTTTTAATGAATTTTCTTAATATTTTCTTTAGTTGTTTAACGTGTATTTTTATCAAACGCCAAGACAGAGAAAAAACTCTCTGAAATTTAAAGTTCTGTATTTGGAAGCGAATATCTCTGCCATTTTTTAAAAAATTTCATTTATTTTTTTTTTGTATTTAATTGCAATTAATTGACTTTAAAAAATAACAAAGTTTTTACCGTTACTTTATTATTTATATTTTAATCATTGCCTTTAAAAAGAGTCCAATAAAACGAATGTTTCCTCAAAAAATGTATTAAAAATTGTTTTTGTTGTAAAAATAAAAAAATTTCAAATTTGCATTTTTGATTTTCTTTCATTGTATGTAGCCTATTTAAGACGAATTTGTTTTTGTTTGACAGAAAAATTAATAAATACTATGTGTCATCGAAAAAACAAGGCTACCCCCTATGGTTTTTTGCTCGAAATTTTTTTTTTTTAAATGTTGTTCTTATAATTTTTAAATCTTCAACAAGCTTCAGAAACAATATATTTGAAAAAAATTTCATTATAGCTACAACCAATTAAAAGTTATAGCCACGAATCTGTTTTAATCATCCTGCTTATCTATATAATTAATAGGCTAAGGTTTTTTTTGTGACTTCAACTCCTCCCAGACCAAAGGACCGATTCTATCGATTTAGATGTCATTAAATCAGGTTTAGGCTGTATATGTGCAAACCACTTTTAAAAATTGTGATTTCACTTCAGGGGGTTCCCAACCTTTTAAAACAGAAATAAAATTTTTGTACAAAAATCCGTTATTTTATCGATTTGAAATTTAGTTTGAGAAGAGCTTATGAATTGATCGAATTTGAATTTTTTTAAAAACTAAAAATTTTGAACCAAAATTATCTTTTATGCATTCCTCAAATGTCAATTGTCCGAAAAATGCAGTTCCAAAATCAAAAAATTCCACTTTCCGAGCAAACAAGTCAGTCAAATTTTTTTGGGTTTTTTGGTGTTTTTTCATCTAAATGTGTTATAAATCGATGTTGTAGGTGTTCTGTTTGTATTTTTTATTAATTTTTGAAATATATCTTATTATTATTTCTTAAATCTATTTTTTACTGCGTTTTTTTTTTAACATTAGTTATGTTTTATAGCTGGAAGAGTTAAGCTGCGATGTTTCTGAATAGTAATAATGTTTGTCTCAGTAGTAATATATATTAGTGTTAGTCCGTCTTCGTATTTTGACAGTTACATTAAAAAATTAAGTGTCAGATCATACGTTTCAAGTCAAACCATTCAGATAATGATATTTTATATCATTATTGAGACTGAATTTATCGTTATTGAGTATAATAACTTCTTTAATAGAATATGATATAATAAACGTCTATAATGTTTTTAACACTTAATTTTTATTGGATTGCTCGAATTCGGGCAACAGGTTTACAAGTTTTAATAATTGCTTTACAAAATCATTAGAAACAATGAAAAATGTAGACATTTTTATATATCTGATATAAAATTGGAAAAATTATACTATATCACATCATATCATGAACACTATAATTTATAAATAACATTTCTATTCAACACGTTTCTTAATGTTCATGTTATGTATTGGAGTGTAGAGCCGCTCCAGTTTTTAAATACTTCGACATCCAATAAAGCCTTGGTGCTTGGATGATTCTTAACATTTCCAAAGTTTATATCTGGTACCTGCTCATGCATTGCATATCGAAACGTGATTTTTTGTGATTTTTATTAAAAGCTTGTTTATGTTTTCTATAATTTTTGTTTTTTTTTTTTTTATAAACACATCTCGTATGAGTAACGATATTTTTAAATATAATGATTTTCCATTCCACTTCGAGGAAAATTTGAATTACGCAGCATGATTATTTGAACAGATTTTAAAACAAACTCAACTGGATGCAGCTCATTGAATTCAAAAATGTGTGCATAAAAAACGTAGGCAATAAAGTTAATTTTAGAAATTAGTTTTAATCTTCTCGAGAGAAAAATTGCTCTCATGAATCATAAAATATTAATTGGTGCAAATAGTTGCTCTCACACAATAGACAATGTTTTGGTTTTTTAAAAAAGTCTGTTTATGTCTTCGTTTTGGAAAAATTGTTGAAAGCATTTTAATGAAGGCATCTTTTAAATTGATGTACTTTATTTGACACTCACGCAAAACTTAATGATGTTGCGTATTCTTACGTTTATTTTCATTATAAAAACGTACATTTAAAAATAAACTTCTAAGACGTTCGTTGGATTTTCTATAATAAACATTTTAAAATAAACATTTAAAGCGTTCGTTTGACATTTTAAAATTTAGATTTTAGAAGAATTAGAAGTTTTCTAAATAAACCTATATTTATACGTTTTAAATAGGTACTTAACTGGCATGTATTGGACACAAATGAGCATGTTTTTTGTTTTTATAAACAATATCAAAATGAATTATTCGTGCATAATGTACATGACGTTTGGATCATTTATCAAAAAATCAATATGCTCACTTCTGCCCAATTTAAGTCATTTTGGTATTGTTTATAAAAACAAAAAACATGCGCATCTGTGTTCAAAGCATGCCACTTATGGATTGATAGTAAAAAAAAAAATGAATATGCTCAATCTAAGGAAATTTGGAACTGTTTATCAAAATATGTCATATGGGCATCTCCCAAAAAAGGCCCACCAAGAGTGAAGAAAACCATTAAAATAAAGCACTCTAACAGCTTTTAACTTTATGTTTTTTTATTTTGATTAGTATTACTATTATGTAACTTGAATTTGACTTATTATAAATTATTTTTATTAAAATTTATAAAGAACATCTTTACTGTAATTTACTGCTGTCGGAAAAATTTGTCGCGTCCATGATGTCACGTCCGTATTCGTGCTTTATATATTTAAAAAAGGGTAATAGATAAATCTCATATTTCAGAAGTCTACGAAGAAAAGTTTTACTTTGACCTCCATTAACATGTATATTATATATAAAAAAAAGTTCTCAAAATTAGCTAAATTTTGCATATTTCTATACCAGCTTAAAAAAAACTTATGTTTTTTGTCGCGTCTGTTCAATTGTATGATTGCTTATTACTTTGTACTAATTTGTACTAAATCTTGCCAATATTTTTATAAAATGTAGCACTCTTTCATCGCGTTAGAACACTTGAAATACATATCGGCTCTTTTTGTTTCTTTCTTGTTTTTCGAGAAATTAAAACCGTGCGAATGTCACGTCCGTGCCACTGGTAGTTGCCCATATGTCAAATTTGAAAATAAATAAAAACACAAAATACAAAAATATATTAAAACACTGAAGTAGACCTTTGTACAAAATGTATAAGTTGCTCAAACAACAAAGAATAAAAAAAGCAAAAATAATGATAAAAAGTAAAATAAAAATTATCTTTTCATTGTCCAAATATACATATGTCATCCGATTTGAACATGAACATATAACTATTTAATTTATTTTCTGCACTTTTATAAACTTTTATAGCAACAGGAACAACAACCAAATGAGAATTACGTCGTTTTTAAATTAAAAAAAAAACGGTTTCTAATATTTTTGATTTGCAAAAATAACAACAAAAAAAGGATTTTTTTTACACGGTACAAGATTACACGTATTAAAACTGCAAACATGAAGGGCATGTTTTGAGATAGTTTTGAGATAGTTTTGAGCTGATTTTAGTTATGAACGTTTTGAGCTTCATTTTATCCCATTTTTTCTCTCCGTGTATCATTGGAAATTTATTGAAAAGCAATTTTGAAAATAAATTAAATATTTTGGGCATTGTTATGCTGGAGTTGACAACTTTTTGAAAAAAATGTTATTTGCTCTTACTTAAAAAGTGCATTTTTGTTTTTTTGTTTTTTTTTTTTGTAATTTTAAAAACATAACAAACTTTCCACCAACAAAAAATTACGATGTCCAAATGATATGTTTGTTCTTAATTCAAATTTTTTCTTACATACATTTCACTTCACATCGTTCATAACTTCTATACCGTTTGAGAAATTTATACAAAATCAATAATTGTTTTATAAATAGTAATGATCTTACTAGTGACCTTGGCCCATAAAACGGGAAAAAACCTGAAAATAATTAAAAAATTTTAATTTCCCGTTTTTTTTTAACTTTTTGTAGTAAGTTTACCAAATTTAAATGCCATATTAAAATTCGATAAATTTTGATCTACTTTACTTGAGGAATTTTTGAAATCAGTCTTAAAACAAAAAAGTTAAAACAGTTTTCAATTCAGTTTTCAACAGTTTTCGAATTTTATTTTTTTTTAATCATAATATAACACTTTTTCAGTTTTATTATTTTACTCACAAAAAAAGACTCTTGTAATTTTATATCAACTCTTAAATTGGACTCTCTTTTAATAATGGCTCTCTGTTTTTACCATATTTAAAAAAAAAAGTTAAATTTACCGATTAAAAATATAAAAATCAAAAAATAAGTTTTGTTTTGTGAGCAAAAAAATATAACTCAAAAATAAGTTTTATTTTCGGAGAAAAAAAAATAAAACTCAAAAACTAAGTTTTATTTAAAGCGAAAAATAAAACTCAAGAAAAAGTTTTACTTTCTCAGTAAAAAGTACAACTGAAAAAATAAGTTTTATTTCAGAGCGAAAAAATAAAAATCAAAATTTAGTTTTATTTTGTTAGTAAAAAAATAAAACTCAAAAAATAAGTATTCTTTAAGAGCGAAAAACTTAATCTCAAAAATAAGTGTTTTTTTCTGAGTAAAAATAAAAAAAATAAGTGTTTTTTCTGAGTAAAAAATAAAAAACTCAAAACATAAGTTTTATTTCAGAGTGAAAAAATAAAACTCAAAAATAAGTTTTATTTTCTGAGCAAAAAAATAAGTTATATTTCAGAGTGAAACATTATAACTCGAAAATTAGTTTTATATTCTGATTAATAAAAAAAAACTCCAAAAATAAATGAATGAAAAAATAAAATTTAAAATAAGCGGTATTTTTTGATTTAAAAATAAAACTCAAAAATAGGTGTTTTTTATGAGTGAAAAAAGAAAACTTAACAAAAACAGTTTTTTATGGTTTATAATATGAAACTTAAAACAATAAAAATTTGAATATATTTGAACAGCAAATGAAACAAGGATCACCTAACATTCTTCTCCAGTGCCTGTAACATAATGATTTTTCCTTCAAAATTTTTAAATTAACAGTTATTTTCGGTCCCTGCTCTAAACTTTATAAACAGGTTTTTATACGTTTGCTACAAGTTTGTTACATTTCAAAAATTATTGAAGTGAAGTGGCTCAAAATTTATCGAGTTATAATATGGCATTTAAAATAAAGTAAACTTACAAAAAACAGTGAAAAAACGGAAAAATTCAAATTTTTAATTATTTTCAGGTATAATCAAATTTATTTTTATCAAGCCTTATTCTAGCAAATTCAAGTATGGTTTCTGTAAATGATAAAAAGGCTTTACTTTTTTCCAAAAAAGGTGTTTAGTAGAATCAAAACCGATCAGTAAATTTTGCTTTGATAGATTCATTTAAAATGTAAATAATATTAAAATTGTTATTGATTCCCGGCATCCCGTTTTGTTTGGCGTTCTTAGTTTTTTATCAATGAAGGTGGTTGTCAGTTTTGTTCTCAGAGAACTACTTGACTGTTCAATGGCATTCTCTGATCTATTTTTGATAATATCAGAATTTTATATATGTTTTTTGAGTAAATAATTAATCTTTTTTATTAAAAAAATAATATCCGTATACATTCAGTTCAGACCAATTTAGCTTATTGTATTGTTTTTAAGTCCAAAATTAAATTTTTTCATCTCACACAAAACAACAAAAGATTTATTGTTATTAATTTTGGCAATAAGAAAAATAAAAGAAAAACAAAATTAAATGCAATCAAATAACTCAATTAAATTGCTTTCAAATTTGTCACACAAGCAATAAAAGTGATTGCACATAAAAAATCAACGTCAACAATAATAATATGGCAGTGTATAAATAAACATAAAAAAAAACAAAAACAAAATTAAAATTTTCTGTACTTCTGTTTTAATTTATGCGCACAGCAAATTGTTTGAGTTAGCGAACAAATAAAAAAAAAAACAATACTTACAATAGAAAATGTGTCGTATTGAGCATGAACTATGTTACAGACACAGTTAATGAAGTTGTTCACATTCCAATATGAAAATAAAAAAAAAACAACAGACACTTAAACAAATCAGCAAATCAATGGCAATCATTTTGATGGCTAATTTATATATAAACAAAAACTAAAAATGAATTGTTTCAACATGGAAATGTTGGAGCAACAACACAAAAAAAACTCGCTTAAAACGCAAAATATTTTTGAGCGAAATTAGAACAAATTAGTTAATAATAGAATAGTGCAGTTGAAGCGAAATAGCAATAGTAGAGTGAGTGTAAGAGAGCGAGTGCAAGCGAGAGTGTGAGTGTAAGCAAGGCCAATCAGCTGATTTCAATTGAAATTAAAAGTTACTCATACGCCAGCGTGTACTACGTGTCATAAAATTTTTTCTTTCCTTTACATCAAATGTTCTGCTACCGATATTTCTATGAAAATGTGCTCATTTTTTTACATTATTTTACGCTAAAGTACACAATTTTTCGGCTATAATCAGCACAAAATGAAGAATTTTTAAATAGTGTACTAAAATAAATTCTGGAAACTATTTTGTGAAAAAAACATAAATATAAATAGGCCGCACAGAATTTCATTGCAGCAGAACGTTGCCAAATTTATTTCCATTTATTGACACTGTTTTTGACAATGCACAGTGTGCAAAAAAATGTAATACATAATAAAATAAAAAAATTTAATTTTTTAAAAATAATAATTTTTAATAAAAAATTAATGAAAATAAAATTTAATTGAACATAAGGCTGGTTGATAAAAACTGAATAGTGAATAAAAAAATGAATGCCTGAATGCTAAATAAATAACGATTCCTTGTGAATTGCATTCTTTGTGAATAGAATTCTTTATGAATTCAAAAGCATTATTCTTTATGCATTCATTTGAATAAAAAAAAATTAATGCATTATTTAGAATAATGAAAAATGTATAAAGAAATGAATAATAAATCAATTTTTTTAAAATTGAATGTGAATTCAAAATTTTATTCATGGATCAATTTTGCATATATTGAATGCATTCTTATTTCGTTACTCACTGAAAAAAATAATACAAATGAAGGGCTTATTGCAAAAACATGATATGCCACATAAAAAAAATTTTGAAATAATCGACCTTAAAGTTTTAAAAAAATTTAAATTTGTATGAAATCATTAAAATGCTTACAAGAACTATTACGTATACGGCCAAAATTGATGGGGTAATGGTCTCAATATTTTCAGTGGATATTGATAATGGATCAAGGAACATAATTATCATAAAATATTAACTTTTAAAGCAGTGTGGCATATCATGTTTTTGCAATAAGCCCTTCAAATATTTTTTTTAAAAAATTCCTAAGGAAACAATTCACAAAATTGAGGGTGTGATAGGGTAAAGTGCAACTCCAGGCCGACTTTTTTTTTTGATTATGTGTAATGATAATTTGATTATGTGCAATGATAAAGTGGTATTCTTTGCATAACATCGGTCGAAAAAGCTCCTAAAATCCATTTTTTTGCAGGAACGAAGCAGAAACGAAGATCCATTGTGTAAGCAGTCGAAAAAAAAACAATTGAGTTAAAAATAAAAATGGAAAATATTTCCATAAAATCAACAAATAAACAGATATATAATTTTTCCGGATCGAACAAGAAACACCGAAGATATAACAAAAAAATCAAAACAATCCTAAGTTGTCCTCCAACTTTAAAAAAAATATATTTTTGAAAATGTCTTTCAAATATCTAATAATTGAGGCTGGGCCATACATGGTTATACGGTCTAATGTATGTATTTTATATCAAATATTAAGGCTCACCCAAGTTATGCGTAAGCATATAAAAGTTTCAGAGAGAAGTCGACGAAAAGTATACAAAATTTCAAAAATACACTTTTCCATACTTAATTTAAAACAAAGTAAGTGTGAGCGCTCGACACCGTATAATGCTAAGCAGAAAAGGGTTGCAACCTGTTTAATAAATAATTTAAATTTTGATTTTAAACACTCATGTATCGAAATTTTATTAAAAATCAGTAAAAAATGTATGTTTTAGACAGGATTTATTTATTAAGCGAGGTTTGTATTGAAATGATGAATTTACTTACGCATAACTTGGTTGAGCCTTTATGCGTAAGCATACAAAAGCTAGAGAGCAAAAGAACGTACTTGCTAAGCAATATATTGCGTCGCCCAAGTTGTGCGTAAGCAATTTTTCGTTCAGTTTCTCAATTTTCGTTTACTTTTCAAAACTTGAGTGTGAGCGCTCGACACCGTATATTGCTAAGCAGAAAAGGGTTGCAACCTGTTTAATAAATAATTTAAATTTTGATTTTAAACACTTATGTATCGAAATTTTATTAAAAATCAGTAAAAAATGTATGTTTTAGACAGGATTTATTTATTAAGCGAGGTTTGTATTGAAATTGACCGCTATATTCAATCATAAAGCATGGATGAATTTACCAACTTAAAAAAAATATTTTTTTATAATTTTAGTTGGCAATCTTTTTCGACAAAAACAAACTATTTTTTATTTGTCATTTCATTCGAATCCATGGTAGTATTGACGTTTCTGTTGGAAACGGACTTTTGTCAAAAAATATAACAAGAATTCAGCGTACCCAACAGTTGCCAAGTATCTTAGTCAAAACTTGATGCACATAAATATGAAGTTGCGCATTAAAATGCATTTAAAAATAGAAAATTTTTAATTTGTCGGTAAAATTTCTATTCGTATTTGATACAAAGCTTGATATTTCATAAACTTGACAATTTTTTTGAAACTTCAATGCTGATAATAGCGCTCCCCGATGTGTTGCTGTCACAACAGTCGACACAGCTGAATGTGGCCAACGAATATAACAACGAACAGCTGTTTTTGACAAGAGTTCGTTTACTTGTAGCTGAGAGAATCAACATTTGTCAACACTACCTGGTAAAATTATTCTATCATGATTCGAATCGATTTATATTGAATTTTTTTTTTATGCTTACTTCGTTTTTAATTAAGTATGAAAAAGTGTGTTTTTGAACTTTTGTATACTTTTCGTTGACTTCTCTCTGAAACTTTTGTATGCTTACGCATACTTGAGATCTGTATGAGATCTGTATGAGAACGAAAAGCCAACTTGAGATCTGTTAAATCGTTAATTTAACCAAAACGACTTGAGTTAGCTCGAGCTTATGTCAATAGCATTTCTCTATTATTTAACAGTCCTGCCTCATTTTTCCTTGCTATTTTTTTATAAGAGCACAAAGTTAACACAATATTTCTAGTGTTTTCCGATTTTTTGTACGTTATATAAACAAATAAAATTTTATTCATTGTAGTTTGACATAAACTCAAGCAACTTGCGATTTTATTCGCTCTCTCTACAGCCAGCTCAAGTTAACGAAACTTGTCGAAAAAGTTAACTGAAACGTATAATTTCTATACCGTCGTAAAAAATTTGACATTGGCTGCAGCCAGCTTGAGTCTATTATGGTTGAGCCTTAACTTGGTTGTGCCTTAAGACTTATAGCCTGTTTCAAAAGTAAAGAACATTTTCACACATGTTTGAGAATAAGAAAATAATTTTGGGAGTGTTCTTCATTTGATTGGTTGACATTAAAAATAAAATGTAATATTCTCTGAGCAACAAAATAAATGAAAACAAGTAAAAAAAGTCTAAAGTCGGTCTAGGTCGACTATGAAATAGACCTAAACCTACTTTTCCAAAAAAAAAAAATATTATTAAAAATTTGCATGTCCGTGGGCGGATGAAGCCTATATTTTATATGCATTTAAATGTTGATGAATAATTTACACATATCAAGTTTTATTCATGTAGCTCACAGTTAATGCCTTTATTGTGCTTTGGCTATGGGAGGTGGGCGTGTTCATGGACGGATTACTCCCAATTTTTGAACACACATTAGTTTTGGTATGAAATACATACGTATCAAATTTGATCTCTCTATGACAAACATAACCTTATTTATTGAATTTTAAGCTCTTTTGGGTTGTATGGGAAATAGGCGTGTCCGTGGGCAGATGACGTCCATTTTTCAAAACCATCTTTGTTTTGTCATACGTGCCAAATTTAAACTCTGTAGGTTAAACAGAGGTTTACTTATTGTTTTTTAAATTTTTGCTTTGTATGGGAGGTAGGCGTGTCCGTGGGCGGATAATGTAAATTTTTCAAAACTATCTTAGTTTTGTTATAAAAAAAATATGTGTCAAATTTTATCTCTGTAAGTTAAACAGAGGCTTATTTATTTTGTTTTCAATTTTTGGGTTGTACGTCAGGTGGGCGTGTCCGTTGGAGGATGACAACCATTTTACGAAGACATTTCTGTTGATACAAAACACATACATACCATATTTTATAGTTGTAGGTTAACTATGAGCAGTTTTCAATTTTTTCGTTTTATGGGAGCTAGGCGTGTCCGTTGGCGGATTCTTAAAAATATCAAATAGTGCAGATCCTTGGGTCCCTGTGACTATGTGTACCGAGTTTTATGCAATTATCTCAACTCCTTCTTATCCTGTTTTTACGGACAACACACAGACGGACGGACATGGATAGCTCGACTCAGGTGGTGACGCTGATCAAGAATATATATACTTTTCTATACCGGACTCGCTTTGTTCTATGCGTTACAAACCTTTGCACAAAATTAATTAACCCTGAAATCATTTAATATCGGAGTGCCTAAAACGTTCTTTTCTATCCAAAAAGGCTCATAAATGAATGAAAAAAAATGTACTTCTATTTCTTTGGATTTACTTATAAAGTATACTTTTGGTACTCATTATTTGTAAGTGAACTCGAATACAAATAATAAAGGTAACTTTTTGAGAAGTTTTTTGATGAAAAAATGATTTATTTGTAGGTATGTGGAGAACATATATTTTTCTCACGAAAAGGTTTATGAATGAATTAAGAAATTAAACTTTTATAAAAATCAAGTGTGTAGTACATTTTTTTTTGGGTTTGATATGTAAAGATGTCAAAAAAAGAAATTACGTTTGTTAGTCACTCATAAAATTTACCTGTTTCAACTGCGTATTGTTCCACTGTGCAATATATTTTTTAGCCCGAAGCAAATGTTTGCTGTTGTGCCCAAAAATGTTTCAAAACTTTTCGTTTTGATGTTTGTAGTTTTTTTGGTATTTCTTTATGATTTTTACTGACGGAATATTTTTATTTATTTGTCACATGCAAAATAACTCAGCAACATCAACAACATCAACATCAACAACAACAACAGCAAATTAAACGATTTTAATCAAATTCCAATAAAAGAAATAACAACACTATAACGACTACACGATATGAACCAGTAGCTACAGCAGAATAGACATGCGTACAATGTGTGTCTCTGTTATGGCTATTATTCTGTTTTTTTGTTTTGAATTTTTTTATTATTATTTTAAGTTAGTTTTTTTCGTAGGTGGCTGGCTGGCTGTATATTTGCCTACCAGCAAATCGTTGATGTTAGCGGCGCACGCTCAAAAAAATCGGCACAGTGGTAAAGAGAGCGAATGTTTTGCATACTAATTTCAGTTATGTTAGTTTTGTTTATTTTGTGTTGAGTAAATAATTTTATGCAAAAACAATAACAACATGTGGACATTTACTTTTATAGAAAACACAATAAAATAAAACACAAACACATTTCAAGTTGATTGTTTTAAATTTTTGCATATTTTTATACACACATACAATCTATAGCTTGGTTATGCTTTATTTTTGCACTGCACTGTGAAGCAGCCCCTTTTACTCAGGCAACATTAACAAGAACAACAACTACAATAAACAGTGTCAAGACTGTTTAAAAATGTTCTTAAAGACTGGCTTAAGACTGGCATTCGTTGGCTGTTGGTTGGATGCCTGTAGTCTTAGAGCTGCCTGCCGTTTGCTTGATCGATGGCTGATGTCTTGTGCCGCGTCTGTCAAATGTATTGCTGTTTTTTTTTTATCTCACATTAAAATTCCAACATATGACAGCAAAAATAATAAAACGCTTTCTCAGTATTCAAGTCACTCTTGTTGTCCATTCCACTTGCGCTCTGTTTTGGGCTATATTTAAAATCAACAAGAATTTATAATTTAAGAATTTATAAGCATATCTTAAGAACAACAACAAAACACTTTCTTGCAATGTTTACAAACAACACTGAAAAAACAAAAATGGCGCCCAGGCTTTTATCTTCCATTGAGCTTAAGCGTTACTCTCTTTTCTTTTTATGCTTGTCAATGCCAAATCTTTTGACATTCTAGCAAAATTTGGACATGTTTTGATAATTTAATATGTTTAAATTTTTGAAAATTTAAAAAATGTCAAGTTTTAGTACATTTTTCTTTCGAAATCGAAAACGTCACGAAACACTCGGTCGTCGCAATAGTCGCGCCGAACTGTTTGCTAGTCTCCAAAACAAAAATTAAAATAGCTCTGAAAAGCGTACGTTAAGATATTCATACAAAAAGCGATCGCTGCTTAACGGCAGCGGCTGTGTTCGGTGCCTTACAGTGACGGCTTCGGGCATCGAAAGGCGCTAGACGCCTTGTGGGACGTGAGTGAAGACACAACGCTGTTGTGCCTGTTAATTATATACAAATTTATACAATAACAATAAAGAGAGAGTGCGTGCAAAAAAAAAAAAACGAATTCAAATTCAATTGATAAATTTATGTGGAACAGGCAGGCTGCATAGTTTAGAGAAAATTTAGAGCAAGTTAATTTGTACAGAGCATAATTTACTTGATGGGTGCAAAAAATTCACATGTTCGAGAAAAAGTATGCAAGCATTTATAATTGCGTCCGCATTTGTGAGATTTATTCTTTGTGAGTTAGATTTGCCGAAGAATTGTCAAATGATGTGTTAATTAGTTATTCAGATGTAATAATGCTGTGCCAAATAAACTTACGATCTTTCAGTAGCCAGGGTAGTTGTGTCTCAAAATGGAAATATTGATCATTCAAAGTCAAGCATACAAATTGTTTTAAAATAAACATGTATTTAAAAAGCAATACATTAAAATCTTTCATAAAGTTAACCTTTTGGGTTAGAATTTTAACAGGCGGAAGGTTTTGGTAAAAACTAGTGTCCGACAGATTGTTCGGCTTCGGCTTCGTCAATTGGCATAATCGGCCGATATTTGGACCTTCGGCTTCGGCCGAGATAGCTGATTATGTTTGCCGAATGTTTTGGTTTTTTTTTTTTAGCTTTGAACCAAGAATTTCAGGTGTCAAACCTTTTCAGTCAAGTCTGCCTTGGTTCGGAAATGGGGAGAAAGATAAGTAGTAGAGAAAGTGGAATCAAGAGAAACAAGTATAGAATGTTGTATGTGTGGTGGACCGCTATATCAACATGCGTATTTGAATCTGAAGCAAGTGTTATGCCTTTGCCTCAGTCAATTCGAGTTGTTAAGCAATCGCATACCACCAACATCTCTAACACCAATTACAACTTCCAAAGACGTATGTAATGATGAATTTTTAATTTCAGTTGATTAGAAATGAGGAAAGAATTAAAGAAAGGTAAAAGCGTAGGACCATGGCTAGACCGGGATTCGAACCCGGAACCTCTGGGTTGGCAGTCACGCACGCTAACCACTCGACTACCGAGGCCCCTAAGAAATTTGGTATGCAAAACGAACCGAAACGAAGATGAACCGAAGGCCAAAAGCGAAAACGAACTTCACTAAAATTTTGTTTCGCTGTAACTTTTTTCCTACAAATGAAATTTAATAGTTTCATCACAAAAGTTTAATGATTTTTTATGAACTTTTTTATATTAAAAAAATTTCAAGTTTTGTGGGTGCTCGTGTACTAATTGAGACCTATTCAAAGATATATTTCTTGTCACGATCGGGTTAAAACTGGTGAAGTAATACAAAAACACCATTTGGGGCAGATTTCGTGTTCACAAAAAAAATTTGTATTGTTCTGATATCCTCTCAACATAAGCTTTCATATAAGGGGTGGTAAATGCAAACTTTTTTTCCCCATATGGGGTGACCCACCTTAATACTCATGCCTCATGTAATAAAAAAAAAGAATTTTAAAATGATATATCTTTTAAATGAACCATAAAGATCACTTTAATTTTTATATCATCAGAAACCTCTGATTACGTATTCTATTTAATATTAATTTCAAATTTTTTCACCGTGCCCATTGGATTTATTTGACCCCAAAGTTGTGACAACTTTGAGATTTCTTATATTTCAAAGCGATGTAACCTAAAAAGTTTTTGATCTAGTCACTTTTAAAAATTTATATTTTAAGTTCTCACTAAGACGTACCTAATACCAAAAAAAAAAAAACTTCTTTATATTAAATTTTTTTTAAAAGTTTTTTTTTACGAAAATTACGATTATTTTCGCAAACTTTAACGTTTTTTTTTTTAAATTATGTAACATCCCAATTAATTTTTCTGATATGCAAGATAATAGCCTAAGGTATAATTAATATTATGTTTGTTCATTTATTACTGTATGTTTAACAGGAGCTGAGAAATGATCATTACCGCAAACTCTATAAAATACGAAAATCGCTCGTGGTTGCATGAAAAACATGGTCGCCATTTTGTCAATACAACAAAAAATTTTTGTTTGAAGCAGTTCTAAGGTGCCGAAACATTACGAGATTAATCGTAAAAAAAAATTTTTTTAGAAGGTTGACCGACCGAATTTGCTATTTTGTGATCAATCTCGGCGGAATGACCCAGTTAGTAGCTTTTCTCGACTGGGTCGAAAATTGATAACATTTTTTTCTATGTTATCCTGACGTCAATAAATCAATTACACAAACATCCGAATTTCGTAGAAAAACTCTTACATTTACATTTAAATGAATATATAACAAAAGCAAAGAATAAATTTTTATAATTTTTTTAACTTTAAAACATTTGTTTGTTATTCGGCTTCGGCTTCGGCCTTCGGCCGATTATTTACATTTTGCCGAAGAATCGGTTTCGGCTTCGGCAAAAATTCACATTCGGTCGGACACTAGTAAAAACTGTTTGCTGCTTAAAAAATATTTAAATAATTTAAGATGGTGACAGACATCGAGACGAAAAAATTTAAAATTAGAAAAATCTTAATATGTAAAAGACAAGCGTCCTGCTCCGTGCTCTATATCGCTCAAACTGTTATAGTTGTTATTGTCATGCTTTTTAACATGTTCAGCCTTTTCCAGAACCTGTTCTAAAATTATGCATTTAAAATCTTTGTACTTACTATGCTTTTTAAAACGTATTCAGTCTGGAATAGAACCAGTTCTACAATTATGCATTGGAAGTCTTTGTACTTGAAGACTATAGTCATTTTCCTCAAAATACTATACATCAAACATCATGTCTTGTTATTACAGTGCTTCTTAATTACCAGAACCAGAACCTGTTCGGTCTACATAAGCTGAACAGCAATTATTACATTAAGTGACGTGTGGTTTCAATTGGAATTGCTTGAATTAAATCACAATGTTCGGTTTTCTGATTCAAGGTTTAGCGATTCAAGCTAAGAAACGGAGATCTTACGAATGATCACAGTTTGCCTGAAAATATCATAGAAATTCCCGAGCATATTTTTTTGTAAAGTTTCGCTTGTTAACCTTTTCAATGGCTTGGATAGAATAATCGTGGACAATTTTTTTGACCTAATATTTCCATCATTTAGGCTATGAAAAGATTGAAAAAACATCCCTCTGATTTTACATGAGCTGCTCTGCTTTTGGCAGGCTGTCTAATATAAAGAATGTATTATAATATTTAAGCTCAACTAAAATAACCGGAGACCAATGCAAATGCGATATTTATAATGTTATTATAGATACAAAAAATTAAATTTGTACACTATTCACAATAACCACTTTTTTTGCAAAATTTATTAACAAAAAAAAAAAACAAAAAAACAAATTTCATACTTCAGCCCTTGAAAAGACTTTGAGCGAGCTTCTTATGATCAATTGTGTTGTGTGTGTTATTAAATGTTTGCACACAATTGACCGAGAACTGAACCTACATGTTTTATGCCGACTCCGAATGGCTAAAGTCCATGTTTTCAAGAAGCTTTACATGCCATTATTAACTCTCTGAGGTTGCTAAACCGAAAAACTATTTTTATTGAAAAAACTTTTCGTCGCGACTGTGGATCGAACTCAGGCTTCGAGCATGCTAAGCCACACAGTTAATCTACATGCCATGTCACCACACAATAATTTATTAACACGCGATATAAAAAAATGTTAGGCTTCTGTTGGGCATAAAATCGAAAATCTAACTAATGCTTGGTTTTAACTTGGTCATTTTTTGTTTGACATGAAATTTTAGAGTTTAAAAAATCACATAAATAAAATTTTGTTTGTAATTTTTGCTATAAACATGTGAAGAGATCAGTTTTTCCTATTTTTCGCCATTGTCAAAAAGAAAAAAAAAATGACAACGTGTTGGCATTTTTTATGTGACTGACAACAACTGACCGTTGAAATTGACATAGTGATAACCAGGCGTTACAAGGAAAGATCCCCAGGTGACAGTCTCCGATTTGAATGATTTTCGGATATGATATAGAAGACAAAAATCTAAGGTTGACGTATTTTTGTATACGTGCTCAATCGATGGTTTAGGGTTGCAAACAAAAAAGCCCTTGAAAGGACTTTGACCGAGCTTCTTAGCTCGACCTACAGCAACTGGACCTACATGTTTTATGCCGACTCCGAACGGCTAAAATTCATGTTCTCAAGAAGCTTTACATGGCATTTTTTACTCTCTGAGGTTTGCCATTGTCTGCAGAGAGGTGGTGACCGATCAGAAAAATTTTTTATTGAAAAAACTTTTCGCCACGGCTGGGGATCGAACCCGAGCTCCGAGCATGCTAAGCCACACACTTAACCTACATGCCACGGTCACCCCAAACTCGCACAAAGGGTTGCAAACTCGCGTTCAAAAATCAGCGAAAATTTCGTTTTTTTGCTATAATTTCGCTTTTTTCCATGGAAACATTTAGAAATTTGGTATCAAACCAAAGCTCTTACAAAACCACACATGATGGCATCAATTTTTTAAAAGAAAATTTTGTTGTAATTTTGTTGTTGTAATTTTTAGTAATGTTTAGTCAATATCTAAGAAGTATGTTGACACAATTACTTCATATTAATTTATGTTGAATTTTAAACAATTTGTAAACTTACCTTTTTTTTTGTTTTTTTTTTTAAATTTGTTACTGTTTATATTAAAATTTTTTTTTTATTGAAATGCATTTATTTTCCTTAAAGAAAAAATTTCATTACATTAAAAGTACCCAATATGGGTATCAAAAATTTTATTTTTTTATGGCCTATTCTCATGTATAAATATTTTTTATCGGAAAAGTTGACATTTCGTAGTTGACAAAATGTGTGCTTTTTTCTTGTAAGTCTCATCGCTTCAGGAAACAATAGTTTTAATCATCCAAAGTATCAAACATGGACATTTTTACGATATGCCAAAGACATGGAATGCATTTTCTCATATTTCTTTAAAAAAAATTTTTTTGATTTTTAACAGGAAAAATCATAAAAATCTCCTTATAATTTCAATACCTCAACTTTGTGAATGAATAACTCATCAGATATAAAAATAATTTTTTGTATTTAAATTTTATAATAAAAAACATTAATTTTAAAATAAGTCCACGTCCTTCAAAGAGCTTTTCGACTTAAATTCGTTTTGATATGGTTTTTTTAAAAAAACATTATATTTTTGACAGAACTTTAAAAAAGTACCACTCAATGCAATTTTTTATTAATTATTTTTTAATTTGAAATTTTGACTTTCACCCTGCATAAATGTGCTTTAACAGATATTATGTTAGATACCAGATGTTAAGCACATAAGTAAAAATTACTTGAATATTCACTTTACACAAGGGTGTCCCCTTGTTAATTTTAAAAAATGTAAAAACAAAAAATATTTTGCATAACTTATCTCTTCATACATTTTTACCATTTTATTTTAAACCATATTAATGAGAGGTAATAATACAAATTTTGAATTAGAATAAAATTGATAAAAAATTGCTTTGAGTGGTACATTTTTAAAGATCTATCAAATATATAAGGGGTATTCACACTGCCTTGGGTAGTTGGGTTGATTGGCAAATGCCATACATTTTGTTTTTGTAAAAGTGCCATTCTACCCAAGTACCCATCCACCAATCTACTCTAGCTGACACCCTAACTTGTTTGGGTAGATTGATTATCGAGTACTTTTTTCATGGGTTACCACCTTTTACAAAAGTAGGCAATAATTGAATTGAGAAAAAACTAAAATAAAGTGAACAAATTATAAGTGAATAAAATAGACAAATGTGTTAAAATGAGTTATTTTAAAGTTCTTGAGATAAAAATTATTAAATGCCGCAAAGTTCACGTTAAAAATTACTCCTATATAAAATAACTTTTTCACGCCCGTACAATGGCCTAAATTTTCCGCTCATAAAATGACATAAATAATATGGTGGAAACTCTTTTCTAGCTGTCACTCATCTCTCATCAGCTGTTATTCTACAAAGTACTCAATTGCAGTTACCCGTACCCAACTACCCAAGTCAGTGTGAATGCCCCTATAATGTTTTCTGTGTCCAAAAACTTCCGATGTGAACGAACTCAACGAGCAAGTTCTAAATATCTTAGTTGGGGACACAGTGACAGATTTGAGCACGGATTAAATTGAAGATAGCGATGATTAAGATAAACAAAATTACCCTGCCGAGTTTTTGAATGAATGTTGTCCTTTAGGAATGTCACTGCATAAGTTAAACCTCAAAATTGGAAGTATTATAATACTTACTTCTTTGAAATTTAAAAATTGAATAAAATTTAACCAAAAGAGGTCTCTGTAATGGAACGCGGTTAGTTGTGAAAAACCTGAAAACTTAATTAATCATCACACAAGTATTAACAGGCACTGGCGAACATGAAATAGTTTTCATAACTAGAATTGATTTGGCCCCGACAAACACGGATTTGCCTTAAACTTTCCGGGGGCGACAATTTCCCGTTAAACTGGCATTTTCAATGACAATAAATAAATCGCAAGGTCAAATATTAAATAAAAATTAGGAGTTTTTCTAAAAGAACCGGTATTAAGTCATGGGCAGCTTTATGTAGCCATGTCTAGAGTTCAGCGGGCTGATGATGTAAAAGTAAGCATTATACATGACAAGGGACAAGGTAAATTGGTTAAAAATTCTAAAAAATTTTTTACTAGAATTGTTGTATATAAGGAAGTTTTATCAAAATTTTTTAATAAAAATGTTTTCAAATAAAAACCTTTGTAAATAAATTCAAGAAATTTTTTCTCGTATTTTGTACTGTAAATGGTTCCTTGCCGTCGTAGAACTTTAGGCCGCGTTTATAGTGAACGCGATTCAGACAGGCAGGCAGACAGGCAGGCTGAAATCTGTGTGAAAAAACGAGATGCAGATAGTTATTTAACTATCTAGTTAAATCCAGTTTAAAGAAGAGTCACTGATGATTTAACAGACGGTCTAGATCGATTTTAAGTTAAGAAACTCAACTTGTTATCTCTGAATCTATGCATACTCGGAAAAATAAGTCGTGATACTTTTTTATATAAAAAAGTTCCCTACCCGGAGAATTTCGTAAAGTATTAATCTTTAAGTTTCCTGATTTTTTTTGGAAAAAAGCCTATTTTAAGCAGAAAACCACAAATAAAAGATCCCAAGGTCTAGATTTCACAAATTGTTTTAATCCAACAGTAATCATATTTGAAGCTTCATCTATAATATTATAAAATGGAGTAAAAGTTTATTGATATGTGGAAGGTAAAGTAATAAGCCACTTGATAGATTTCGATAAAAGTTTCACTAATAGGACATACAACCTTCCTAGATGGACAATTTTACATCGCGTTATCTCATTTAAATAAAAATATATACAGTGAACCAAAAAATAACTTGTACAGTATATTAACTTTTGTTTATGTTGCACTAGCGGATGTAACCCGGTGTTACTCGGGGTTGTGCCTCGAGCACAGAAAGAGGAATTTGTTTAGTCAAATTTCCGTAAAACTGTACCTGCCAGACATGATTAAAACAAAAAAAGACATCTTCAACGTCTCGATCTGACGTCTGGTTTCTGAGGAAAATGGAAACCTGCACTCAGAAAAAAAAACACATATCTTCCTGCGGTGAAAAATTTCTCTATTTTCGATAAAAGCAATTTTCTTTTTTCAAATAAAATTTTCTTCAATTAGTATAAATTTTCTCATTTTCGAAGAAATATTTCTTCACTTCTAGGAAATGGAAATATTTCAATGTCTCTTATAATGACAAATATTTTTCTCGCACAAAAAAATTCTCATTTATACAGACAAATTTTTTGAAAATGAAAATTTTTTCATATATTTTTATAAAAAATTCACTATGAGAAGTTTTTTCTTCAATAAAAACAAATGTTTTCTCAAAACTAAAGAGTCTTTTTTTCTAAAATCGAATTATTTTTGTGTATTTCTCTTTTTCATAGAAGGTTTTTATCATTTTCAGAGAATTTTAGGATCGCATTTAGAGAAAAGCATTCTCCGGAGAAAGGTCAATACCAATTTTCTCTAAATATGATGCCTTTTTTATCATATTCCGAGAAACTATTTTCTGAGTGCAGTTTGAAAAGTCATTTCGAGAAAAATGCGTTTAAAGTTTTTCTACGCATGCATTTAATATGCAAATTTATCTCAAATAAAGTCCATTCGATTTTTGGATTGTTTTCGTTCAACTTCGGTTTTGGTCGATACTGTTCGGTTAATTTTTTTTCATCTTTATATACATAGCTTCTGCTGGTATTCGTTAAACTTCTTTTTTTCGTTAGACTTTGGTTCTTGACTTCGTTTGCCTTCGGCTCATTCCTTGTTTTTTGTCGAAAGAACTTTTATAAGCATAGGATCTATTTCAGTAACAGATACAAATGCTTGCAAAGTTTCATCAAAATCGGTTCATCCGTTTTGACGTGAATGAGCCGAACATAGTTTATTGAATAAAGCGCCCTCTAACGGAAGTTTTCTGAAATTTAAATAGCCTTAATTCTGTTATTTCATGTACCAAATTTTAGTAAAATCAATCAAGTCATTTAGGAGTTATTGAGTCTTAACAATGCACTACTTAAAGCGCCCCCTTACGGAAGTCTTTCGAATTTTTTAGCCTATGTTATCTTGGGCGCAGTCGAACCTTCGTTCCAGATTTAATTGAAATCGGTCCAGGTGTTTAGGAGTTATTATGGAGTGCCACGCCCACATAATTCCGCCCAATTTTTTACCTTTTCTTTATCTTTGGTGCAGCTGAGCCTTCATACTAAATGTCATTGAAATCGGTTCAGGAGTTTAGGAGTTATTAAGTCCTAATAAAACGCACTACTTAAAGCGCCCTCTTGCGGAAGTTTTTTGAATTTTTTATTGCCTATGTTTTATTTTGGGAGCAGTTGAACCTTCATAGCAAATGTCATTGAAATTGGTCCAGTCGTTTAGGAGTTATTGAGTCTTAAAAATGTACTACTTAAAGCGCCCTCTTGCGTTAGTCTTTGGAATTTTTGATGGCTAATGTTTTATTTTAGGAGTTGAACAGTTGAACATTCATACCAAATTTCATTGAAATCGGTCCAGGCGTTTAGAAGTTATTATAGAGTGCCACGCCCACATACTTCCGCCAACTTTTTTACACCCCTTTCACCCTTTTTCACTATGAAAGATACTCGGTGTCCAAATTTCAGCGCAATCGGATAAACGGTGCGTGAGCCTATACGAAACAGACAGACAGACAGACAGACAGACAGACAAACATTTGATTTTATGTATTAGAAGATTATCTCTGAAAATACGTACCCTATCGATATAAAACAATATGGCAAAATATTCTTTATTTTATTCAATTTTCGAATAGTTTCATCACAAATTATGAAAATGTACTGTTCCCAAACATATTAACAAAAAACTAGAAGGGCACTTAACATGAAGTCCACAAAAAAACTTGTACATTAAAAAAAATTCTTAAAAAACAACCCGAGCTCTCTGAAATTTGTTCGAGTTGTCGAGTAGCCTTGGTCAAGAAAATATTGTAAAATATATAAATTGTTAGAATTCTTAAATATAGCTAGTCTTTATTGGTTTTAACAATCTGTATTTATATAATAAGCTACGAAATGTCTTTATAGGTAAGACGCGTTTTCATATGATTTGCTTTGTTGGTATGTATTATCAAAGTTAAGTTCAACAAAAGCGATTAGCGTGTTTATATAACTTCATGTTTAGCTGAATTACATAATTATTAAGGGTATTCATGTAAAGCGGCAAGTTTATATTTTGGGCAATTAGTTATTTTTATCAGTCAGATTATGTGAACGTCCCCTAAAGCCGATTGTGCATTGGCAGAGATATGTCAGCTGTTAACTTGTTAACAGTCAAATTTCTGATGCATATAAATAGCTGATTGCAGGTATTAGTTTGCCAGATCGATAGTGCAAATGGTTCTCCATACATTTAATTTATAATGCTGATATACTTATACGGCTTATACCATTTATAAGGGTATTGACCATTTGCATGAATACCCTTATTGTGTTTTGTTATCGTGAGATATTGTTAATATTCAAAACCCACACTTCAAAGCCGCACACATATCATCAAGTTTGCTATCGCGATATTCTTAAGTCGAAAGGATAACAGCTAATAGATCTTCAAGTTTAGTCCCCATCAAATACAACAGCACAAAGTCTCTGAGCCGTTATTGCCAAATATCTTGAAAGACATGCCATCTTGAAGATCCAATAAAATTGTTTCAATGAGTCAGCTATGTTTTTTAGTTTGACGAGTGGTTTTTAATACATTTAATAAATAAAGCTTACTTACACGAGTATAGCTAATCCTTGATAATGATATCAGATAAGATTTTTCTTGAATATAGAGTGCGCTGCATATTTCCCTGTGATATTTTTGCGATTAATAACACTAATATCACTTGCACTAGATTTTCTTAAGCATGCATAAAATGGTTTGTGTACATACTTCACACACTTTTAAATTTCTGAACAGTTCCACTAATAAATATACTTTACCGACTTGCAGCAACTTTATATCGACAGTCTTCATTGTTGTTGTTCCTCTTCCCAACAATCATTAATTTGTCGATAGTAAAGAAAAATATTCGATTTTACCATCGTGAAATGGCGAACGGCAACCACATACAACGAACGTGCCTATACTTTGTCGCAGTAAATTTTCAAAGCTTTAATAAATTCCATAATAAAACTCCTAAATTGTTTTCTAGTGTAGTGTTTATAAAAACATAAGTGAGTGCAACACCTAAGTGTTCATAACCTAAATTCCACAAGAATTGTAACCTCAAATTGAGTGAAAATAGAAAATTTCAACTGCAAAAGTAGAAATTTTTATCGAGTGCAAAATTTTATTCTGTGTGATTAGCGTGTGATGTAATCGCGTGTTAGTTTGCTGCCGTCGCCATTGTTACGCTGGCCTATAAGTTTTGTGCAAATATTTCCTAAAATTCTTGGCTTGTTAAATAGTTGTGTTTTTGTTTTGCCCGCTAGGTTATGTGTGAGTCTGTTAGAAAAATAATAAATAAATAAAGTGCCTTAACCTCATTTGGCCATAACCTAAATAAATTGGAAATTGGAATTATTGGCTGCGGCATAAAAAAAAGTCGAATTGGAAATTTTTGCTTGTGGAGTTGACGCTGCATTACCACCCGGCCATAGTTTGAATTGTCGGCAATGCAGTATCAGTGTGGTGAATTGTTTTCGCAGGCGCGAGTGAGACAACCTAGCAATCTTTTAGTATTGGAATTTAGCTGCTATGTTGCCAGACTTTGTCAACAATTTTAAACTCTGGGAAACTGATGAAACTTGATGAAATAGCGGGATAAAGAACAAAATTCTGCTTTCGGCAGTGTACAGTGGAAAAAGTGTAAACGCCGTATTTCAACTGTCAACATTTGTATGAAATCTGATTACGACAGTCCCCAGTTCGGCACGATTACGATTTCCTGGGCGCCGCGATTTGAAGATGTTTTCTGGTAGAAAACAAGAAAAAAACATAATTCGCCGAACGAAAAATCGATAGCTCTTTAAGTTATCGAGTTATCGACTTTTTTAAAAAATTTTTTTGTTAAAAGATCCGTTCAAAAAAACATCTATATCTTTACCGTTACTCAATGGATCTTTAAGATTGATATTTGTTACAAATATCATTGCTACAATATTTTCAGTTTTATATAAGCGAATTTATTCCAGAGTTGAATTTTTTAATGAAAAGAACCGTTATTTTCTAAAAAATTTACGTTATTAAGTTACTAAAAATATATTTTTTTTTGAAAAGCTAAAAGTTTTACCTATTTTTCGATAGATAAAAATAAGTATATTTTTTTATTAACTGATCGAATAAAAAATACAAATTATGTGTGTCACTACTTTTATACCATATAGTATACAATCGTTCATGGTTTCAATACCATGGTATCGATACCATGTATGTGTCCATAGTATAAGATTGATTTGTTTTGATTTGTTATTACCGCCGTTACGCTAAGTGCGCATGAGACACTTCTTTGCCCTTTAGCCCATCCTCAATGACGACACCGGGCGACGAACGACAGGTCTCTACTCTGTCGTTGTATAGAAATATCGGACGACTTGAATTTTTTAAACGCGACAACAAAAAGCTTCAGCAAAAAGGACTTTTGACATTTTCTAGCAATTATTTCAATTTTAGTTGTTAAGTACGAGCTCAAATGCAAAAAAACATGAAGCTTTATTCAATACGAAATAAAAATTAAAAGTGAAGAAATTATTTTTCAATAATTGGCAAGATTTTTAATCAGCAATATTATTTTAAGTTATTGAATTGAATTTAAATTAAATTATATTATTTAATAAACTCGCATCAAAGTTTAAAATTAAATATATAAATTAAACTCAGAATCGAGCACTCGAGCAGCTAGCACGAAAAAAACACGAATGTAAACAAAGGCTGAATTTATTTTTGTTGTCTGTTTTCGTCGCCAAATTAGAATTAAATTGAAGCTGACTACAGCGACATTCGATGTCGGTCAACAATGTCGTCGCGGACTTTTGTCTCCAAAAGTCCGTCCCATAAGAAATACATGTAAAGTAAAACTGACGTTTGACGCTCGTCGCCCGTTGTCGTCATTGTGGATGGGCTATTACCGTCGCCGTTCGACAGTCGTTGCGTTACGTGCCGTAAGTGGGCAGTAAGCCGGATCGAAATTTAGATATCGCCGGACACCAACTCAAAAGTTAGAGGGACTCTTAAAAACTTTTTCTGCATCATTTTTTTTTGGATCGTAGAAATCCCCATGGAGCGGTTTTGATTCTCCTGAACCCTTTTTTTGGCCAAAAAATCAAGTTTTTTGCCTATAGCTTTTTTTTTTTCTTCAGAATGGATACCTAAGATAAGCAAAAAAGTTAAGATTGTGATAGTACACAAATATTGGTTAAAAAAAATTTTGAAATTTGTTGTCCTTACAATCTCTTTTGAGACCCCAAAAATCGATATTTCATCATTTTCGAAAAGGTTTTTTTTTAAACACCTATAAAATATTTTTTTTTTTAAGCAATTCATATGCATTTATACTTAGTGAAAAGATATTGAGCTTTTCTTTTCATTGATATATCTTATGGTGAAGTTTAACCAAAACTAAGTGCCACAATTATATAAAACATGAGAAATTGATATTCAGAAGGATTCTTCAGCTTAATTATTATTTAATTGCCTTAATTACCGTTAGATTTTGACAAATCTTGGTATGTTTGAGTTTTTAGGTACGCTAAATCTAATTCTGACAACCATTTTTTAGAAAAGTATACGCCAGATGGCGCTCCAGTACAAAATGCATGAATTTCGAAAATATTTTTTTTAACGCCTACAATACACGTAGTTTTCATGGAACTCACTTTTGATAAAACCACCCCATACGTTATACCAATAGAAAGAAAAGCTCAATACTTTACCAATAAGCTAAAATGCATATGAATACCACGAAAAATGTATATTTTATAGGTGTTTAAAAAAACACCTTTTCGAAAATGATGAAATATCGATTTTTTGGGGTCTCAAAAGAGTTTGTAAGGTCAACAAATTTCAAAATTTTTTTTAACCAATATTTGTGTACTATCACAATCTTTAGTTTTTTGCTTATCTTAGGTATCCATTCTGAAGAAAAAAAAAGCTATAGGCAAAAAACTTGATTTTTTGGCCAAAAAAAGGGTTCAGGAGAACCAAAACCGCTCCATGGGGATTTCTCCGATCCAAAAAAAAATGATGCAGAAATAGTTTTTAAGAGTTCCTCTAACTTTTGAGTCGGTGTCCGGATGACTTTTTTTTTTCTCCATACAAAATCGATCCGGCTTAGTGGGCAGAGACCTTTATAGCCTAGACACATTGACTGCGGCTGCAGCATTGCGTTAAACGTCAAATTTTTTTTACATGCTTTTCTTATGGAGGTGAATGTGGTGAAAATGTTGCAACGACATTGCGTCATTGCAGCAATGTTGCTGTGGTCGATTTAGAACTTTTTCTATTTTGACGTGCAACAAGAGTAAGAATATCGGCATTTGTTAATGTTTTCGTTTCATTTCATGCTTCTTTTGTGTTTTTTATTGTTCATTCTCATTGTGTTTGTGTTAAATGTTTGTTTTTTAATGATAATTCGATGTTTAATAATTAAAATATATGAAATACGGCGTATCGAGCTGCATCCAAATTATAGCCTAGACACATTGACTGCGGCTGTAGCATTGCGTCAAACGTCAAATTTTTTTTACATGCTTTTCTTATGGAGGTGAATGTGGTGAAAATGTTGCAACGACAATGCGTCATTGCGGCAATGTTGCTGTCGTCGATTTAGTACTTTTTCTATTTTGACGTGCGACAAGAGTTATAGCCTAGACACATTGACTGCGGCTGCAACACAACAACACGAGGTGAAAACGAAAATGTTGGCATGTTGTCTACGACTTGATTAATTTGGGTGCAGCACGATAAGCCGTATTTTCATATATTTTTATTATTAAACATCGAATAATCATTAAAAAACAAACATTTAACACAAACACAATGAGAATGAACAATAAAAAACACAAGAGAAGCACGAAATTAAACGAAAACATTAACAAATGCCGATGTTCTTACTCTTGTCGCACGTCAAAATAGAAAAAGTTCTAAATCGACGACAGCAACATTGCTGCAATGACGCATTGTCGTTGCAACATTTTCACCACATTCACCCCCATAAGAAAAGCATGTAAAAAAAAATTTGACGTTTGACGCAATGCTGCAGCCGCAGTCAATGTGTCTAGGCTATAAGAACATCGGCATATGTTAATGTTTTCGTTTAATTTCGTGCTTCTTTTGTATTTTTTATTGTTCATTCTCATTGTGTTTGTGTTAAATGTTTGTTTTTTAATGATAATTCGATGTTTAATAATAAAAATATATGAAAATACGGCTTATCGAGCTGCATCCAAATTAATCAAGTCGTACACAACATGCCAACATTTTCATTTTCACCTCGTGTTGTTATGTTGCAGCCGCAGTCAATGTGTCTAGGCTATTATTCTGACATTTGGAGCTAATGCGCCGATGCTAAAGTTGTATCTGAAATTCTAAATTAACACTTTATTTTAAATCATTCAGTTCTTCATTTATTTAGTAACTAATCGACTCAAGATTAAATTATTTTTTAACCACGCTTAGCTTTCAGATCAAAAAACGTGTCCAACGTAGAATAGGCTGTACGAATATCAAATGGACGGACAGTCATATGGCATACAGTGGATACAACATCATGCGACCGGAGATATGAAGACAGCGCGGCAGCTTATTATAGCAGATCAGCCGCCAGAAGATGAAAATGATTTAATAAACAATGACACAAGCGGCGGTGGCCTTGCGACGACACATCATCATCACCACCACCAAGATTATTTAGTGCATGAAGTGCCCACCGAAGAAGATATTGACCAAATTGCTGCCGAGAATTTGATATTCATGGCACACGATGGACAAATGGTGGCCGAAATAATTACTGCAACTACTGATGCTAATGGTGCAGTTGTGGTGTCTGCCAGTGATGGCACACCCATTGATTGTGCGCTGTTGAGTGCAGGAAGTGTACCGGATGGTAGAGTTGATGTGGGCGTAGCAGAACATGCTATTCATTCCAATAGTGCTAACTTGGTGCAATTCACTGAAGATTACGCCGAGACACAGATGGTTACTGAGGAGGTAATAACTGATGACTGGGTGCAGCATCAAGGCGAAGAGCGGTATGTGTTTCAACAATCAATTGTTTATTTGGAAAATACTAATACAATTTATTTTTTTTTAGCGTTGAGATACCAGCCGATCAAATAATTGGCTCGAGCTCACATGCAGCAATTGAAAATGAGGTACCGCTACCCACCGTACAAGATGAGTATACCGCGCTGCGACCATATCCTTGCGATTTTTGCAGTCGTCGTTTTCGCAAAAAAACAAGCCTTATGAATCATATGGTTGCGCATCAGAATGATCGACCGCATCTCTGCAAGTTATGTGGTTCACGTTTCTTTCGACGCTCCGACCTTATCAATCATCTCAAAGCGCATGCCGAGACGCCAGATCCAGAATTCGACGATGTGGAATGTAATAATTTAATTAACTAAATTCTTAATTTTTATTGTTTTAATTGTAATTTTTATCGCATGAAGTTATGACTTTTGTGGAACAAGCTGCTATCGATCAGCAGCAAAAACAGCAGCAACATGCAAATGATCACTACTATGACCAAGATTGGAGCATACAGCCTGTGCCTATCTCCTCCGCCGCTACAACAGTCACTAAAACTAATCGCAAAACACAAGTGCATTCGTCCGCTAGCTCATCCTCATCTAATGCACCACGTGGACGCATTAGTCGCCTTAAGCCAAAAGAAGAAAATAATTATACCATCGACGAAACCTTGCGCAATCAAATGGAGAGAGTAACGCAATCTTCATCAAAATTTGATTATGGCGATTGCCCAGAACTGCAGGCCTCGACTGCTGCTGTTAAACTAGTGCAAGATTGTGGTCAGGTTCAGGTTGTTGAGCAGCAGAATCAGTTTCCCGTCATTGATGAAAGTAAGCCATTTGTTTGTCAGCAGTGCGGTTTAGCTTTTGCACGCGAGAAGGCGTTACTCTCTCATGTCAAGGTAATATTTTGATGGTTGAACAACTCTGTATTCAGCAGCAATTTTAAAACTAGTTTTCTTATTTTTATAGAGTCATCGTAATGATTCACCTTACGAATGCAATCAATGCAATGAAATGTTTTGGGACTCGCCAAGCTTACAGGAACATCTTAAGACACATCAATTTGAGGACAGTAACTCTGAATATGAACCCGGTGATGCCGAAGAAACTCAAACAGACTCTGAGTCAGAGTATTTATACGGTGAATTCTACTGTAGTGTTTGTGGCATGTCCTTTCATAGGCAGGATCTGTTAAAAAGACATGCCAAGCTACACGTCAAAGATGAGGAAGACATCAAAGATCGCCACTGCTGTCATACATGTGGTGAAACATTTGCTGAAGCCCTGGATTTGTTGGCCCACGCGGAAATACATGCGCGCTATCCGCCTTTCAAGTGGGTTTTTTGTGCCATACATAAAATAATGACAAAAATAAAATTTTTTTTCTCTACCCCAGATGTGTGCTCTGTGGCGAATCCTTTTTCGAAGAAACCACCATAAAGCGCCACCTGAACAGCAATCATGTCAATGAAATGACTGCCAATTCCTGCATTCTGTGTGGCAAGGAGTGTCGGGATCGCAAGGCTCTTATGAAGCATGCTTGGGATCATTCTCGCGAAAAGTGTCACTCATGCTCTAAATGCGGTAAAAACTTTCACAACAAAGCTCGTCTCAAGCGACACATGGCTTCACATCGTGACAAGTCAGTGGTATGTGACGTTTGCCAAGAAGAATTTCCCGACGGACGCACGCTGTCGAATCATAGGCATTCTCACAGCGCCACAGCATCGGGCAAACTATTTCCCTGCCATGAGTGTGGCAAGACTTTCGGTTCACGCAGCTCTCAGCAGATACATGTGCGCATTCATACGGGCGAGCGTCCGTATGGCTGTCGCTTCTGTTGGAAGGCCTTTGCCGATGGTGGTACGCTACGCAAGCATGAACGCATACACACGGGCGAGAAGCCTTATGGCTGTTCGGTGTGTCCCCGTGCCTTCAATCAACGTGTCGTACTACGTGAACACATTCGTTCTCATCACTCAGGATTAGATACCAAACGTGGTACTTACTATTGTGCCGTTTGCAGCGCTGAGCTGAATTCGTCCAACGATTTAATACAGCATCTGATACAACACAGTGACATGAATACTGCCATGCAGCGGCAACCTGTGGTAAGAACTACATATTTTTAAGATTGTTTATATGAAATAAAATATTTTATTTATTCCACAGACCGGTCCGCGCAAGTACAAGCGGCGTCGCAAGCTGAAACCGCATGAAATAGCCCACCTGCGTACGGAACGTAAAAATAATGGCGGCAGCGGTGAAGTCGGCAGCGATATTGACATATCTGACTTTGACATAGATACTGTCGATGATTTGCTGGGCATTCCAGAATCCGATGCTGCTACAACACCGTCAACAACTGCCAATGTAAAACGACGCAATAAACATAACTCTATTAATTCTGAGTTAGTTGATATGGCTGGTGGCAGCACGTTCTCGCACGATGATGAGGCATCAACCAACAAAAAGGAACGTTTCAATTCAACGGGCAGCAACTCGGAAGGCAAGTTAAACAGTTGGCAAGCCAAACTCATGAATTCCAATTCAAATGATGAGTCATACAAATCACTGCTATCCAATTTGGAGAACACATTGCAGAGCATCGATACGCTGGTAGTTAGCAACAGCAGCAATAATATCAACCGAAATGCTCACCAAGGATACTTGGAGAGTTCGCCTAAAAGCAAACAAATCAATCTGATTAAAACAAATCCTCCACAAGCAGCAGCACGTGTGCGTAGCAACAAAAGAGCAAACAGTAAAATAACCAAATCAACGCGTCCACGCATGATACACACAGAGCGAACACGTTCAAGTACCAATACTGACGCCGGCGGTAATAAGCGTCGCTCCAAGACGCTTATTACACGTTCTGAACCCGTTTCAAAAATGCAGCTGCTAGCAAATCCTTCTACTCCACAGAACAGCAACAGCAATAGCCTCGTTAATGACTATGAAATCATTTTGCCTGACATGCAGCCGCCAAATCAAATATCATCTAGTCCAGTTCATGATGTAAAGCAGGAAGAGCGCAATAATAACAACAACAACAGCGGTAATCAACGGCACCATCGCAGCAATGATCTTTACGATGCGCAACTTTTGCTTGAAGCCACGACTCTGCGCAAGGAAGACTATGAGAAGTTCAATCCGAATATAGTCAATGATTTGGAGGAAATTCTGCGCTCACCTTCGAAATCAGATAAAGGCAGGCAGCGTTTTGTTAGTGAATCATCAACAACTGCCAATTATCTGGCCGAACAGTCTGAGGAAGAACAGAATTTAATTAAAATAGAACCCACCTCACCGGATATACATGATATCGTTGTTGGTGGCAGGAGCAGCACTACCACGTCCAATCGACGTTTAGCACAACGCAGCACACGAAGACGTCCGGTATCAAATCGCAAATACTTGGAATTCGAAACAGAAATGTCACATCTAAGCAATGCTTCCGAAGCAAAAACACACAATCGACACGGCTCTAACAAGTCACTAGATCTTAATACGTCGAGTTGCTCCTCTAAGAACTATTTACATTATGGTGCCGATGATGGTTACGAAACCGTTGTTACCGGCAACAGTATTTCTGCGTCGTCGTCAAGCGCCAACAACGCATTTTCATCAATATCTGCTGTTATTGCTGCAGCCACAGCAAATGCTGCAGCTGAGGCCGCAGCAGTGCCTGCTGCCAACGTCGGCAAACAACGTTATTTCGAGTGCGAAATGTGCTCTTCGGTGTTTCCTGATCGTGCGCAGTTGCTCGATCATGTACCCATTCATATATAGAGGAGAGTGCAGGTACCTGTGCAGAGTGTTCGAAATAATGCCTTTTATATCTGAACAAAAAAGTGCCAAAAAAGTTCTTAATAGTAACATTTAAATGTACTCTCAGCGAGTACTCTTATTTTTTTAACATAAATGACTGTGTTCATAATATATATTTATATTTTAAAAATTCACGCTAATTATCAACTAATTAACTAGTTATTTAGGCTATTTAAGAAATAGAAAAATATCATATAAGAGCGTGCTTTAAATAAGTTTAGCTGAAATACGCATTATAACATTATTAAGTTAGTTATGAAAACATATTTTTGTTCCTAGTTAAGTTTTACGTTGTTAACTTGTTTTGAACATGCATCAAACGTATATTTAACTAACTGTACAATTAAACATATTAAAATATATACAAAGAACAAAACAATTTTATACTAAGTCGAAAATTCGTATGAATAAAATGTTGAAGACATTGAAATGAATTCTTTAAATTTGATGGCTTTTAGCAAATATATAAAATCAAGAGCGAAGATGTATACCTACAAATTTTTTATTGAAAAAATAGTTTTGTATAAAAAATTAAATAATCATTTAGTTTTTATTGATACAAGTTTTGCAGTTAATATAAGAATGTATATTTTATAGAAGCTAAAACAGCAAATTTTATGCTTAATACCCTAAAAAAACTGCATATATTATTTTTAGACAAAAACGGGATCTTAGTGACAGTTAACCAGTACACTGTTCTTGTGGAAGCGTATTTTTAGGCAATTGAAAGGCAACGCTCCATCACTCTATCTATGAATATCTATTACAAAACGTATACAAGTGTCTCATTTAGCTCTATTGGTTTAATTTAACAATTGAAACAAACGATTGAACTGAAAACAAATACAAGTACAAACAACAGAACCACAGTTCAGACGTGACAATGCGGGCGCCGAAGTTCCGCTACTTGTTAACCCCAACACTTTTTGCTGTTGCACTTCTTTAACCCAGTTTTACTCATTTCCAATTTCATTTGGTTAATTTAACGTCGTAAAGAAATAGTTCGTTTAATTTACGTTACTTTGAAATTTTTTAATAAGCATGCATATATTTTAAAAATCGAAACAAAAATGTTTTGAACAATTTTTATCCAACAATTTCAACCATGCATTTTTCCTCTAAGCACTGTGGCTCTCCACTAATGTCTTTTGTCCAGCACAATTAATGGTGGTTTCAATACCGTTGGGCAACCAAGGACGCGACCAGATAGCGACCTTGCAGTTCCTTACCTCACCCTCAGTGTTGACTAGGTCAACATTCATCTTGGTCATAGCACCGGAAACAACTTGTACTGTGGCTGAGATAACTTTAGAAATTCTGTTTACACAAAAAGTAAGTTATTTATAAAAAAAAAAATTAAAATATTTAAATAAATTTATTACTTATAGTGTGGACCATCACCAGAAGCCAAGTGGTTGAGTGAAACTTGCAATTCTTTTTGGGCTTCCTTAATTCGGTCACCTGTTAATTCAACCGGACCACCAGTCATAACTCCCTTTAATGAATGGAATTTTAATAACGAATTTAGGTTCAGTTTTTTAAAATGAAAATACTTACTTGATCAACTGGTGTAGCCATAGCAATGGCCAAGCTGCAAGCCAGGAGAATGAAAATCTTTGTGCTGAACATAGTGCTAGGATTAGTTAATTCGGTTTGCTACTTGAATAATAACTGATGACAGTCGGTTAGTTTAGCAAAGCTTTTATACTAGCAAATATGCGCCAAGAACCCTTGTGAGCGTCTTAACAAGCCGTGAAACTTCTTATTAGGTGTTAAAAATAACTTTTGATTTAATTCTCTGATTGATTGGCTAGTTGCTATCATATGTATTTTGATGTTTTTGTCATGTGTATTTTGTAGATTATTTGATTTGAGTAAAGTTTTGAGATCATCGGCTTTGAAGTAGAGGCCTGTCCGTAAATGCAGTACGATATCTTCAAAAACATTATTGCAAATATCAATATTTATTTTACTGTTGCTACATGCGATGTTCCCACACCTACGTCATTTTTAAGATGTTGAGATAAGATATTCGGATACTTAAAGTTTTCATTGTCTCGAAAAAACAAATATTTGTTTATTTTTCTGTCAAGTATTTGAAAATAAACAAACTTTTCAAGAGGCTTACTTGAAACTTGTATTTGTCTTTATCTGTACCTTATTTTTAGCAAGTTTCGTTATTAATTTTTTTTTTAAAAGAGGATAAAGTACAAACAATATTTTATTGGAAACTGTTGTATCCGATTGTACGAGAAAATGCGGTAAAAATGATGAATATTGAAAATCATGACTAGAACTAGAACTTTTTTTGGGCCAATTTCAATTATTAAGTGTTAGTTTAATTATTGAAGGAGGCTTTTGACTAGTAATTTAATTGGAATGTTTTAAATACTCATATGAAATCCAAAACGCTCTTAGTTTTATTTAAAAAAAATTTAAAAATTGACAGGTTAATTTTGTAAATAAAATAGTTGCTTTGAGTCGTAGAAGTCTACTTTAAACTTTTGGTAACTAAGGGCTTTTTTGATTTCATATGACGATATAAAAGTAAGGTTAGGTTAGGTCTCACGAATCCCATATTTAAATATTTTTAATCCATTTGTTTAAACTCTGTTTCCTATATATCGGAGTCAACGATTCTATAAATTTGAGCATTTACACAAAAATTGGATGATTGTTTGCGTTTTTTTCGGATCATATAAATTTTAACTCGACGTTTTGTCAATTGCTTGATCTTCAGGGGTTTTGATTTTATGTTTTTTTTTAACAAACACAAAAGAAGATATTTATTAATAAACTAATTCAAGCAAAGTTCATTATTTTACTTTAAAAAAGAATGAAATAGTGAGTCTCTTACTATTTTTATACCCCCACGCGTACTGCTGAAGGGGCAAATTAATTTTGTCACAACGCAACGCCCAAAAGAAGGTGTGGGAGGTATAGAAAAGTATATATATATTCTTGATCAGCATCACCACCTGAGTTGATTTAGCCATTTCCGTGTGTCTGTCGACACGATTACAGCCGTAATTTTCAAGCTATCGTAATGAAATTCGATATTTGAGCTTCTTTTTAAAAAGCAAAGATCAAGTTCGAGAATGGGCCGAATCGGATAAAAACCACGCCTACCTTTCATACAACCACAATAATGAAAACTCTATAAAGAGGCTAATATATAAGTTACAAAACTGAAATTCGGTATTTGTGTATAAATACGATGTCAAATGTCAAAACTCAGATGTGTTCGAAAAATGGGCGTCATCCACCCATAAACACACCCACCTCCCATACAACTTCAAAATACAAAACTCTATAAATTGGCTTCTCATTAAACAACAGGCAAAAAAACCTTTGTATTTTTTATCAAAACAGAATCGTGAAATAAAAGATGGCTTTATCCGCCTACGGACACACCCACTTCCCATAGAACCCACTATAGTGAAAACTCAGTAAATAGACTAACATTTAAGCTACACAACTGAAATTTAGTATTCGTGTATTTTATATTAAAACTTAGGTGTGTTATTAAACTGGGTGTAATCAATCCACAAACACGCCCACCTCATATAAAACCTGTAATAGTGAAAACTCTATAAAAAGGTTAATATTTAAGTTACAAAACTGAAACCACCACAAAACGGCAACCTCCCATACAACCCCATAATTGAAAACTTTATAAAAAGGCTTATATTTAAGCTGCAGGAAAACAATCTAATTGTAAAATCTCATAAAAAAAGGCTATACTACGAATCGGAGCTATTTTTACTTCGGCCAAGTCGAAGATATAACCTTACTGGTTTTTTAATTAAACTAAATAGAAACCTTGTTTGAAATTTAAGCTCCACATTTTCTTAACGGTCAATCGTTGATTTCTGAAAATCAGAAAATATTGCACTAATTGTGAAGATTCTAGAAAAAAAAGAAATAATTTTATAGAAAAAGCTTAAAATATATGGTATGTCATACAATTGAGCCAATAAACAAGCAAATGCATAATCCACTTTTTTTGAAAATTTAATATTTATTTTTGCAGATTAATGAAACTCAAATTAGAGATTATAAGTACAATTTTGGCCGAAGGTGAAGCAACTCGCATAAAGTAAGTAGTATTTAAATTAAAATTTCAAATTTTAGCTATAAAACTACAGCTGCATCCTGTTCACAGACAGTAGAATACGACAATTGCCTTAGCAATTATTCATTCAAAAAAATTTATAATTTTATTAACAAAGATAATAATTTTCTTTCTTACTAGATTTAATTATAAACTTAAGGTGGCCCAGCAATTTGCCTTAATTATTGAGTTAACCTAAAATTTTTATTTACCAACATCTGGATCTGTGGAGTTAAAAAAGTTCTACAAAAGAAATAGAAGCCGAATTAGTACTAATATTCGACAACAATTTGCTTCAAGCCACGTTTTACGCCAAAAAGTATAAAAACGAGCAACAGTCAATTTGTACAGTTAGTTTGCTTAGAACGAGTTAAGAAATTTTCGCTTTGTTTTTGTATACAAAAGTAAAATATTGTGCCAACATGAATTCATTTTGTTTCATAGCCTTTATTCTAGTCGCTGCATTTGGAATGGTTTCATGTGAGCCAAATCCTCAAAGTAAGTAACAATCATTAGTTTTTTAATTGCATCTTGTTTTTAATCAATATTTTAATTTATTCAACAGGAATCAGTATCTGCCAAAGGCGCCCTGACCTCTGTATGAAATTTGTGAGCGATTAACTAAATGGCGCAAAAACGCTAAATAATTCGTTTAACTTCGGATGTATAATATGTTCTAGACAAAACTTTTTGAGCCAGTTATATTATTTGTTACGGCCACAATAATTCTATACAGATATACATATAAAGTGCATTTAAAAATGACAAAACACATGATTTTTTCTTTTTATTATTGGAAAAGTACTGAGCTCTTCTTTCTTTTGGTGTATCGTATGGTGTTGTTTAATCAAAACTGAGTTCTATGAAAAATGCGTTTTTTATAAGTGTTAAAAAATAGAAATATTCGAAAATCATGAATTTTGTACTGGAGCGCTATCTGGCGCACATTTAACTAAAAACTGGTTAAAAGAAATCGATTTACGTACCTAAAAACTCATATGTACCCACTAATATATATATATACCCACCTGGGATGATATTTTGAGTGGAATAGTACTTTTTTGAGTACTATTGACACTACAAAAGTACCCGAGTACCTTCTTGTCGAAAAAAGTACTCTGGTATATTAAAGAATTTTACTTGAAATTTTGTCAAGAGTTAAAAAATCATTTTTGAAAATTAAGCCATAAACTTCTTAGCCATAAAAAAGATTTGAAATTTTTTGGGTCAGATAGTAAGATCTTCTTCAGTATTACTTTCCAACCATTTGTTTATTTGTAAATGCTACACCAGCTAATATTTTTACCAAAAACATGGCTTTTGAATGTTTTTCAAAATGGTTTAGCTCACTGGCGGCTATCGTTACAGCAAAAAAAAAAATGTTGTGCATTCGTCTTAGAATCGATCAAGGTTAGTTTTATGTTCCCCCGTAGAGGTTGAGGCACCCTAACATACATATTTAACGGATTCTGAAAGAAAGCCTGATTATTTATAAAATGTAAAAAAGTATTGGTTTTAATTTATAAATTTATTCACTTATCATTACTTCATAAAAAGTATCCTAAACAATAAAAAAGTACTATTTGCCTTTGTAAAAAAGTACTCTACAAAATGATCCAATATCATCTCTGATACCCACCAATATTTGCCAAAATCAAAATAATTGTGGCACTTAGTTTTGGTTAAACCGCAACATATGATATATCAATGGAAAGAAGAGCTCAATAATTTTCCAATAAATTTAAATTCATGTGAATATCATGAAAAATACATATTGTAGACGTATTATAAACAACCTCTTTTCGAAAATGATAAAATATGGATTTTTTGGGGTCTCAATAAGTTTGTAAACACAAAAAATTTCCAAAATTTTTTTAGTGTACCATGAAAATCTTTAGTTTTTTGCTTATCTTGGGTTTGTATTCTGAAGAAAAAAGTTTATGCAAAAAAATTCGTTTTCTGCAGAAAAGACGTTCAGAAGAACCAAAACCGCTCCATGGGGATTTCTCCGATCCAAACAAAATTATACAGAAATTGTTTTTAAGAGCTCCTCTAACTTTTAAGACAGTGTCTAGTCAAATTTCAATTTCGATCCGGCTTACTACATATGTTTAATTTTTGTTATATTCTGATTCTGACCACTTGAAGGATTGTTGGCAATACTTCGATTTGAGTTATCTTTGCAACTTCTAGCATGAAGGAAACTTGAAATATTTGGAAACAAATTAATTCCAAAGTAAGACATAGTAAAAAAGCCTAAATTTGAGGAAAATCGGTTGAGTCACTCGCCACTGAAAAAATCAAAGAAATTTCCTGTTTAATTGTTATTTTTCGTCCTTTTTAAAGTAATTTTTTTAAACATCGATAACACAAACTCTACAGAATTAAGTTCATAGTGAAGTCATGTGATTCATTATAAAAATAATTCCGATTGACTTCCGAAAGTGAAGAAAAAAATTTACAATTTCTAATTTTCCATCTTAGTTTTCAAAATCCGTTTCATAAAATTTCTCTAAATTTTTAAATATTATATAATATTAAGGAATTATGGCTTATTAGGAAAAAAATATGTTGGTTTAATATTTCTTCTGTTCGCCCATTCAGTGACATAATATAGTTATACGCCTTATTCATAATCTTCCATTGGATTTTCAAAATCAGTTTCATGAAAATCCCTCAAAATTGCGTAAATATTAACCGATTTTGGAAAAGTGTAGGAAAGACCTATCGCTAAAAATATAATATTTCGATTTCGTCAGCATTTCCGCAATGGAAAAGTAAAACCAAATGATTTTTTCAAATTCAGACTCTTTGTTTTTCATCCCAAGGTGCCAGAAATTTAGCGGTTTTTACTTTCAGAATTGAGCATAATTAGTGCTCACTAAAGGACGAATTTTAAAGCTAGTGCCAGCCAATTGGATGAAAAATTTTCACTGCACTCAGTAAAAAATTTCTCGGAATAAGTAAAAAGACATAATATATAGAGAAATATGTTATAGAGTTTGCTCCAGAGAATGATTTTCTCTAAATGTGGTACTAAAAAATCCCTAACAATGATAAAAGGCTTCCATGAAAAAGGGAAAAATTTATAAAAATATATCGTTATTAAAGAATAAGACTTTTTTATTATTGAAAAAAGATTTAATTTTATTGAAGAAAATACTTCGCACAATGAATTTTTTATGAAAATTTAGTAAAAATTATTCATGTTCCTTAAATTTTTCTCTATAAATGAGAATTTTTTGTGCGAGAAAAATACTTATCATTATTAGAGTCATTGAAATATTTCCATTTCCCACAAGTGAAGAAATATTTATTTGAAAATGTGAAAATTTATTTTAATTGAATTATCGAAAATAGAGAAATTTTTTATCGGAGAAAGGTAGGTATTTTTTTCTGAATGTGTGGGGAGAAAAATATTGAATTTTTGCTGACCTTATTGGGCCCGAGTAAAAATGAAAATATTTTAGATCAAGCCTTATAACCTTCGTACAACTGCCAAACAAGAAAAAAAAATCCATTAAACGGCCTACAACTGGTGCTTGCAAAATATTTTGGCCGAACAGATCCTAAACAACGTTGAAGCCAGTTTATTTTCAAACGACCGCTACTACTGCTGTTCACCTTCTGTGGGGGACCGTTTTAATTAAAAAAAAAAAAAAAAAATATGGTGCAGGTCATGTCTGAAGTTTGAACAAGGAACCATTAGTGCAAAAATTTAACGCACTAACCGCTACAACTCAGCCGCTGTAATTACGTAAAATTGTTTTTATATATAAGTTCTACATTTGATAAAACCCCCCCAAAAACAATTCCTGGTTGCGCCCCTGCTAGCAGGCCACAGTCGTCCGACATTTTCTCTTGATCAGTAATACCTTTGTATATTTGAAAAATTTCAATAATAAAAAAAGTTAAAATATTTGCATAATTTTTGTATTTGGAAGCAAATTATATTAAATAGTATGATGATAATAAAGTGAAGATATTTTCATTTTAGTTATTTAATACTTCAGTATAAACAACGTTTTTTGATTCATTGGCATTACCAGGAATAATAAAAATCTGATTTTCTGCTGTACCGACTCGTTTACCATCTTCTACGTTTTTCGAAGTTTTTTATTAAATACTAGCGGATGTAACCCGGTGTTACTCGGGGTTGTGCCTCGAACACAGAAAGACTCAACTGCTCTCAATTTTACGTTTGTAAAATTATCAATTAAATTTTAAAATTTTTTTAAATTATCTTTTTTTGCGGTTTTGTCCCCTTCTTCCGTCGAAAGTGTTTAGTCAAATTTCCGTAAAACTGTACCTGCCAGACATGATTAAAACAAAAAATTACATCTTTAACGTCTCGATCTGACGTCTGGTTTCTGAGGAACATGGACACCCACACTCAGAAAAAAACACATATCTTCCTCCGGCGCAAAATTTCTCTATTTCGATAATAGCAATTTTCTCTTTTCAAATAAAATTTTCTTCAATTAGAATAAATTTTCACATTTTCGAAGAAATATTTCTTCATTTCTAGGAAATGGAAATATTTCAATGTCTCTTATAATGACAAATATTTTTCTCACACAAAAAAAAATCCCATTTATACAGAAAAATTTTTTGAAAATGAAAATTTTTTCCTATATTTTGATAAAAAATTTACTATGAGAAGTATTTTCTTCAATAAACACAAATGTTTTCTTAAAAGGAAAGAGTCTTTTTCTCTAAAATCGAATTATTTTTATATATTTCTCTTTTTCATAAAAGGTTATTATCATTTTTAGAGAATTTTTAAGATCATATTTAGAGAAAAGCATTCTCTGGAGCAAGGTCAATACCATTTTTCAGTAAATATGATGCCATTTTTATCATATTTCGAGAAACTTTTTTCTGAGTGCATTTTGAAAAGTAATTTCAAGAAAAATGCGTTTAAAGTTTTTCTTAGCATGCATTTAATATGCAATTTTATCTTAAATAAGTTCCAATTTTAAAAATCGATAAAGTCATTTAGGAGTTATTGAGTCTTAACAATGCACTACTTAAAACGTCTTCTTTCGGGAGTCTTTGGAATTTTTTTATATTTAATGTTTTGTCTTGGGTGCAGTTGAACGTTCATACCAAATTTCATTGAAATCGGTTGAGGCATTTAGGAGTAATTGAGTCTTTAAAACGCACTACTTAAAGCGCCCCCTTACGGAACTCTTTGGAATTTTTACAGCCTATGTTATCTTGGGTGCAGTTGAACCTTCATACCAAATTTCATTGAAATTGGTCCAGGAGTTTAGGAGTTATTAAGTCTTAAAAACGTACTACTAAAAGCGCCCTCTTGCGGAAGCCTTTGGAATTTTTTATTGCCTATGTTTTATTTTGGGAGCAGTTGAACCTTCATGTGGTGACCGTGGCATGCAGGTTAAGTGTGTGGCTTATAGTGTCCGACCGAATATTCGGTTTCGGTTTCGGTTTCGGCCAGTTTCGGCCCTTTTTATCAGTTTCGGCTATTCGGCATCAATATGGCCGAAACCGAAACCGAAACCGAATATTTTATCGGACACTACTAATTCGGTTCTTACATATATTTCAATGGTAGATGTGAGTTCGCTTTCATCCAAATTTTTAATGGTGTTTAGTAGAACAAAAACGTGAAATTCAGTCATTTGATTGACCGTGTGAGTTGAGTCCAGCACAAAACGATAAATGTAGTTTTTTTTAGATTCTAATATTAAGTTATTTAACTTTAAATACTAAAAAGTTCCTTAAAGTGGTATTAAAATGATCTCCATATTTATTATTTTAAAGTTGAACATTAATATTCAAACGGTCATATTCATAAAAATATCTTGAAATAGATTTAAAGTGTAGATTATTTAAGAATAGATTTAACTCAATACTCAAAAAGCTTTTTAGAGATAAAATGTTTTTTAAAATTTTGTTATTCATAAAAATATTGTCTCAGCTTATTTGTTAACATAGGAACACTCTCAATTTGAAATGGTTCGTGAATTTGATAAATTCAATAATTTTTTGTTTATTTGTCACAATTTTATCAATACTTTGACATGCAAACAGTCAAAAAATTGTTTAATCTATGTTCTTCTGTGAAAAAATTGTCACTTATAATTTTTATTTTCAATATTTTGAAATGTTTTGCCATGTTTTCATATTTTTTGAAACAGTTTGAAGTATTTTTGACAATATTTGTGCTCACATTAGAGTAAAAATTTTAAAAAGGCTTTATCAAGGGTTTATTGAAGGTTACTCATTTAAGAAGCCTTTATAAGAGATTTTTGTCGTTATTGGACGTTTATGGATACTGTTTTTGAAATTTTTTTTTGTAAAGGCTTTATAAGAGGTTCGTAAATTTTTATGAATAAAGGCAAAAGAATATTTATCGTATATGTACGTTATTATAATCTGTTTCAATTGTTATGTTTTTGAAAGCTTTTAACTAAAAAATTAATAAAATAAATTGTTTTTAAAACAATTTTCATGTAGACATTCAGTTTCGGTTTCGGTTTCGGTTTCGGCCGAATATTACAAAAATGGCCGAAATTCGGTTTCGGTTTCGGTTTCGGCCAAAATGTTGGTTTCGGTCGGACACTAGTGGCTTAGCATGCTCGGAGCCCGGGTTCGATCCCCAGCCGCGGCGAAAAGTTTTTTTCAATAAAAAATTTTTCTGATCGGTCACCACCTCTCTGCAGACAATGGCAAACCTCAGAGAGTAAATAATGCCATGTAAAGCTTCTTGAGAATATGAACTTAAGCCGTTCGGAGTCGGCATAAAACATGTAGGTCCAGTTCTTGGTGAATTGTGTGCAAACATTTAATAACACACACAACACAATTGATCATAAGAAGCTCGGTCAAAGTCCTTTCAAGGGTTGAAATGGCCAATTTGTTTTTGTTTAGTTGAACCTTCATACCAAATTTCATGGAAATCGGTTTAGGCGTTTAGAAGTTATTACAGAGTGCCACACCCACATACTTGCGCCCACTTTTTTACCTATGCTCTATATTGGATTCAATTGAATCTTCATACCAAATTTCATTGAAATAGGTCCAGGCGCTAAGGAGCTATTGAGTCTTAAAAATGCACTACTTAAAGCGCCCTCTTGCGTAAGTCTTTGTAATTTTTTATAGCCTATCTTTTATTTTGGGAGCAGTTGAACCTCCATACCAAATTTCATTGAAATCGGTCCAGGCGTTTAGAAGTTATTATAGAGTGCCACGCCCACATACTTGCGCCCACTTTTTTACACCCCCTATGTTCTTTCTCTCTATGAAAGGTACTCGGTGTCCAAATTTCAGCTCAGGAACAGACAGACAGACAGACAGACAGGAGGACAAACATTTGATTTTATATATAAGATTTATGATACTCCACCCGCAAAGCGTAGCGGGCACAATAATTTTGTCACGAAATTTTTTTCACAACCATGAGTCGATTAAGCCATGTTCTTCTGTCTGTTTGTTCATTCGTTTGTCCACACGATTACAGCCGTCTCTTTATTGCAAATCTCTTTAAAGTCCATAATGAAATAATTTTCATGATTTGAGATTTGTCATACAGTGGTGCTCCAGTCTAACGAAAGATATAATGTCCAGGGTCGTTCGGTAAATCGAAAAGTTCATTAAATAGATAATACTATTTTCAAATTTTGTATCATATAACAAAGCTAATAAATTTGTCAACTTGAAACAAATATCCTTACATTTTTTGTTTTAATTATGCACTCCAATAAAGTTGAATTTTTGAACTTGTTTTAGGTATTATTAATTATTATTATTAAATGTTTAGAAAGCTGCTGGTTAAAATCTGTTTGATTATGTCAATACATTCCTATAATGTTTTTTAAAAAGGAAACCCTACAATATGCATATTAACCCGAGGGGACTATTTGAGAATTAGATAAGTAAATACATATTAACGTTATTATTACAGAGAAGCAAATGTTTGTAAAATAGAATACCTACAATTTCAAATGTTCGCAATATAGAGTCAACAATGAACATTAAATAAGGGTTCGTTATATTGGAAGTTCGTTAAATCGGTGTTCGTTAAATTGGAGCACTACTGTAATGCTTAAATTTGAAACATATACCCTGAAGTTGAAATTCAACAAAATTTTGTGAATACTTCCATAGAAAGTGACGTTACCAAAATATCAAAACCTTCATAATTTACACAAAAATTAATGTGTTGAATTGAAAGTTCATACATAAGTCTTATTTTCTTGATAAATAAAACGTTCTCTGAGTTTGAAATATGAAAAATTGGAAAAAAATATAACCTAAACAAATTCGAATAAACTTCAACCTGAGTATTTTGACTTCATGTAAGTCGAAGATAATTTTTGAATGGTTTTATTTTTCATTTGTCTCTAATTCATCATTAAAGTGATGAATTAAAGTATATTATTATATATATATTCCTCACTTCATATTCCATAAAGTTTTTTAAAAAAGCTTTTGTACTTCAAATATTCATCTTAAGAAGTGCTCAAACATGCTAGTATAGTAGACATTTCATCCGATATCCCAGCAAAATTTTTCGTTAGGTCTTGTTTTTTAATCGATTCTAAAATGCATTACATAAATGCTAATGCAAGAACTTAAATTTAATCTTGTAATATAAATTCACGGCAATGCATTCCCATCAACTTGAAAGTTGTTATTCAAGTATTAATTTCGTGAAATCAGTTATAAACCAACAGTTTTTTTTAAGCGCTTAATCTTTTCAAGTAACAGCGCTTTCGATTTCCTCTAATGACATGGCTATATAAGAATAATGGGTTATGTAAGCGAGAGGGTAAGCGATGAATGAAATTTTCTGGATTACTTTTTCGATTATATGTAAGCGAAAATTTTGCTGGGATGTTCTCCTGCAATACATTTCTCCAGAGCTTTTTAGAAAAACGTGCTCATGTCATAAATGTCAGGAATAAAAATATACGTTATAATTTTGTGAATACTGAGTTCTGAGACTTGAGACCTTATTTGCAGTTCTTAACCTGCTTGAACATAATTTTTAATAGTAATATGTTTTTGGGTATCCTGCTTTAAAATTTCTAAACAAAAATTAAATTGATTAAAATTCATTAAATTTTTTATTTAAATTAAATAAATGGCGTTTTATAACAGTTTTATGGCGTTCTGATGTTTTTTTATTTTATTTTGAAGATGTCTATTTAAAACTCTAAGATGGTTTACTAACTCCTTTACTTTAGTAAAATACATAATTATTATTCTGTTCAAATCAACTAACAAAAACTGTCAAAAATACAGTTTTTTAGAAAAAACTATTCTAAAAATTATTCTAATTTTCATGACTCTTGACCTTGTTCTCCCAGGGCAAGTTTGCTTTGGGAATTATGAAGATAATGACTATGAAACAAATTTCTGATATCAATTTGGTATCACTGTGATATTGTGATACTGTGATATTTATGGTCGAGAATAAGGCAGTCAAATGTTACAGACCTCAGTCTTGTCTCTTAAAGTCGAAGCTGAAATGTATAAAGAATACTATATAGAAATTAATAAAAATTAGGAAAAAGTTTATAATTTCATTTTAATATTTTGTTCTAATTTTCACTTAACTTTTATATAGAAGACGTGGATTGATTTCGAAAAAATATTTAAATTGATAATTATTCAGGGTCACTGAGGGAAAATTTTTTAACGTTTTGCTTCCAGGGCCTTTTTTTTCCTCAATTATGCAAAATTATTCAAAATAGATCTTTGGGAATTTACTCACTATTGCAAGTCCAAATTTGCGTTAACAAAATATTTTTGAAAAATTCCTTGATTGCGGAAAATTTTTTCAGTTTTGTATAAGTTACCAAATTATCTATCAAATGATATCAAATATATTAATATCGATGTGATTAATTTTGTATATTGTTACCGACTTTTGTAAATAATACAATGAATCAATATATAATTATAATTATATAATTATATTAATATATATAATCATAACAGTAAACTATTATTTAAAAAAATTCTATTAATTTCGTAGTACTTTTTAAGCATTGCTTTTATGAGGCTTAGAATAACCTTCTTAAAGGGTGCACAATTTAGTTTTGGTCCCGGGTGCCAGCAACCCTAGCTACGCCACTGCCTCACTCCAATTGCAGTCGTGAAAGCAAATAATTGCGTGCATAATTTACCAACAATTTTCTTTATGACTCCCTGCTCTTGCTCTCCTAGCGCGGAGCATCGCTCTTGCATTTTCTGTTAAACTTTGTCAAACTTGTTTTACGTCGCGGCATTTATTTGTAGCTTAAGGGAAATACGAACACTTAATTTTTTAAACTTTTAATTTATTTTTAATCTTTACAAAATATGCTATCACACTTGTGAATGCCACATTTTTATATATTAAATCTAAACATTTTTATATATTAAATCTATAATCTTTCTCTTAAATCTTAAATCTTTAATTTAATCTTTCTCAAGTTTAAATTAAAAAATTGGAAAACTACAATAAAAATATGTGTAAAGAAATTGCATGCGGCGAAACAAATATGCACACATTGGTTTGCAGCTCATCATTCTACAGCAACAGCACAGCAAGCTTTATATAACTTGTATTCCCATCACGTCAAAGAGCGACAACCAGGGATGATATTTGTAGTGGATACCCACTTTTTTACCTCCTTTCGATTTTAAAAAGTCCCCAACTCCTTTTGACCCAAAAAAAGTACTTTCGGATACACTTACCATCAACAAAAGTTAACGTCATGCATGATTCAGATTTTGTTCTCAGTATTGAGACCGAAAAAATTGTTCTCTAAAAATAGATTCACAAAGAGAAGTTAAATAGCTTTTATACGGATTATCTGATAAAAAAATATTCAGATATTTCTAATTATTACCAGAGACCCAAAGTAACAGTTATTTATTTTTTTTAGGTCGAATAAGTTGTCGATATTTTGAAAAATATTTTATACGTTGCTTCATAACAGTTATTTTCAATTTATATTTTTTACGTTGCCTCATAACAGTTATAAACAAGAAAAAATTTTTTACGTTGCTCATAACTTTTATTTTCAAAAAATTTTTTACGTTGCCTGGTAAGAGTTATTGTAGAGAAATAAATTTTTACGTTATTTCTAATATATAAAAATTTTGCGTCACGGTGTTTATAGTAGAAATTTTTTTATATATTTGGTAGGTATGAGAATAGGTCGTAAAGTTTGTTTTCACCCTCCTACCCGCTAGTAGCGTTGCATTTTCTAAGAACACAAATTTTCGGTAAACACAAGTTTTGACCTATAACTGACCTAGAACTAACTTTTGAGTCGTGCCCTTCGACTGATAAATTTGAGCAATCTTTGGAAAGGGGGCATGGCACCGCCCTTATTGTCACTATTCAATAAAAATCTTCCATTTGCATCGTTTTTAGTTGCTTGTTTTGTGCTGTATTTTTGTTTAAAAAAAAAGTAGTCGGTTCTTCGTGTGATAAGGTTTTATACAAAATTTGAATTTTTTAACTTCTATGGTTAAGAAAAATCAGAAAAAGAAGTACAGCAACTGCAATTATACTACTGTTCGCCTTAACAAAAATTGTATTCTATTCAGGAGTCTAGTCCAAGTGCACTTGCACCGAGAAAAAAAAATATAGTAAAAACAACAATATTTCGCACTTATTCGAAATTATGAGAATTTTTGTTGTTACAACAAAAAACTTGTTAGAATGAATAATATATTGTTGACTTTTAAATTTTAGCTTAGTAAAAGCAACAAATTATTTGTCACTTATACAGTGGAATTTCTGTTGATCCATTTAAATGAAAAACTTGTTGCTATAAGTGCAAAATTGTGGAAAATTGTTAATTGTTAAAACCATTAGGTTTATCAACTTTTTTGAGCGTTCAAACTATGTTGAACGACATAATTTGTTCGCCAATTTCTAGGTGAATAAAAAGATTCCAAGCAGAGCTGTGCGAATATTTATATTTTTAAAATAAATTATGTCGATATATTCATATTTTTTAATATTAAATATTTTAGATTATGTGATTACATGATTGTTTTAAGCGAACGAACTTAGTTTACTACTGTTTGTACAACAAATTGAAATGTTGTACTGCAGCCCTATCATCCATGTGTTCTGCAACACTGTAATAAAACAAAGTATGTGTGTATATCAAATTGAGTTGAAGTCAAGTGCGCAGCGTTTGTGTTAATATTTAATTTTGTTTCTTTTGCTTGGAATTAATAAAATTAAAAGTAAGTATTCAATTCATAGTGTTATTCATAGAGGCTAATAACAAAGCGAGCGCCATAAGCGAAGCGGTAATTGAAGCTTTGCTTGTAGATGCTATATCAGAGCCTTTTCTGCTAAAACACAGACAAAGTCCTGAGCTTCGAGGGCACTATTTTACTTTAGGGCCCAGTCCCCAAAATTTTTTTCTTATTTTTATTTAATGTATTTGGACCCTCTTATAAAAAAAGTCTCGGTCTCTATTGGTTTAGGAGATAAAATTCGCGAAAGTTCGAAAATTCAGTTCAAATGTTGATTACTGGGCTCTAAAGCAAAATTACTCCGCTTCGAGTATTGTCTTGCTTCGCCTCATAGCGTTCACTCTGATATCAGCCTACTCTACTATGCGAGAGCACTCGGTAGTTTTCCAATTTTAAATATATAATACTTTCAAATACAGTCAAAAGAAAGTTTACACGACTGGCTTTCAGGACTTCAATTTCATTTCAGGCTTTTGCAATATGGTTTGATTCAACTTTTTAAGTTTTGGTAAAATAGTCTTTCATTGTTTCTCAATTTATAAACAAACAAAAACAACAATGTTGCAACAACAAAATATACTCTGCAAAAACTAAACCTACTTATGATTTTACGCGTCAAAAGATAGTCAACAGTGCAGCATTACGTAAAAAAAAATATGAATTCAGTATTGAAAAAATAAGTATTTGTTATAATCGTTGGATATTTTGTATTTTTGTTAAATTTTTGTTGTTGATTGTTTTTAAATTGATGAACAATAAAAGACCATTTTACAAAAACTTAAAACTGTTGATCAAACCGTACAGCAAACGCCTGAAATGAAATTGAAAACAACACACAGTCGTGTTCACTTTCTTTTGTCACTGGCTGTATTTTATTGAAACATGTACGTTCTAGATCTTTATGGATGAAACTGAGTCGGAGGATGTTGTGGACTACTGCAGTTTTGACATTATTAACCTCGATGAAAATATATCAAATTTATTCATTCAATGGAGTCTTTCAGACGCAGCAATTTCTACATTGGTAGAGTGTAACGTAAGAACGACACAGATTTTGGGAATGATGCATTGTCATGACATAGACGACATTTTTAATGAAAGAAGTTTAATTGCTGAAAAAATAAAATTTCGCCATAATTTGATGGAATGGCGCAAAAGTAATGTAAGTTCAAAATAAATTTAAATTAAATTTAATTTTTGCTTAATGTTTCAGCGTAGCCCACTTTTATGTTGTTAAAGCAGTAATAACTATGAAAAAACGCGAACTTCTTCACTTCTTCATAACAACAACAACACTTACGAAACCAACAACGGGAACGGATGCAAGTTCTTTAAAAATCCGGCAATCTAATAGTATTTCATATCCACATCTGATCGTGAATATCAACAAAAAAAGTATGGTTTGCTCACAATAATCCACGAGATTTGGCAACGCATTGGAAACAGAAATCTGCTTTTCGCATGGGAGATATCAAAAATTCTTTAACTGGAATTTTTCAAGAGTTATTTGAAAATTTTGAGACTTATATGAAAGCACTTTCTGATGCCCTATTTCCGAATTCCATAAAAGATGCCTTCAATATGCAGTTTTTTCAAAAAATGCTGTCAATAGAAACCTGTCAAGGTAAACATTTTAATTAAAAAATGTATTTGAAACTAACTCAAATCTTATTTTTTTAGACTCTCAGCATTTTTATTTCTTGAAGCTGCTACACAATGTCATTCCTCCTCCTCGAAAAAGCAGAAATTTAAAACCTACAATAGCAGACGGACAAAATGACATGATAGTACACTTAGTTTGCATAAATGATCTGAAAAAACGGAACACGATACGAATGCCACTTCAATGAATGATCATTTAAAAATGCAGCCGAAGGTACTAGTTGTAGGAGAATCCCCGGACAAACTCTGTGAATTTTACGTATACTTAAATGAAGTTTTGTATAAAGTTCCAACTCTTTTAAGAGCTATTGACCTGACTATAAAAATATGCTTCGTATTCCACCTTGAATACTCGGCGAAGAGCAAATTTGTTTAGATGTTTCTGCAGAAGTATATGTATCAAATATCTTCTTTGAAGAAAGTTCCTAAAATAGAAAAAGTAATAAATATATTAAAAAATGTTAAGTAATTTGCAGTCCTCAGAAATATCCAAACATATTTGCTCTTCGCCGAGTATTCAAGGTGGAATACGAAGCATATTTTTATAGTCAGGTCAACAGCTCTTAAAAAAGTTGGAACTTTGATTTCTTTATAAGTGATTTCTTATAATGTAAGGAAAATTCTTATGTTGTTTTAACTGAATTATATTCGAAATACTTATTTTTAAATTGCACGTTTACATGATTTTGGACCAGAGAAGACGAAAGTGGTCCCATATGTATTTTTGCGAGCTAATTTCAAATTCGCAGTCTATTTTTTCTATCCGGTTAAGTTTTGGAGACACAGACAAAAATGTTAGAAACGGTTATTTTTCAATTAATTGAACCATATCTTTTTAACGCATCGGCCAAATTAAATTTACTTTTGTAGGGATTGAATAATCAATTTTATATATAATAAAATGCACCGTTACTTTCATTTTGGCCAATATCTTCAAAACTTGACCTGATAGACAAAACAGACTGCGGATTTGAATTCAGCGCGTACAAATACATACGAAACCACTTTTGTCATCTCTGGTTCAGAAGTTGACCCTTATTTGTAAACCTGTGTTATTATAAATGAATTCAACTTTTTATTTATTTCTTAAAAAAAAAAACATAATTTTGTAAATCTTATATATTAATACGTGAACATTAAAGTTTGTCGTACGCTTTTTTGGTATTAATTAAAACTCAAAATAATTGAAACTTATATCATTTGAAAGGTTTTGTTGTCCAGATGTGCAGAATGTATATATAAATGATATATCTGATAGAGGGGGTTCCCAACCTTCTAAGAGAGAAATTAAATTTTTGAGAAAAAATCTGCTCTTTGATTGATATGAAATTTGGTTGGAGAAGAGTTCTTAAGTCGCTCGAATTTGAATTTTTTTTAAAAGTAACAATTTCTTAAAAAATTGTAGTTTTATGCATTCATCAATTGTTAAATTTGTAAAAAAATGTTTTTTGAACTCAAAAATTTGACTTTCCATGTGAACATCTTGGTCGGATTTTAACGGTTTTTAAATTTTTTTCATTTTTTCTAAAAGTTTGATAAATTTTCTTTTAAATGTGTTAAAAATTTTATGCAAAATTCTAACCAAAAGTATTTTTAATGAATTTTCTTAATATTGTCGTTAGTTATTTAGCGTGTGTTTCAACCAAATGCCAAGAGAGAGAAAAAAACTGTCTCAAATTGAATGTTCTAAATTGGGAAGCCAATATCTCCGCCATCTGTGAATAGATTTTATTTATTTCTTTTTTGTATTTAAGTCTTATCAGTTAACTTAAAAAAACTTTTGAAAATAATACCGTTTTTTGTTTGCTTATATTTAAATTATTCATTTTAAAAAAAGACCATAAAATTTGATTTATTCTAAAAATATGGGGTAAAAATGATTTTTGTTGTAAAAAAACCAAAAACTCAAAATTGCATTTTTGATTTTCTATCAAAGTTTATACTGAATTTACGGTGAATTTATTTTGTCTTGACACTAAATTAATAAACTGTCCGTGCCATCAAAAAATCAAGGCTACCCCCTATGATTTTTTTTAAAAAATTAAATTTTTTTAAAATGTTGTTTTTCTGTTTTTGAAAGAAATAATTAAATAAATAAATAATTTTTCTGAAGAAAACAGCTTAATATCTCCAATCAATGAAAAGTTATAGCCCTTAACTTATTTTGATCATCTCGCATATCTTATATATTAATACGTGAACATTAAAGTTTGTCGTACGCTTTTTTGGTATTAATTAAAACTCAAAATAATTGAAACTTATATCATTTGAAAGGTTTTGTTGTCCAGATGTGCAGAATGTATATATAAATGATATATCTGATAGAGGGGGTTCCCAACCTTCTAAGAGAGAAATTAAATTTTTGAGAAAAAATCTGCTCTTTGATTGATATGAAATTTGGTTGGAGAAGAGTTCTTAAGTCGCTCGAATTTGAATTTTTTTTAAAAGTAACAATTTCTTAAAAAATTGTAGTTTTATGCATTCATCAATTGTTAAATTTGTAAAAAATGTTTTTTGAACTCAAAAATTTGACTTTCCATGTGAATATCTTGGTCGGATTTTAACGGTTTTTAAATTTTTTTCATTTTTTCTAAAAGTTTGATAAATTTTCTTTTAAATGTGCTAAAAATTACAGCAAAGTTCTAACCAAAAGTATTTTTAATAAATTTTCTTAATATTGTCGTTTGTTATTTAGCGTGTGTTTCAACCAAATGCCAAGAGAGAGAAAAAAACTGTCTCAAATTGAATGTTCTAAATTGGGAAGCCAATATCTCCGCCATCTCTGAATAGATTTTATTTATTTCTTTTTTGTATTTAAGTCTTATCAGTTAACTTAAAAAAACTTTTAAAAATAATACCGTTTTTTGTTTGTTTATATTTAAATTATTCATTTTAAAAAAAGATCATAAAATTTGATTTATTCTAAAAATATGGGGTAAAAATGATTTTTGTTGTAAAAAAACCAAAAACTCAAAATTGCATTTTTGATTTTCTTTCAAAGTCTATACTGAATTTACGGTGAATTTATTTTGTCTTGACACTAAATTAATAAACTGTCCGTGACATCAAAAAATCAAGGCTACCCCCTATGATTTTTTTTAAAAAATTAAATTTTTTTAAAATGTTGTTTTCCTGTTTTTGAAAGAAATAATTAAATAAATAAATAATTTTTCTGAAGAAAATAGCTTAATATCTCCACTCAATGAAAAGTTATAGCCCCGAACTTATTTTGATCATCTCGCATATCTTATATATTAATACGTGAACATTAAAGTTTGTCGTACGCTTTTTTGGTATTAATTAAAACTCAAAATAATTGAAACTTATATCATTTGAAAGGTTTTGTTGTCCAGATGTGCAGAATGTATATATAAATGATATATCTGATAGAGGGGGTTCCCAACCTTCTAAGAGAGAAATTAAATTTTTGAGAAAAAATCTGCTCTTTGATTGATATGAAATTTGGTTGGAGAAGAGTTCTTAAGTCGCTCGAATTTGAATTTTTTTTAAAAGTAACAATTTCTTAAAAAATTGTAGTTTTATGCATTCATCAATTGTTAAATTTGTAAAAAATGTTTTTTGAACTCAAAAATTTGACTTTCCATGTGAATATCTTGGTCGGATTTTAACGGTTTTTAAATTTTTTTCATTTTTTCTAAAAGTTTGATAAATTTTCTTTTAAATGTGCTAAAAATTACAGCAAAGTTCTAACCAAAAGTATTTTTAATAAATTTTCTTAATATTGTCGTTTGTTATTTAGCGTGTGTTTCAACCAAATGCCAAGAGAGAGAAAAAAACTGTCTCAAATTGAATGTTCTAAATTGGGAAGCCAATATCTCCGCCATCTCTGAATAGATTTTATTTATTTCTTTTTTGTATTTAAGTCTTATCAGTTAACTTAAAAAAACTTTTAAAAATAATACCGTTTTTTGTTTGTTTATATTTAAATTATTCATTTTAAAAAAAGATCATAAAATTTGATTTATTCTAAAAATATGGGGTAAAAATGATTTTTGTTGTAAAAAAACCAAAAACTCAAAATTGCATTTTTGATTTTCTTTCAAAGTCTATACTGAATTTACGGTGAATTTATTTTGTCTTGACACTAAATTAATAAACTGTCCGTGACATCAAAAAATCAAGGCTACCCCCTATGATTTTTTTTAAAAAATTAAATTTTTTTAAAATGTTGTTTTCCTGTTTTTGAAAGAAATAATTAAATAAATAAATAATTTTTCTGAAGAAAATAGCTTAATATCTCCACTCAATGAAAAGTTATAGCCCCGAACTTATTTTGATCATCTCGCATATATTTATAAATAGGCAATCAATAAATTGGTCGAATTTCGACCCCAGGTGATACTAGTACAAATGTAAACATGTAAACAAACAAACATTGTAAACACATATGTAAAAACCAGATATTTTTAATAAAATCAAATAATATGCTTAAAAATGTGAATTTTATTGCTTCATTATTTTATACATAAAAACAACAACAATTTAGTAAAAACAACAAATTTTCTTCTTACATTTTTTAAATAATTACCTTGTTAAAGGAACAAATCCCATACTTATTTCATTCAAATACCAACCTTGTTGAATTTACAATTTTTTGTTCTTAGATTTTTTAAATACATTAATGGTTTATCCAACAAAAAAATTGTTGCAATCTTTAACAAATCCATCATTGTAACTATAAAAAGATGTTTTGTTGAGCACAAAACAAATACAAATCCTATTTAGAATTAGGTCTGAAATTGTTGAATTTACGAGTTTTTTTTCTCGGTGTGTACTTCTCTTTCTCTAACTAACAAACAAATTATTGATATATATTTTTTTTCTTACAATATAACTGTTATGGTCCAATTTTTAAAGATATTTCTTATAACAGTTATGACTCTGATTATTACAAAATCATCACAATAAGTTGAAGAGATAATGTTATAATGTAAAATAAGATGGGTCGTCCCCTATGGAAAAAAAAAAGTTCGCCGGGTCCGCCCCTCATTTGAAAACTTTTGTTGAGAGGTTTTTGGTGCCATACAAATTTTGTTTTTAGATGGACCCAAAATATTGGTTTGTTTTTCTTAGCAATAACACGTTTCTGGACAAATGACTAGAGTGATTTTGGTAAAATTTAATATTAAGATTCAAGAAAAGAAGATAGGATGCCAAAGTTTCAAAAACTTTCGATAAAAGGCGCTTAGGTACTAAAATATTTACGACTCAATAAAACCTCAACTAATGGACCAGTTGTGAAGAAATTTGGTATTAGAAACGAAATTTGGTGTTAAAACCTTAGCCAAACGAAGTTAAACTGAAGGCTCACGAACAAAATTAAAGTACGAAGTCATTCAAAGACAAACGAAACCACACGAACATAAACCGAAGACTAAAGTTAAAACATTACAACGAATTTCACCAAAAAATAAATTTGCTGTAACTTTTTTCTACGAGGTCCTAATGGTCTGAATGTAGTATTATATTATTTAATGTATCATGCTCCTTGTTATTTTATTTATCATAGACAAACATTAGGAGTATTCTCGCAGTATAGCAAAGATGCAAAATTTGTAAAAATGCAACCTTGCAATACTGAAATATGCAACACTGCGGGAGCGCACAAAATCACAAATATTGTGAAAATATGAAAAGAAATGCCGCGAACAGGCGAAAACAAATAATTTAAATACTTACTCTGACGCACTCGAACTATAATTAACAAATTTCTTTCAGTCAGAGTGCAAGGTTGCACGTCCACTCAAAACATGGGTATCACTGTTGCACAGATTGCACGAATTGCAAAACTTTTATCGCTTGTATTTTGTTGTTGTGTCGTTGCACGGGTTGCAAGATTCTGCAACTATTGCAATTCTAACACCTTGCAAGGGTTTTGCAAGACAGCGAGATTAGCCCTATTATTACTTTTACAAGAATATGAAGAAAATTCTCAAATATTGTTGTGTTGTGTTTTGTGTTTGAAAATACTTTTTTTTTGTTATGTTTTTTATAAAATAAAACTGATATATATATGTGCCTCAGCAATAAACCAAAAACTTATTTAATCATATTAACAGAAAGTACTCTCTCGTCCGGAAAAGTACTTTCAGAAGAGTAAAAAAAGTCCCCTCCACAATAATCATAATCAAATATCATCACTGGCGCCAACGACTTTTGGTTACTCTTCGAATGAGTGTGGAGAGCGAGATCAATAAACTTTAAAGATAAGGGTTTGATAGCCATGATAGAATAATAAGGTAGGCTCATATTAATATGGCTACTCAAATGTCTAGTTTTACACAAACAATGCTGTGAGGTGCTATAAACGTCAAACGAAAAGGCAACAACAACAATTAGAACAACTTAAATTCGAACAGCTGATATTGACATCTAGCTCACTTCCTCTCCAATATGCGCCTACCCAACTAACAATTTTCCTTCCAATTTTAAACTTATAGTATGATTTAATGTTATAAACGTTGTATAGTGCTTCAATTTGGAAGAATTGCTGTTATAGCAGTGTTTACTAGTATAAATCATTGCAAGAACATTCTCTGAATCTACTTATTCAGGGTTTATAGAAAAACTACATTCATATTGTATAATGATGTTATATTCATTGTATTAAATAACTATGAAGTGATTCTTCCTATAAACATCGCATAACAAAATTATACAATGTTTATGCCTTTGTACCTCTCAGTTCGAAGCTCGAAAACTGTTCGAAACGAATACAGAAATCGCCATGACACAAATTTTCTCTTTTTCGAACTTAGCTTGTCATTCAGAATATATAAAAAAAAAAATATTTATATTTTATTAAAAAAAAAAAAAATTCTCTATGCGCCCGCAGCATTTGAACCATGGACCTTCATGTTCCAAGATGAAAACATTAGCACCCGACCTATTTGACAAACTTCGAATACTCATATAATTTCTAATATAAGAGCGAGTTCACCGTCAATTGTAGTTTAAAAATGTATGTCAATCACAAGTAATGTAAACACAAATAATAAAAGTAGGGAGTTTTTACCATTTGGAATTTTAAATTCTGCATGTGTTTATAAGCCCACATATATTAAATTTTATATTAATTGATAAGAGTCACCTCCTGACAAGATATAGCACTTTCAATCTGTCGGTCGACAGGATTACAACCGTAATTTGTGACCTATCGATATAAAATTATAATTATTTCATAAAAATGCACTCTCAAAGAGCTGATGTTGCTTGTCTTTCGTATTAAAAATAAAACACTTTTCAAGAAATATTAAGGAAGGTAGAAGAAGTAGATAGCACTACGGTGTGGATGTGATAGACATCAATCTACTTCTGCCACCTTCTTTAAATAAATCTTGACACTTTCTAGAGATCTTTTTGATATAATTACGTAGACACGTGTAGGAGCTATGCAAGAGCTGGCTGCGTGCTACCTTGAAAATGGTAAAAGGAATAACTAAGTTTATTTATTCCACAGAGATAATTTGGTAATATGAAAGCGTAAGACGAGGATTTATTTTTAAGAAAAACGTTAAAAATTGTAAAAAACAAACCTAAAAAATTATAAGCTCGATTCTGTTGGGTAATACTTAAATATTACTACCAAGAATGGGTACTTTAACTTCGGGCATGCCGAAAATAATTATTTATAATTTTTTTAATGTTACAGTTTTATAAAAAATGTTTTTTAACTAGGAAATTATGTTTTACTTATTCGTATAAAACAATAAAAATTTGAAAAATAACAGTTCACTTAATATGAAAAAAATTACCTGTTAATAAATAATGAATTATAAATACTTAATAAAGAGTGAATAGTTAAACAAAAATTTCGCCCTTTTCTTATAAAGAAAATAAAAGAAGCATCACCTCAATACGACATTATTGAGATTTCGAATAAATGTCACATATAAATATTGAAGCTACCAATAGGCAGCGCAGTCGTTTTTAATTAAAAATTTTTTCAAAGTTTTGAATATGAAAAAATGGGCGAGAGGTTAATGTGTCGGACTGGCAACACGGAGGTACCAAGATCGAATCCGCTTCCAACACAATAAATAAATTTTTATAACGCAAAAAAATGTTAGGAAAAAAAAAAAAGAAAGTCAACTTCAATTTGTCACATGAAAACAAAGAAAAGAAAAACTGGAATAGAACACTTAAAAATTATTTTTTTTCGAAAAAAATTTTTTTTCGAACATTTATTTTGACATATTTGACACGGCTATAAAACTTCAATGTTTTCATGATATAAATATTCTCTAATGCCTTCTATAGCAACAAACACTGATATAAGACTGAAAAAATGATATAAAGCTCCTATAAAGTAATGATAAGAATATGTTCAACAGAATATAATTTTACTGATGTAGGGTTTAATACAAACAAAAAAAGTGCGCCTTTTTTGTCTTATACGATTATTATACAATGATTATATCCGTAACTGTTGTGTTTTAATATGTTGTTGAGAATGTTCTTAGGTGTTTTATAGGAGGAAAATTGTTACTTGGGTACCTTGTTATTCTATCATGTTGATAGCAACATGTAGTTGAAACTCTCGTAACACAAACGCGTGAAAAGCAAACGATCAAGCAATGCTTAGCATCGGTGGTAATTTCCTAAAAAACTTAACAACTTAATTAAATATATTTATTGTTAAATTTTCTTAAATAAACCCCGCTTATGTCATTCTGTAGCACAAATATGATATATTAAAATTTTTTTCATAAAAATCAGTGCAGTAGTTTTGGAGTTCATTGCGCACTTAATATTTCCACTTTAATTTTATATAATAGTATAGATTTTCTTTGACATTATTTATAAGCTTCACGATTAAAGCGATCTTGAAAATTTTCATATAAATTGAAAACGTTACTTGAGTAACGAATAAGAGACCTTCAAATTTCACTCGCCGCCAAAAAAGGTTCACTTCAAAAATGACAATGTAGTCACACAGTGTGAATCAGCCATAATAAAAGTAAATTTAATATATATATTTGAATATTTATTTTAGCATCCTTTTAATTTAGCTATTCTTCTTAACGTCGAGGCATTTCCGAATTTTGACATTTAATTTAAGGGTATTGTGTCCCACTCGTCAATGATAGTTTTGAGTGTTTTCTTGATTTAAATTTTTGTTTTTCTGATCTGATCTAGGTTATCTCGTAAATAACTCATGGAAATAATATCGGGTGATCAAGTTGTTTTGCCGTTCTATAAAATAGAAATTATAAATTGAATTTAGAAATAGAAAAAAAAAATAATTTTGCCTCTTCTAGAAATTAATATAATAACGATAATAAGACGAATTAGACAAACAAATCAAAATTATAAGAAATTCAATACAATATTATATGGGCGAGACTGGGGTGTTGTTTGACATGTTGTGTTGTGAGACACGTCAGTATCAGTGTTGCCAGAGAGCCAAACTGAAATTTACCACTATTTGGAAAAGAAATTACCACTTTCTGAGAAAATTTACCTTGTTTTTTAAAAAATTACAAAATTTTAAATGATTAATAGTCGTTAAACTCACTTCACTACCTACTGTTACAATAAAACATTTCTTTGCTAGCATTAAACAATTAGTTTCTTCCTATAGCCAACAAATTTTCCAATTCACGATCTGTAAGGGACTTCTTTTATCCACTTTTCCATTAACTTTTTTGTAGGAACTGGTCAAGGCTTTTTTTAACCGATATTCTTTTAAGCAATATCCATTGCAATTTCAAAACATTTGATTACTTCTTATGTCTTGGTGTGTTTCAACAGTTTCCTTAGTTTTTAAGTTAAAATTTGCAGCAAATCGAAAATTAAAACAATCCTACATTTGTTATTTTTTGGTACAAAAAGGGACTCCCAATAATAAAGGACTGTTTGTGAGTACGTTCAGAGAGGAAACAAAAGTGCAAAAACTTACAATATTTGGAAATCTAATATTAAATTATTATAATAAATAATTATATTGCAAAAATTTACCACTTTTAGTCAAAAATTACCTTTTATACCTCTGCCCAAAAAATTAGTCAAAAATTACCTCATTTAGGGAAATTTACCTCAATCTGGCAACAGTGGTCAGAATCTGTCAATCATCTGTCTATCTTCTTCTTCTTCTTCTTTATATATAAAATTCTTCTGTACATGGCTTTGTCACTGAACTCCTCTTAAACGGCTTAACCGATTTGAATGAAATTTGGTGAGTATATGCGGCTGGGCCTGTAGATGGATTGTATCTAAAGTTTGACCCGGTAGGTGGCGCCGTGATTGCTGTGGGAGTGCTTGAAGGGATATTTGGGATTATTACTCAGAAACGAATTGAGAAATTGTCATGATTCTTTCCCAACACCATTAATTTTTATGCATACAAAATTACAAAAATACAAAATTAATAAAAATAAACAAACAAAAAACCTTAAATTTTTATGATAGTTAGGCTTGATTTTTCGATCGTATAAACCGTTTTTAAATTTTAATGATAGAAACTTTGAAAAAACCCTAATTTTATGCATACCTTATAAAAGAACATTAAAAATGCCATTTTTGGTTTTCAATATTTTTTGAACAGCAATTATTTTTACTAAATTTTTTTGCGAAATACAGAAATTCATTAAGGTTTTTTTTTAAAAATTATAAAAATTAGAAGAAAAACGAAAATGAAAAAAATGGAAAAATGATTGAACGGACAATTAGTCAAGATTTCAAACAAAAAAGGAATGAATGGAATCCCTTGTAAAATTACCGAGTTATTCACTTTCAAAGTCAGCACTTTCATTTTTGATTGATTTTTTTTTCTATTTCAACAGAAAATAAAATAAGTACTAAAATATTTTTGTGTATTTTAGGTACGAAAGTTTTTATGGAGTCAGTTTTTTGGAAATTTAAGAAACTTGCACGTTCTTATAGAAAACGGAATTTTTCGAATAAAATACTTCTAAACCAAGAATGATACTTACCACAAAGGTATGCAACTACCAAATTGCAATAACATATCTTTGAATATTCTTGCAAGGCAAATTATTTACCTTAAATATTTAAGGTGTTGGATGAATCTGAATTGGATGAGGACCTTTGTAGACATTTCATATTCAGTTCATATTTGATAGATGAAACTACGTGTGGGAACATTTAATATCAAAACTGCGGTGTGTACAAAAAATGGACGTCATCTACGCACCAACACGCCCACCTACCACACAAACCACATTAGTTAAACCTGTATTACTTCTATAGGTACAAATAATGCATGGATTTTTATAAGAAGTATTTCTTTAAGTATTTTAATAAATATACAAATGTTAAGGTATTTCATAGTTCATATTTCATAGCGTATTTTATAGTCAGGCTAGACCGATGTGGTGACCGTGGCATGCAGGTTAAGTGTGTGGCCTGGCATGCTCGGAGCCCGGGTTCGCTCCCCAGCCGCGGCGAAAAGTTTTTTTCAATAAAAATTTTTTCTGCTCGGTCACCACCTCTCTGCAGACAATGGCAAACCTCAGAGAGTAAACAATGCCATGTAAAGCTTCTTGAGAACATGAACTTTAGCCGTTCGGAGTCGGCATTAAACATGTAGGTCCAGTTCTCGGTCAAGTGTGTGCAAACATTTAATAACACACACAACACAATTGATCATAAGAAGCTCGGTCAAAGTCCTTTCAAGGGCTGAAATGGCCAATTTGTTTTTTTTTGTTTTTAGACTGACTTTAGACTTTCTTTGCATATTTTATGATTATATATACAAATCACATGTCACTATGTTGGTTTTCGCTAATATTCGAAACCACACATCCATTTTAAAAGAAACTGTGAATGTATGAGGGTGGTTTGAGCTTGAACGATAGTTTTCGAACCGATAGGTGGTGCAGTTGTCGATTTTTACAAAAAGTTTTAATTATGTCGACGAATTTTTATACCCCCACGTGTACTGCGTAAGGGGTATATTAATTTTGTCACGACGTGTGTAACGTGTGTAGTGGTGACCGTGGCATGCAGGTTAAGTGTGTGGCCTAGCATGCTCGGAGCCCGGGTTCGATCCCCAGCCGTGGCGAAAAGTTTTTTCAATAAAAAATTTTTCTGATCGGTCACCACCTCTCTGCAGACAATGGCAAACCTCAGAGAGTAAACAATGCCATGTAAAGCTTCTTGAGAACATGAGCCGTTCGGAGTCGGCATAAAACATGTAGGTCCAGTTCTCGGTCAATTGTGTGCAAACATTTAATAACACACACAACACAATTGATCATAAGAAGCTCGGTCAAAGTCCTTTCAAGGGCTGAAATGGCCAATTTGTTTTTTTTTGTTTTTAGACTGACTTTAGACTTTCTTTGCATATTTTATGATTATATATACAAATCACATGTCACTATGTTGGTTTTCGCTAATATTCGAAACCACACATCCATTTTAAAAGAAACTGTGAATGTATGAGGGTGGTTTGAGCTTGAACGATAGTTTTCGAACCGATAGGTGGTGCAGTTGTCGATTTTTACAAAAAGTTTTAATTATGTCGACGAATTTTTATACCCCCACGTGTACTGCGTAAGGGGTATATTAATTTTGTCACGACGTGTGTAACGTGTGTAGTGGTGACCGTGGCATGCAGGTTAAGTGTGTGGCCTAGCATGCTCGGAGCCCGGGTTCGATCCCCAGCCGTGGCGAAAAGTTTTTTCAATAAAAAATTTTTCTGATCGGTCACCACCTCTCTGCAGACAATGGCAAACCTCAGAGAGTAAACAATGCCATGTAAAGCTTCTAGAGAACATGAACTTGAGCCGTTCGGAGTCGGCATAAAACATGTAGGTCCAGTTTTCGGTCAATTGTGTGCAAACATTTAATAACACACACAACACAATTGATCATAAGAAGCTCGGTCAAAGTCCTTTCAAGGGCTGAAATGGCCAATTTGTTTTTGTTTTTTTGTTTTTTTTGTGTGTAACGCCCATAAGGAGGCGTGGTAGGTATAGAAAAGTATATATATTTTTGATCAGCATCACCAACTGAGTTGATTTAGCCATGTCCGTCTGTCTGTCTGTCCGTCTGTCTGTCCGTCTGTCTGTCTGTCTGTCTGTCTGTGGACACGATTACAGCCGTAATTTTGAAACTATTGTGCTGAAATTCGATATTTAAGCTTTTTTCTAAAAAACTAAGATCAAGTTCGAGAATGGGCTAAATCGGTTGAAAACCACGCCTACCTCCCATACAACACAAATAATGAAAACTCTATAAAGAGGCTAATATCAAAGTTACAAAACTGAAACTCGGTATTTGTGTGTTCTATGTCAAAACTTAAGTGTGTTAGAAAAATGGGCGTTATCGACATACTTACACGCCCACCTCCCATACAACCCCAAAATTGAAAACTCTATAAAGAGACTAATATTAAAGTTACAAAACTGAAACTCGGTATTTGTGTGTTCTATGTCAAAACTTAGGTGTGTTAGAAAAATGAGCGTCATCCACCCACTTACACGCCCACCTCCTATACAACCCCAAAATTTAATATTTTATAAAAAGGCTTTTATTTATGCTTCAGAAAAACAATTTGATATGTTTGTATTTTAGACACATAAAACTAACAAAATTTTCTAAAATCTCATACAAAAAGCTCTCTAATTTAAGATTATTTAACCCTTAAGAATCAGTCGTGGGGGTATTTTAACTTCGGCCAAGTCGAAGATATACCTTACTAGTTTTTTTAATTTTTTTCAGACTTCACCACAAATATGAATTTTCATCTAACGCTTCAATGTTTTTTAATGCGATTTCAAGTATTTGTATAGGAAAATAGGGTAAATGTTAATATTTGAACTGAATAAACATTAATGAAAATCAAAGTTTTAAAATTATTAACCAAAAAAGTAAATTTTGCCAGAAACTTTTAAAGAAAAATATGCTAAAAAGGCCAACTATTTTAACATATCATATCTCATAAGCAACAATAAGCAACACATAAAAAGCACCACAAGAATTGAACTGCGTCGGGTATTATAAGCTAGTATATTATAATTATCTATTTTCGATTTTCTATAAGCCCATTTTCAAAAAACTTTCCAAAACTTTCTTTATATCCAAAATAAAATTTGTGTTTGTATATTTTAAAGATGTTAAAATATATTTTCAAAGTTTCATCAAAATATCTATTTCTATTCCTGATAAATCGCGTATCCCTTCGCGTTTCAGAGGTGTTTCCCCTTATATTGAAAATTGTTGATAACTTTTTTGTGTACAAAGTACGCCACTTTTAGTTTCTAAAAAAAACCATTTCCTCGAAACAATCCAAAAATTTCACAATTTCTATAATAATGATCCAAGTGGGTGTTTTTCTTACTCAAATTTTCACTGTTATTCCTTATGGCCAACATAAGTACTTTTTTACGCATGGACAATAGTATCATGTATTTGTTTATCATAAGTTTACTCAAAACCCTTAAGCCATTGGCCTTATAAACACTATAAATAATGAACACAACTATTTTTTTTTTAATTCATACGGTGCCTTTTATTCAACAATTTCAAACAGAAATTTCTTATTTAAGCACTGAACCTATCCACAAAAGTTTTCTGACCAGCACAATCAAGGGTAACTTCAATGCCGTTAGGCAACCATGGCTGCGCCCAGATGGAGACATTACAATTCTTGACTGCACCTTCACTATCGATAAGATCCGCATTCATTTTAGTCAAGACCCCGGATACAATCTGTGATGAGGCTGAGATAATTTTGGAGATCCTATGGGAAGGAAGAGTTAAAATTATTTAAAAAAAAAATAAATTCCATTAATAATTACTCATAGTGTGGACCATCACCAGTGGCCAACTTGTTGAGAGTGTCTTGTAATTGTGTCTGGGCTTGTTTGAGCTCTTCGCCAGTAAAGTGATGAGGTTCACCATCCATTTGTACCTAAGGTAATGCACATAGTTGTTTTAATGTAGTCGAATTTGCGATACTCATCATCACACTTACGTTATCGACTGGATTAGCCATAGCAATGGCCAGGCCGCAGGCCAATAGAATGAAAACCTTTGTGCTGAACATAGTGCTAGGATAAGTTATTTCGGTTTTGAACGTGAATAACAAGTGTTGTTCGTCGCTGTGATTCGCGTTGCTTTTATACCAGAAAATATTTGACGCACTTAAAGTTATACTGATTATCACTGACGATTGTAAGGGAACTCTTTGATTATAAATACTTGAAATCATATTCATGTGTTCATTTCATGATGATTCTTTAATTTTCTGACACTTTAATATTTTCGTTGTTTCCAAGTCCGATGAAATCGTTTTCGTTCAGCGGGTAAAAGTTGGTTTAGACTGTTACCCCGAATAAGAAACCGATGACAATAAATAATGCCAGAGCGTCTGTTACTACGTGCCAATTGGCAACTGAAAATCGTATTACCGATATTAAGATTAGATATTCGGACAATTACCTCTCAAATACTTGAGTAAAAAATGATTCTTTAATTTTCTGATACATACGTCACAGCTCAAAAAACGGCAAAATATTTTGTTTTAAGCAGATATAATTTAGTTGATGGCTTTGGTTTTTGACGTAATTGACAAAAAAAAAAAAAAAAAAATATAACAATATGGTAAAAACCTCTATACTGGTCAAAAATCTCTATACTGGCAAAAATGAGTGATATGTGTAGTACATTCCTAACTGCTGTGATATTTTTTCTTTTCCATCGATCTAATTTGTAAGACATAGACATAGTCTGAACTAATTATTCTAAAATAAACAAATATATTTCTGGAATAAAAATATTTTGCTTTATTAGCAGCAATTTGAAAAAGTAATAATAATTATGTTTTTGTTTTCAATTTAATACTTATCATATTGTTCTTTAATTTGTTTTCAAATAGATTTCTCATGATAAATAGGAACAAAATTAAACGGGAAATGTAATATTTTTAATATCTTATCTCAATTTCTTAAAATTGAAGTAGATGCGGGAGTCCCACAAGTAGTAACAGTAACAGTAACATACATTTTACAATAACTAATGATGTTTCAAGATATCGACAGGCAAAGACGAGCCTCTTTTTACAATAAAAATTTCAAAACAATATTTTAAGCTATTATCTACAAGTTAATAGTTTCAAAAATCAGTATCAAAAACATTATCTTGATTGTAACGAACCAATCAATGGTCTAATGTTATCAAAACTACGTTTACCACTTGAATTGATAAGAAGTTTGACGGTTTGTTATGGTGTTCTAAATGGTTAAAGACGCATAAACGCCGGTATATAAACTGTGCACAAAACAGCAACTGGCATCAGTTGTTATTCACGCTCCTAACTGAATTAACTAATCCTAGCACAATGTTCTGCACAAAGATTTTCATTCTTCTGGCTTGCAGCTTGGCCATTGCTATGGCTACACCAGTTGATGAAGTAAGTATTTTCATTTTAACAACCTTAACCTAAAATCGTTATTAAAATTCCATCTATTAAAGGGAGTTATGACAGGTGGCCCGGTTGAATTAACAGGTGAAAGAATTAAAGAAGTCCAAAAAGAGTTACAAATCACACTCGATCACTTGGCCTCTGGTGATGCTCCACACTACAAGTAATAAATAGATCTTCGCATTATTTTTGGTTCTTATAAATAACTTATTTTTCGTATCCATAGAGTTTCTAAAGTTGTCTCAGCCACTATACAAGTTGTTTCCGGTGTTATGTATAAAATGAATGTTGACCTTGTCAACAGTGAGGGTGAAGTAAAGAACTGCAATGTCGCTATCTGGGGACGTCCTTGGTTGCCCAACGGTATTGAAACTACCATTGACTGTCCTGGAGAAAAGACGTTGGTGGAGAGCCACAGTGCTTAGAAAATAAATTTGTGTTTGAAATTGTTGAATAACAATTGGTAAAGAATGTTGCTTTTTATTTTTGTAATTTTATAACGGTTTTTAAAAAAGTTATTAAAAATAAAACTAGTTATATAACACAGTACGACAAAATCAATTTTTTTTGAGTACACATGAGAAATGTTAACAGAATATGAAAATAGGCTTAAAATAAAGAAATACGTGTCTCGGCGATTTGCTGTAGCACGTCAGAATTTTGAGAAAATCGATTTTAAAGATTCGAAGGATCGTGGAGGTTCACTTGTAACGTAGTACTATTATAAAAAGTTCTATAAAAACAGAATGGGTGAACCGATTTAAGTGCTTGAGCCAGTTTTGAAAAGGGAATTAAATTTGGATTTGTTTTTTTAGAAAAAACATTTTTTTCCGCTAGATGGCGCTTTTATTTTCATGTAAAATTAAAAAATATCCAAAAATGTAATGTAATTCAATGTAATGTAAATGTAATGTAAAAATACAAAAATTAATATCCAAAAATGTAATGAAATTCAATGGAATGTAAATGTAATGTAAAAATACAAAAATTAATATCCAAAAATGTAATGTAATTAGATGTAATGTAAATGTAATGTAAAAATACAAAAATTAATATAATATAATATACAAGTGCGTGAAGTAAGGAAAGCTGAACGTATTGTAATGGAAAAAAACCATTCATACGTGAGAGAGAGAGAGAAGGAGGAAAATGAGAGAAGACTGCAATTAGTGACAAAGTAAAAAGGTTGGTCGTTGGCTTAGAACGTTAAGGCGCAGATAAGAAGTAATGACAATCTTCGAAACAATCGACCGCCATATGGTTCAAATCCCAGACGACTTGTTTTAATTTTTTCTAATTGCAGAAACCCCGATCTGTAAGCTAGTTGAAATTGAATAATAATATTTTTAGTTTGATCTGGCTCGGAGCCCCGAATCGCTGAATCAAGCAATTCCCGGCCAGCGAAAAAGATTCTATTTAAGTTATTGGATTTCAAATCAACAACATTGTATTTTTAATGAATTTCGTACATTTTTTGGATATTTTTTAATTTCACATGAAAATTAAAGCGCCATCTAGCGGAAAAAAAAACAAACTTTTTTTATAAAAACAAATCCAAATTTAATTCCCTTTTCAAAACTGGCTCAAGCACTTAAATCCGTTCACCCATTCTGTTTTTATAGAACTTTTTATAATAGTACTACGTTACAAGTGAACCTCCACGATCCTTCGAATCTTTAAAATCGATTTTCTCAAAATTCTGACGTGCTACAGCAAATCGCCGAGACACGTATTTCTTTATTTTAAGCCTATTTTCATATTCTGTTAACATTTCTCATGTGTACCAACCACTGTCGTACTGTGTAATAAATTAAAAATACAAAACTAAAAACATATATTTTTCTTTATATTGTGTTTTATAGGAATTTCCACTGCTTGGCAAACTAGTTTTTGTTTCTCGGTGGGAGCATAACTCTGTATTTTTCTCTGTCTGTTAATTTAACAACGTACTCCAGATAGGTTGAAGCTGCCTGAAGCTACCGAATATTAGCATTTGCCAAAAAAATATTAAATATTATTAAATATTTTTATTTTTTGGCAAATATTAACATTTGCCAAAGTTATGATCAAAACCGAAACACTCCCACTGCTAGACCATTTCCCGTATTTATTTCTTATCAAAACTAAGACGCACAAAAAAATTATCATGAACTGCCCACCTCCCATACAAACCGATAGTCTCTATAAAAAAAGACTTATTTTTAAGTTACAGGGATAACATTTTTAAAGCATACATTTCACATTAAAACTAAGATGTGTACAAAAATGGGTGTCTTCCGCCCACAAATATGCCCACATCCCTACACCCCACAATAGTGAAACTCTATAAAGAGGTTGATATTTGAGCTACAAGGATTAAACTTGGTATGTCCGTATGTTAGATCAAACCTAATTTGTGTACAAAAAGTACGTGTCATCCTCCCACGAACACGCCTTCCTCTCATACAACCCATATAAGTTAAACCTGTATAATTCTATAAAGCAGTACAAAGCAGTACATAGATTTTGAAAAAAATAAGAAGTTATTTCTATTTATTTTAATTATTAAGTTTAACGGTATTCCAAAGTAGCCCTGGACAGCCATTAGAGTTTCCTTACTTGTTTCACAAACAAAATGGCAACAAGCATCATCAAAGGCATTACAAAAAATTATCCTCAAATCACTCGTACTTATTTATTTTCCTCTAACAAGAACAAGTGAGTAGCACCAGATTATTAACCCTACCCAATAGGGTCATAATTTGACGACACACGCAGAAAAAACAATATATTTAACACAAACATAATGAGAGAGGAAACTTTTATGTTTGAAAATTTATTGAGTGCAAACAAGTTTATTTTTACTAAAAGCATCTTTCTATTTTACGCTTACCATAAATCATTTGCGTAAACAAGTTACTTTGTTACGTTTAACATATTATGTTCACTAGAAACTATAGTAAATTGTTGCAGTAAATATATTATGGTTACTGTGACCAGTTTTGAGGCAACTAGGTTCATAATAACTATGTAAATAATTCGAGCACGAGCAAAATTTTTATTTCGTGATACAGTTGGTTAAGCGGCTGTTAATTTTTTTTTTATATAATTTTATTTCTTTTTTTTAAAAATTAATAAAAAAAAAAAAACAAATTGGCCATTTCAGCCCTTGAAAGGACTTTGACCGAGCTTCTTATGATCAATTGTTAAAAAATGTATACATGCAAATAATTTACGGAAAAATTGCATATCATTACAATTGATCAATTTTCCATCACCGATTAACCATCATACCAATCGCCAGATGGCGTGTGAGCGAACAAAATACCAACAAAACAAGTAAACAGAACACGAATATTGCATAAACAAGTTATGTTCAATACGATCATGTTGTATGTTTCCGACAAATACGATATGTTCATGGAAAAAAAATTGACTATTTTTGTTACAAACATATTATGGCGCACACAGGGGCCGCCCCATATAAGTGGGTGCTCAAAATTCTAAAATACTTTTCTTTCCATCAAACTCGATTAATCTATACTTTTACTGCAATTTTTGACAACTTAACCCTTTGAGGACCATGGTTTAACCCATTTGTGACCAAATTTTTTGATATAGAGTCTCTGGCAAAACTTAATTTAATACATTTTACTGTGCAAAATAAAAAAAGATTTAAACAATTAATGACCTTCGCTTAACCTATTCGTGGCCATTATTTAGTCTATTAAAAAAATTTTATATAATAACTTAAACCAATCGATTTTGATTATATAATCCATACGAATTTTAAACTATTAACTAGTTGCTTATAGCCTTACTTTAGCCAACAAGCGACTAGGATAACATCGATATATAATTAAAATAAACGTTTAAAACTTTTACTTCAATGTGAAATTGAAATATGAATTGTTTTAAATATTGTTGGTTATGATCAGATTTGTTACAAAAAAATGTGAATTTAAGTTACAATATATTTAAATAATTTTAATTTCAGTAGATAAGATAACACACAGTTTAGTTTACAACAAAGGTAATTAATTTTACGTTTCAATAAAGAAAATGTTAAGTTTCATATTAAAACAGGTATTGTAATAAATCATTATAACGAAATCAAGTAATATAATAAATACCAACACTTAAAATTCTTAAAGGTTTATCAAATAAGCAGTCGCTTTTTATCCAAGTATTTCCACTTATATAAAATCTTTCGAATTTTCTTTTACTAGATTCCAATTTGTTGGTGACTTGTGTTTTAAAATTTTTGAAAGCAGCATTTAAATTGTTTTTTAACAGATGTTTTTTGATTTAAAACAGAAGCAAATCTTCAAATTTACTATCAAGTGTTGTTTCTTTGCTTTGACATATTATATGGCACATATCACGTTCTTTACTGCTATTTTGTCGAAATCTCTTGCGAAAAAAGGACATTGGAAATACCCAGAGAGGTTTATGATGATGGTTGGTTTTAATATTCTACCATTTCTTGGTGATTTTTTGTTCAAAAAAATGGTTTTAAGTAACACATTCGGATTATAATACTTTTTGAACGTTTTTCTACAAGAAAAGCAACACATAGTTCTTGTATATTTCCTTTTATTATGATATAATACCATATATATCTTACATATCCTACATTTGCACTCCTTTTTCGAATTACAAATGTGCACTGTAATTATATTGATTGAACAGAGCATACAAAAAAATTTAAAAATCTTTATATTCACAACGTTTGAATGATTAAGTGCTGAAAACAATGCACTTTTTGCGATTATTAAAAAGACCAACATTTTTTCTTTATTCATTATTCATCGTTGTAGAATGAAAATTTTCAGTTTGAAATGAAACAGAATTAATTTCATTTCACTTATCAACAAGAAAGATAAGTTTTTGTGTTTACTTTAAATCAAAGTGAAATTTTTAAAACAATTTTTTTTAAAAAGGCGCAAAGGGATTTTGGTTTTGAACTCGGATTCTCAATAAGGAAGAATCATATATAATTTAAATGCTGCCAGATTTAAAACCATTTTGCGCCATTTTAAAAAAAATTACTTTAAAAATTACATTGCAACAATCTAGAGGTTAGGTTAGTTTTTAGAAAACTGTAAACTTTTGAAAGCACATACTGTCAAACTAAATACTACGAAGAAATAAAGAAACTTCATTTGAACTTAGGTAAAAAACAAAATGACGAAATTTTGTACCGTTTTCTTCCAGTAAGAACTTCAATTGCTGATTTGAAATTCACAGTTTTGAAAAATAAAAAAAAATATGAAAATGTGTCATATTTGGGTACGCATATCTCCCAGCATAAAAACGCTACAAAGCTGAAAAGCGACTTTCAGATGCATAATTTTATGGAGATTATAACTGCATTTTTATTTTTTTAAAAAATGCATTAAAAAAAATTACTTTAAAAATTACATTGCAACAATCTAGAGGTTAGGTTAGTTTTTAGAAAACTGTAAACTTTTGAAAGCACATACTGTCAAACTAAATACTACGAAGAAATAAAGAAACTTCATTTGAACTTAGGTAAAAAACAAAATGACGAAATTTTGTACCGTTTTCTTCCAGTAAGAACTTCAATTGCTGATTTGAAATTCACAGTTTTGAAAAATAAAAAAAAATATGAAAATGTGTCATATTTGGGTACGCATATCTCCCAGCATAAAAACGCTACAAAGCTGAAAAGCGACTTTCAGATGCATAATTTTATGGAGATTATAACTGCATTTTTATTTTTTTAAAAAATGCATTATTTCAAAATTGAATTTTGAGCACACTTGGCCCCAGTGTGCGGCGTGTTATCCACAAAACTATTTTTTTTCACATCAATCAAAATATGTTTGCTGGAATAAGAAGCAAACATTGAAATATTTGTCACACAAATGGCATCATGTATAACACAAAGTGTGGTCAGAATTGCAAGATAAATTTAACATTTAAGAAGATGTGGGTATGCGTTCTGTGAAAAATAAAAAGTAACAAGCAAAAAACATGTTTTTTTTACCAAAAAGGACCTTCAGGAGAATCAAAATTGCTTCGGCGGTTTTTCACCGATTTCAAAAAAAAAGTATGCAGAAATTAGTTTAATGAGTTCCTCTAACTTTTGAGACCCCGACAGGTTGACATTTTTTTTTTCTCCATATAAAAATGATCCGGCCTATTCACTAATTTTAAAACTTCCTTAAAAATTCGTTGTGTGATTTGAGAGAAGATCATATGAAAGTTTAGAATATCGTGATTATGTGATTTGACTAAAAGTTTTTTTTTAATATATATTTTTTTTTTTCGAAACTAATTGTGGAAGCTGTATTCGAGTATGTATTAAAACTAAAAATATATCGACATCAGTTTGACGTTTTTGATTTGAAAAAAAATATATTTTTTCGCCAAAAAGAGTGGATTATTTCGCCGTAAATTATTTTCAAAACGAAATATCTACCCAAAATTTAGCGAAAAAGAAATGATTTTTGACGAAAAACTGTTTGTCAAAACAAAAACTTTTAGATGTAGGATCTTCTTGAATACAGCTTTCTAAATGACAGTATCATGAATCGATGTTGAACTTTTGATGTCAACATCAATGCCATCATCGATGTTTTTTCAACATCGAACATCGCCATGCCGAACGCCCCGGACGTTTCACTTGGGTATGAAAAAGCTAGCCGAAAGGTAGGTGGTGCGTTAGCACAAAATCGATGCGATGACATATTCAGTCCTTATGGCAAAATTTCATGAATTTTGCTGCGAATTGCTCCCCCATTCTGGATCTGTTCTCTGGATTTATCCCCGTGTGACTTTTTATTGTTTCCAAACTTAAAGAAATGGATCGACGAAAAGAAATTTGACTCCAATGATGAAATCATCTCACAAACAAACACCTATTTTGAGGATCTCGACAAAACTTGGTTTTTTGAAAGGGATACAAAAATTGAAAAAAAACGTTGGATGAAGTGAATAGAACTCGAATAGAGCTAGAGCTAGAGATTTTTTGTCAAAAAACCTGTGTGTGAGAAAATGTATATTAGCCACTTATAAGGTTTATACTAGAAAACAGAGTTTTATATCGATAGTTTTGTATTAAATAATTCAACTTTGTTTTTTTTTATGAAAAAACTGTATCAATATATGTCATAAATTAACAAAACGTATGAGTTTAATTGAAAATTTTCATTTTAAAATTTATTCATAAATTATTCATAAAATTTATTTTTAGTATTAAAATTAATATCTTTACAATTTTTATTCAAAATTTAAAAAAATATGGATTAAATTTAATGACTCTCTACCAGAGTCTTTTGACCAGCACACTCAATGGTGGTTTCAGTGCCGTAGGGCATTGCCATTACCAGCCATGGACTTGACCACATAGAGACATTACAATTCCTGACTGTACCTTCAGAGTCAGCAAGATCAACATTCATCTTAATAACTGTACCGGAAACAACTTGTATTGAGGCTGAGATAACTTTGGAAATTCTATGAACACAAAAAGTAAGATTTTTAAAAATAAATAAAAATAATATGAAAGCTAAATCTATATATTACTTATAGTGTGGACCATCATCAGCGGCCAAATTGTTAAGTGACACTTGTAACTCTTTTTGGACTTCCTCGATTTGTTCACCTGTCAATTGAATTGGAGCACCAATCAGTTCAACCTTCAAAAGATGAAATGTTATAAAACAATTGAGGCTACTATCAGCAGACTTACGTTATCAACTGGTGTGGCCAAAGCAATGGCCAAGCTGCATGCCAAGAGAATGAAAATCTTTGCGCTGAACATAGTGCTGGAATTGGATAAATCGGCTTGGAGCGTAAATAATAACTGGTGGCAGTCGTAGTATTTTGCACAGCTTTTATACCAGCAAGTATCTGGTTCTGACTTTTGTGGACACCCTAAGAAACCGTAAAATTTGTTATCATTTAAAGTTTACCAAAAATTTTGAATATTTTTGTCTTAGATTATCTTATTGTTATTAGATAGAAGACAGGTGATATTTTGAGATTTAGTTTTTGATTATGAAGTTTGGACTTAGCTTTTAATGCATTAAAAGCCATGTTTTATAGATAGAAAATATGCTTCTGTTGCTATAGTATACTTGCTACGTTCACACACAAACGTCATTTCTAAGAGATATGCGATAAGATTTTAAAACATTTTAATTTTTGAATATTTGGTATAAAAAGATATATTATATTTAGGTGCACTTTAAGTATTATCTGTCATCACATGTTTTAAAATTCTTTGATGCCAGAACAGTTCGAAGTACAATCTTATATATTAATACGTGAACATTAAACTGTGTCATACGATTTTTTGGTATTAATTAGAACTCAAGACGAATAAAACTTATGTTATTCGAAAGGTACTGTTACACATATGTGCTAACAAAAATTATATTCATATCCGATGGAGGGGCTTCCCAATCTTCCAAGAGAGAAATAACATTTTTGAGAAAAAATCCGCTCTATGATCAACATGAAATATGGTTGGGAGAGAGCTTTTCAGTTGGTCGAATTTGAGTTTTCCTCATAAAATTAAGGAAATTTTGACATAAATTAAGTTTAATACATTCAACAATTGTCAAAATTGTAAAAAAGGTGTTTTGAATTCAAACGTTCGACTTTCCGTCTCAATATTTTGGTCGAATTTTAACGGTCTTCCAATTTTTCTAATTTTTTCTAAAAGTTTGTTAAGTTTTCTTTCAAATGTGATAGCAATCACTGCCCTGAAAAAATGTTCAAGCGGCTGAGAATCTCCAACGATTCGCTTGGAAGATAAACAATCGCCGGTGAGCTCTTTTGAGACTCTTCCGGGTATCTCCGAATGTAAGCAGCTGAGGCCAAATCTTCAAAAGCAATTCACCTGGTAGATTTGCCGACGAATCGTTAAGAGAAGTCTTAAGCGATACGCCTGGAAGATTCGCCACAGAATCGTCGAGGTGAGTCTTGGGTGATTTGCTTGTAAGAGTCGCAAACGATTCGCCGAGAGAGGTCTTAAGCGGTTCGCCTGGAAGATTTGCCAAAAAATCACAGAGAAGAGTTTTAAGCGATTCGACGGGAAGAGTCGTACATGAATCGGTAGAAGGGGTCTTAAGTGATTCACTGATAAAAGTGGCAAAGACATCGCTTTCAGAAGTCCTCAGCAATTTGTTGGAAGTTTAAACTAGCGGGATCTTCAGACATTGTCTTATCCCAGTTCCATTAAGTTTTTTACAAGTTAAATTTTCTGATTAATTTAAACAATTTTTTTGAGCCTGCTTCATATTCCAATGATAGATTTCGAAAGGTTTTTAATAAGCCATTTTCCAACGATAGCCGGAATGAGCGAAGGAAGATTTTGAACATTTTTTGTCAATCGCGCATTCATCGTTTTGGCGCTCGAAAAGCGGTCCATCTTCCAACTATCACCGGAATGAGCGAAGGAATATTTTGAACATTTTTTGTCAATCGCGCATTCATCGTTTTGGCGCTCGAAAAGCGGTCCATCTTCCAACTATCACCGGAATGAGCGAAGGAACATTTTGAAATTTTTCGAAAATCGCGCATTCATCACTTCGGAGATCGAAAAGCGATCCATCTTTCCAAGATACCTTAGGCGAATCGTTATCTTATCTTATAATCGTCTTCCAAGTGTTTGCAAGGTCTCAAGGTCTAACCAAAGGTTTTTTTAAAATTTTTTTAGTAAATTAACGTGTATTTCAAAAAAATGCCAAGAGAGAGAAAAACTGTTTGAAATTCAAGTTTCTGAATTGAGACGCCAATATCTCTGCCATCGTAGAATATATTTCATTTATTTATTTTTTGTATTTTAATCTTCTCAGTTAACTTACAAAAATTTATAAAAATTTTACCGTTCATATTTTGTTTATATTTAAATTATTCTTTTAAAAAGAGACCACAAAATGTAATCTTTTCCAAAAATATGGTGTTACAATATTTTTTTTTGGAAACAAAAATAGAAAAATTCAAATTTGCATTTTTGATTTTCAGGTGAGCTGTGAAGATTTTTATGGGTCCACAAGTCGAAGATTATTATAACTTGTTTTTTTTTAAAAATTACTTATGTCTATTGCTTAAACATTGTCCAACTTTTATTTTTGAATTCATTTAAGTATAATTTTAGAACAAAATATTTTGCTATTTTTAGGAGTTTTCCAAAAGAATCGTACTTTGATTTGTTTTTGAATAGATTTTCCATAATCCAACAGATAGCGACACAAATAAACCACTTATATGGTTAGACCGTTTTCAAGTGTTTGATATAAATACATAAACTTAGATGTTCATTCAAGACGGCGCAAATTTGAAGAGGTTTAATATCTTATCTTAATATCATCAAAATAACGTTGGTGTTGGAACCTCACAAGTAGTAACAGTAACATATATTTTGACATTCGAAATATTGTTTTGAAAGTTCAAGTTACGCCTCTCCATCACAATCAAAAATGTTAAACCTTTCTTTAATCAAAATAGTTATCATATCAAAAATATGATCAACGAACCAATCAACGGTCGAATGTTTGATAGCACTTGGATTGATAAGAAGTTTCACGGTTAGTTATGGTGTTCAGTGTTCACGCACGCACATTCGCTGCTATAAAAGCAGTGCAAAATATAGCAACTGGCATCAGTTTTTATTCACGTTCCAAACCGAATCAACTAATCCTAGCACTATGTTCAGCACAAAGATTTTCATTCTCCTGGCTTGCAGCTTGGCCATTGCTATGGCTACACCAGTTGATCAAGTAAGTATTTTCATTTTAACGACCTTAACCTCAATTCGTTATTAAAAAATTCCATTCATTAAAGGGAGTTATGACAGGTGGACCAGTTCAATTAACAGGTGACCGTATTAAAGAAGCCCAAAAAGAATTACAAATCACACTTGACCATTTGGCCTCTGGTGATGCTCCACACTACAAGTAATGAATAGATCTTCGCATTATTTTTGGTTTTTATAAATAACTTACTTCTCGTTTCCATAGAGTTTCTAAAGTTATCTCAGCCACAGTACAAGTTGTTTCCGGTGCTATGACCAAAATGAATGTTGATCTTGTCAACACTGAGGGTGAAGTTAGAAATTGCAATGTCTCTATCTGGGCGCGTCCTTGGTTGCCCAACGGTATTGAAACCACCATTGATTGTGCTGGACAAAAGACATTGGTGGAGAACCACAGTGCTTAGAAAAGATATTTGTGTTTGAAATTGTTGAATAAGAATTGTTGAAAAATTTTACTTTTTATTTTTAAATTTGATAAAGCTTATTAAAAAAGTTAAAAATTAAATACATAACTTAATTAAAGTCACTAACAAAAGTTTTTTTTTACTCTAACAGTTTTATGAATGGGAATATGATGGATTCAATTTGCGGTTGCGAATAATTGAAATTCATTTCCGTGAATGCGAATTTTTTAAAAGTGATATGTACTACTTATTTTCTAAGTAAAAAGCTGTTCAAGGCATTAAATTCAGGTTTTTAACTTCAAATTCAAACATTTACATATAAAAAAATTGTTTAAATATTAAATTTTTAAGACTTTGATGATTCTTTAGTTTGACTAAAATTATATATGGTTGCTAAAAATTTAGAAAAATTTCAAGTTTTTTTAAATTTAATTTAATTTTATTTTTGGATAGCACTCTAGATTTTCTGCAATAAACATTTTAAAATGAGCTACTAAAATGTAAGTTTGGTTTTCTATAATTAACATTTTAAAATGAGCTGGTAAAACGTTCGATTGATATTTTAAAATTAACATTTTAAAAAGAGGTTTTAATTGCCTCGATTTCCTACACGTAGTAAATGAAACTTAATCCTTTTTAACGAAGTTCAAGTTTAGCCGAGCTTGCTAGCGGTAGAGTTTTAATACTTAACCGTCCAGCGTTCAATCCCTGACGAAACGGGCAAGCATTTTATTATTTAAAATACATTTATTTTTGATATATTTCGAGGGTTTTTTTCTGACTAATGTGTTAATGAAACTATGTATTAGAAATAGAATTATTCAATTAATACATGTGACAGATACGCAGTCAGGATGCGCAGTTTTTATTTTTGTGTGACGTGGAACGGTTTTGAAAATATTATATTATTACTAGCTGGTACCCGACGCGTTGCTGCCGCCCTTGACCAATGCCTGTTTCAGTTTGCCAATAGAAGAACCAACAAATAGTAACTATTCTCTGAGTTTCAATACTCTGTGATCCAAAGCTGTGATTCCAAAGCTATTAAATATAAAAAATTGTCTTTTATAGGCAGAGCTGCACCCCTTGTCCAATACCCGTTCTAGTTTTCGAGTATTTCCGACTATTAGGATATCACCAAAGCGATTCAATTTCAAAAATGTGTCTATGGGTGGAGACACAACCCTTGTACAATGTCTTGTTTCCAGTAGCAGGACATTTACAAATAGTAGCTCCATTTTGAGTTAAAATTCACTGTGACTTTTATTTGCATAGCTTTTCTGAATCGAAAATTTTATTTGTATGGGTAGAGCCATGCCCCGTTTTCCAATGCCCGCATCTGTTACATAATTACAAGACCTGGCCAATCAGTTACTTCATACTGAGTTTTATTGTTATACGACATTTAGTTCTAAATGTATTCGATATAAAAAAATTTAATTGTTTGGGTAGTGCCATGCACCCTTTTCCAAAGATCGCTCAAATTTGACATTCGAAGGGCACGACTAAGTAGTAAGTTCGTACCGAGATTCATTGATGTACGATTTAAAGAAGAAAGTAAAACTGAAAATTTGATTTCTTGAAAAAGTGCCACGCCCCTCGTGGGTAGGAGGGTGAAAAATACTTTACGACCTATTCTCATATCTACCAAATATACAAAAAAAAAATTCATTACAATCTGTCCAGCCGTTTCGGAGGAGTTTGTACACTAACACCGTGACATTAAGGAAATGAAAATAAGGTTAATGCTTTTGAATGGAAGGACACCGGTTGGAACGAAGGCAAAGTCGGAAAATAATATTTATTTTGTGCTAGTTGTACAAAAGGGTTCTCTAAGGACACTCTTGATTCTATAATAATGCCATTCTTGTATGGTGGTCAACCCACAGGTTGTATAAAGGGGGTAAGTATGTGGTAGAAAAATGTTGGCGATAATAAATATAATACACTTTCAGCGTACTCAACAGTTGGCAACTGTTACGTCAAAACTCGATGCACATAAATAAGAAGTTGCGCATTAAAATGCATTAAAAAATATAAAATTTTTTTTTGTCGGCAAAAATTTCCATTTGTATTTAATACAAACTCTTCAGATAAATGGACCAGATTTAGAATAGTTCTGAACAAGTTCCAAAAGGGGCCAGTACTGGCCCACTTTAATACCCTTTTACATTGAACAAACTGACGCTTTTTACGGGTTGATGTCATAGGAAAAGATAATTGTCCCCATAATCATCCCTTTTTCCTTATATCTGTCCTAGTTCCATTATGAATAGTTCTAAACTGGTCCGTTTATTATTATTAGCCTTATTTCGAATACGGGTTCGTACAATAGAACTTATTAAATTATGGTATATAGTTTTACCTTTATATTTACCACTTAATCATTTTCATCGAAAATGTTAGCAAAAGTTCAAAGAAGTGTGGAATCTAAATGAAGAAATGAGCCACAACACGTTTTAAACATGTATATTTTTTTAATTTTGTTTGTGCCTGCTGACAAGAAAAACAAAGAATATAAAAATAAATTCAAACTGTTCTATTCTGAGCGTCTTTTGTACTAGTTCGAAACTTACTCCAATTTCACTAGAAATAAACTAGTTGGTTTTTCCAATTGTCTCCAAAATAACTGCTGGGAAGCTTGACATTTCATCAAGTTGACAACTTTTTTGAGACTTCAATACCAATAACAACGCTTCCCGATGTGTCGCTATCACAACAGTTGACACAGCTTAATGTGGCCAACGCATATAACAACGAACAGCTGTTTTTGACAGAAACTCATTTACTTGTAGATGAGAAAATCAACACTTTTCAATACAACCATGGAGTTATTTTACCATGGGTCGACATTAAAAATAAAATTTTATATTCTATGAGCAGCAAAATGTATGAAAAAAATTATTGGTCCAAAATACATTGTAGTGCTCAGTCTGCGTGAGCAGTAACCCAGTAGACAATGACATCGCTGCTAGCAGGCCTTCCTGTGGATTTTATAGTACTGCCGCACTCATATACAATTACACTTTCTTTTTTATATGAAGTGGGAAAATTTCGCAGGCCTTCCGCTCCGATAGCTCAAAAGAGGCGTGATAGAAGCACTTCTTTAGAATGGCTAAAAGTAGGGGTAAACAAAAAGTGTTGAAAAAATATTTTTTTCATTTACACCTTTTTCTATTTATTTGTATATTCTATGATTTTATCTTCTCTACTATGTTTTTTTAAGTTAGATTAATATCAATCTATAATCTTTGATATAGCAGTTAGAAGGGCTATATTTGTCATATTTTTAAACTGATATATATTCTAACTTTTAACGAAAAAGTTGCCCTGAAGTATATGAAAAGTCAGTCTTTGTAGGGAAAACAAATTTGTTGTGCTGCCTTTTGTGCAGAAAAAGAAGGCCTTAAAGAAGTGCTCATAAGAGCAGCGAGGAACGGATGTGTTTAGTCTTCAAAAGTAGCAGTCAATGCAGGCCTTCGTATGAAGAGCGCTGGTTTAATTGCCTATTGGGAAGTCATTCAAAAATACACTCTAGTGATCCGTCTACGTGAAACCAGTTTTTTTTTTATACATGAACATTGTTTGATTGTATTAGTTTCGAAAATTTTCTGAACTGTGAGAGTTCTCAAAGAATTAAACTAGTAAGGTATATCTTCGACTTGGCCGAAGTTAAAATACCCCCACGTCTGATTCGTAAGTGTAAAACAATCTTAAATTGTAGCTTTTTTGATGAAATTTGAAAAGTTTTTACTATTTTCAGACGTCTAAAATACATACATATGAAATTGTTTTCCTGCAGCTTAAAGATGTGCCTTTTTATAAAGTTTTCAATCTGGGGTTGTATGGGAGGTGGGCGTGTTCGTGAATGGATGACGCCCATTTTTCTAATACCTAATTTTATTTTTTTAGCTTCGACAGAGGCCTCTTTACATAGATTTCAATTTTAGGTTTGTATAGGAGGAGGGCGTGTTAGTGGGTGGATGACACCCATTTTTCTAACACACTTTAGTTTTAACATAATAATCAAATTTTACTTTTGATTATAAATAAATATCAATAATGAATAAATATCAATAAATAAAGGGTGATTTTTTAAGAGCTTGAAAACTTTTTTTTTAAAAAAAATGCATAAAATTTGCAAAATCTCATCGGTTCTTTATTTGAAACGTTAGATTGGTCCATGACATTTACTTTTTGAAGATAATTTCATTTAAATGTTGACCGCGGCTCCGTCTTAGGTGGTCCATTCGGAAAGTCCAATTTTGGGAAACTTTTTCGAGCATTTCGGCCGGAATAGCCCGAATTTCTTCGGAAATGTTGTCAAATGTTGTGAATCGTGTTGTTGTTGTCAGATGGGGCTACGTCAAGTCTAAAGTCTACAGAAATAAGCCAGCAACTATTCCAGCTTTGGAAGACAACATTTCCGAAGAAATTCGGGCTATACCGGCCGAAATGCTCGAAAAAGTTGCCCAAAATTGGACTTTCCGAATGGACCACCTAAGACGCAGCCGCGGTCAACATTTAAATGAAATTATCTTCAAAAAGTAAATGTCATGGACCAATCTAACGTTTCAAATAAAGAACCGATGAGATTTTGTAAATTTTATGCGTTTTTTTTAAAAAAAAAGTTATCAAGCTCTTAAAAAACCACCCTTTATAATAAATATCAAATTTTACTTTTGTACACTGAGAAAAAAAACATACTTTAAAATTAAACAAAAATTTTTAAAATATAAATTTAACGCCTTTGCGTTTCTACAAAAAAAAAATTTAAAACAATTGTGTTTAAATTTCAACTATACACTTCTTTCAATTTTTTTCATTCATTATTTCTTTGAAACTTTTTTTGGCATTTTTTGAATTTTCATTGGTTTGAAAAATATCGAACATAAAATAAAATAAAAACTAATTCAGTTTTTCAATATTGAAATATTTAAAATGCAAACTTCATTGAAAGGAGTTGAGATTCGGTATTCGGAGGGTCCCAAGGGTCGCTGATTACGAATCTGTCATCAAAAACTCGAAAATATTTAAAAAATGGCATCGAAAAAATTATGCTTAAAAACATTTGTTTTAAATTTAAAAATTTTTGTTTTAAATTTGTTTTCTTATTTAAAAACATTGTTTTAAAAACAAAAACCCTTGTTTTAAATTTAACTTTAAGAACAGTTGTGTTTAATTTAAATGAATTTGTTTCAAGCTCTATTTCAAAAACAAATTCGTTTAAAATGAACACAATTTCATTTAATTTTAACACATATTTCCCTCAGTATAGCTTTGATAAAAACCTATTTATATAGTTTTCAATTTTGGGGTTATATGGGAGGTGGGCGTGTTAGTGGGTGGATGACGCCCATTTTTCTTACACACCTTAGTTTTAGTATAAAATGAATAAATACCTAATTTTTTGTATTTAGCTTCCACAGAAGCCTTTTTATATAGTTTTCAATTTTGGGGTTGTATGGGAGGTGGGCGTGTTAGTGGGTGGATGACGCCCATTTTTCTTACACACCTCAGTTTTGACATAGAATATACAAATACCGAGTTTCAGTATTGTAGCTTAAATATTAGCCTCTTTATAGAGTTTTCATTATTGAGGTTGTATGGGAGGTGGGCGTGGTTTTCATCCGATCAAGCCCATTCTCGAACGTGATCTTCGCTTTTAAAAAAAAAACTTAAATATGAAGTTTCATTACGATAGCTTGAAAATTACGGCTGTGATCGTGTCGACAGACGGACAAACGGACAGACAGACGGACATGGCTAAATCAACTCGGGAGGTGATGCTGATCAAGAATATATATACTTTTCTATACCAACCACGCCTCCTTCTGGGCGTTACACACGTCGTGACAAAATTAATATACCCCTTACTCAGTACGCGTGGGGGTATAAAAATTTGCGCTTGTTAATGTGTGCGTGTCAGTGAATCGTCACTACAGCTTTTTCGGTGAGTGAAATTTCACGCACCTGACGTCACCTGCCTCACTTCTCTTGCCTTAGAAAACCGGTTTCCAGCAGACTGGGCAAAACAGTGTATTTTGGGAAATTGTATATTCCTAAATTTTATTGTTCACAGCAACTGCGCTGCGGAAGTTCTGAATCTTATATTTCAAAATCAACCAATCAAAATCGAAAACAAAAATTGTATCAGAAAATAATTTATCAGCCGAGATTTCACTTCACAATTTATTTCTTAAGAAAATAATTTATATTTAAATATATTGTACAAAAAAGGATTTAAGGCTTCGGCTGTGATAACCTGCGACGCAAAACAGATATCGTAATAATACAATAAAATTTATTCCCTGCACTAGTCCTTATGAACTTGTCCCTGGACTAGTCCTTATGAAATTGTCCCTGGACTAGTCTTTTAGAACTAGTCTCTGGACAAGTCCGCATGAATCAGTCTCTAAACTAGTCTCTGAACCAGTCTCTGAACTAGACTCATGAACCAGACTCATGAACCAGTCTCTGAACTGGTTCTTGGCCTAGTCCTCATGAACTAGTTCCTAGAATTGTCCTTATGAACTAGTCCCTGTACTAGTCTTTATGAACTAGTCTCTAGACTTGTTCTTATGAACTAGTCCCTGGACTAGTCCTTATGAACTAGTTTCTAGACTTGTTCTTATGAACTTGTCCTTATGTGAAAGGCTGTGAGAGGCTGACTGAGAGGTTAAAAAAAAATTAGTTAGAAACAAAATTGAAGTTTTGAATTCAAAATTCTATGTTTATAAAGGTGGTTGAATCTTAAGGGCCGATGTTGAATGTGAAGCAAACTTAAACGTCAAGTTTTTGGCGGCATCATCGGGCCGTATTTTTTCCAAAATGAGGCCGGTTAGGCAGTAACTGTGAATGGTGTTCGCTATCGTGAGATGATAACGAACTATTTATGGCCTGAATTGGTAGATATGGATGTGGAAAATATGTGGTTTCAACATGACGGTAGCACTTGCCACACAGCTAACGAAACAATGGCTTTTTTGTGCGACAAATTCAATGGCCGTGGTGGCGATGTCAATTGGTGGCCGCTAAGATCATATGATTTGATACCGTCTTTGGGGTTATTTGAAAGAAAAGGTGTACGTCGATAAGCCAGCAACAATACAAGAGCTAAAGGATGAGATAATTCGGCCTATTATCGGCATAGCATCGTGAATATCTTTAAAGAAACAAAATTTTCATGAGCAAAATATGTGCATTTTTTTGTATAACTTTTATTTAAAACTTAGTTAATCAACTTAAAATGCTTTAAAAATATAAAACTAACATCTTGTTCTGCAATTCTTATTTCAAAGAAAAATGCTTGATTAAATTTAATGACTCTCCCTCAAAGTCTTTTGGCCAGCACATTCAATGGTAGTTTGAGTTCCATAGGGTCGTCCATGAACCAACCATGGACGGGACCACATCGAGACATTACAATTGCTTACTGTACCAGCAGCGTCGACAAGATCTACATTCATCTTGACGAAAGCACCGGAAACAATTTGTACCGAGGCTGAGATAACTTTGGAAATTCTGTGTATTAAATAATAAAAAATAAAATAAAAATATTCCTTTCAAATTCTTTGAATTACTTGAAGTGTGGACCATCACCAGCGGCCAAATGGTTGAGTGAGACTTCTAACTCTTTTTGGACTTCCTCAATTTGTTCACCTGTTAGTTGAACCGTGGCTCCAGGCATTTCTCCCTTTAAGAAGTAAAATAATAATTTTATAAAGAAAATGGTTACTTTTAGCAAAACTCTTACGTCATCAACTGGTGTTGCCATAGCAATGGCCAAGCTGCAAGCCAGGAGAATGAAAATCTTTGTGCTGAACATGGTGTTGGAATAAGTTCAATCGGTTTGAAACGTAATTAATAACTGATGTTAGTCGCAGTATTTTGCACAGCTTTTATACCGGCAAGTGTCTGTCTGTGACTTTTGTGAATATCCTAAGAAACCGTGAAACTACGCAACATTCATATAAGATTATAATACTAGATTAAAATAATATGAGATTTTGATATTGCTTCTTTATTAATGACTAGACTAAACTATTTTGATACTTTCAAGAAAAATTTCCACTCTTTCAAGTGCAAATGGGCAAAAAATATTTTATTCAACACTTTAGTTTGCATAAACTTTGATCTGTTTTGAAAACAAGTACAAAGAACAGGTGCAAAAATAGATTTATTGAAAAATCAGTTGGTTGCAACATGTGTTCGATTTATATACAATCAGTTGTTTACTCCAGATTTATGAAAAGTGAAGTGTTTTAATATCTTATCACAAAGTCTAGAAATGAAAATGACGTAGAGGTGGAAACAATGCAAGTGACAACAGTAGCATTTATAAATAAGTTATTAAGAGCAGAAGTGTTTCTAATGATATTTAAAGGCTTACTCAAACGATCAACTATTTCAAAAGTCATTATCTTAAAATCTTACTTTTCTGTATTATAATTTGTTATTTGCAGATAATTAGAAATAAAACGATAACTGAAGCCAATCAATGGTCGAGTGTTATCAACATATTGTTTACCAAGAATGCTGCTGTTTTACTGTCACGGACGCACACTAGTTAGTATAAAACCTGTGCAAAATACTGCGACAGTCATCAGCTATTATTCACGTTCCAAACCGAATTAACTAATCCTAGCACAATGTTCAGCACAAAGATCTTCATTCTCCTGGCATGCAGCTTGGCCATTGCTATGGCTACACCAGTCGATAACGTAAGTATTATGAAGACAAATTAATTAATAACTTATAAAAATTTCTGACAATTTTAGGAACATATGCCCGGTGGTGTGCGCCAATTAACTGGTGAAGAGATCATGACATTACAAAAAGAGTTACAAGTCACACTTAACCAATTGGCCACTGGCGATGCTCCACACTATGAGTAATAAATAATGTTTTGTTTTATTGCTGTTTGCTGTACCTAATTTTTAACATTTATAGAATTTCCAAAATTATCTCGGCTACAAAACAAGTTGTTGCCGGTACAATGACCAGGATGAATGTGGATCTTGACAATACTTTAGATGGTGCAGTTAATAATTGCAATATTGCTATCTGGTCTCGTCCATGGATGCCAAATGGTATTGAAACCACCATTGATTGTGCTGGTCAAAAGACATTGATTGAAAGCCACAGTGCTTAGAAAAGGAATTCGTGTTTGAAGCAGTGCAATAAAAATGAACACAGAATTTTTGCAAAAATTATAATTTTATTATTAAAAATGCATTAACGTGCAGAAATATAATTACAAAAAAAAAGGTATAACAGTTTAAGTCATCTTTTAGGATTTCAGGAGAACATTATAGAGATTAAAATTCCTATCTAAAATCAAGGAACCCTGACTTTTGCTATATAGACTTAATGGCCTCAAAAACTTAATTTTCAAGATACAACCATGCACATTTGTGTACCTTTTTTTAGCTTTGAACCAAGGATTTCAGGTGTCAAACCTATTCAAACCTATTCTGCCTCGGTTCGGAAATGGGGAGATAGATAAGCTTTTGAGAAAGTGAAATCAAGAGAAACAATTTTAGAATGCTGTGTGTGTGGCGGAGCGCTATATCAACATACGAATTTGAATCTGAGGCAAGTGTTATGCCTTTATCTCAGTCAATTCGAGTTATTATGCAATCTCATTCCACAAACATCTCTTCCACCAACTACAACTTCCAAAGTCGTATATATTGATTAATTTTTAATTTCTGTTGATTAGAAGTGAGGAAAGAATTAAAGAAAGGTTAAAGCGTAGGACGATGGCTAGACCGGGATTCGAACCCGGAACCTCTGGGCTGGCAGTCAAGCACGCTAACCACTCGACTACCGCGGTCCATCGGTATTTTTTTGCAAGGAATGCAATGAAAGTAATAATGTAACTTTTTTCTAACTAGACTTAAGCGGTTATTCTTTGTCGATACAGAATTATTTATTGGCTTCTGAAGGCCTGAAATAAATCAATTTCAAATTTGACTTATTCAACATCCTACTGAGAAACATAACTGGGAAATATATTTTTGCAATATTTTAAAAGATGAACTCGTTCATTCAAGAATAATTATTTATTTTTGAAGTAGAATTTCGTTTTAAAGCGCGGTCTTTATGGGAATTTAAAAAAAAAATTTTTAAAGATCATGCAATGGTTTTGCTCACTATTTGGAGTACACCTACAGCTTTTAATATTCATCGTACAAATAAATCATGGATTTTGTCGTCTTTGTATTTTGTCACTTCTTTACTTTTAAAGTAAAAATAAAATATGTGACCCAAATTGAATATAATAGTGATCAAAATCTGTAAAAAGTGATAAAAACAATCTAACAATTACAAAAAATTATAGAGTTTTCCATATTTTTTTAGCACTTCTTTATTATACTGCTTTAGTTTTTGAGTTATAGGCAAAAACATGAAAATCAGTTCTTTTCGTAATAATTTTGCTTTAACCATTATATTGATCTATCGATTTGTATTACTATGACAAGTTTCAATAAAGAAATACTTGACCTTTTAATTTTTGCACATTTAATAACAATATCTTTGGCAGTTTCGAAGATATCGACGTTCAGAGTCGAAAAAATGTCACAATTTTACGTAGGCTGCTCTTTTGAAACCCTGTATCTTTGATATTTTTCAACGAATTTAGAAAAACTTTTTTTTTACTTGACAGAAAATCTCTGAAATTTGAATAAAGATTTTAGTTATTTGTATTATCTTGCATATTTTCAAAAAAAATTGAAAAAGCAAACATTGCTGATGGAGAAAAACGGAGTCCATATTTGAAAATAGCAGCCAAAATTAATTCGGAATTGTTGATCGCGATCTCTGCACCCTTTATAAAGTTAAATGTTGTTACTCTGTGCTATTATTATTTATTTTTACACTTAAAATTACAAGTTGTCCGTAAACACAGGATAAGAAGAAGGAGATGAGATAATTGCATGAAACTTGGTACACATGTTCACATGGACCCAAGAATATGCACTACTGAATATTTTTGGAATCCGCTTACGGACACGCCCACCTCACTTACAACTAAAATATTAATATAAAATAAAATATAAATATAAAATAGAAATATATATTAAAATAGAAATGGATATATTTTGTTCAAAAACTAATGGCGTTTTCGTTTCTACCAAAAAATGTTGCCTTTTCATTGCCCTTCCCTTTTTTCGTGTTCGATTCTAAAATAAGTGCAAACGGGTGAGTAAATTTTGTGTTCGTTTCTTAAAATGTCACACTCACAGAGGGCAAAAAAGGCGCATTTTCTACCGTGCAAACTTTCTCAGGGTAGATGATTGCCCTGCATATCAGCTGTTTTTAAAACGACAATATTATGACATGCGTGCGTTAGACAAGGATGGTTATATTCGTTTATTTAAGTTGACATTTTTCGAGTAGGCAAAAACATGCACTTTTACAGGGTTGCGGGCAACATTGAAAACATTTTGCACTGCGACAGGGCAACATTTTTTGTTAGAAACGAAAACGCCATAAGTCCGATAACAAATACGCCCACTTCCCATACAACCCACAACATTGAAAATACCATAAAAAGGTTTAAAAATGTGCGTCGCCCGCCCACGAACTCGCTCCTCGATATTGAAAATATCATAAAAAGGTTTATATATGATCTACAGCGATTAAACTTGGCATAAGTCACTGAAGTGTTATACGCTGAACTAAGTCAATATGTTCGTTGAGCTCGTACAGTTCGTGGTTCATTCGAATGCGATAGAAGTCGCCAACTAGAATGGGACCAAAGATTTTGATAAAATGATAAAATTAAAGAGATCGCATGATATTGAAGATTTCGGAGAGATAATTTTTTACCTTTACGGAGCAACATGTATTTCTCAATGTCTATCTCGAAATTGAAAAATCAGATCTACGGCGGAATTGTCAGTGGCTTGGTTCAATCTTTCATACAATACGCTCGACTAATACATTGATAGTTGGCGCAGGTTGTCGGGTCTCCTTTCTGATATAGGAAAAATCACACTGTGGTTCTAATCGTTCGGCATGCTTTCTGCTAGCCATATTCTGCTTATGAGTTGATGCATATACCTTATCAATTCATCGCCGCCGGAGGTGATTGAATCTGGTGCTATTAACTACCATCTTTCGCGCCGCGGTAAAGTCAATCAGTCTTAGACCGTTGTTCGAAGTGGTTTCGTGGCGACTGACAGTGGAGCCAAAGATACCTTTTCTTCCAACCTTCAAGTTATAATCGCCAACGATTTTTTCACGTCGTGGGTCAAATCTTGGCTGAATCGTGTCAAAACTGCTCATCCAAACGTAAAAATTTTATTGGGCTTAATTTGATAGGCTTGCTTCTTGGCACATATTTTTAGATTCGAAGATCATGACCCTTCATTTCCCAACGTCATATACTTTTTGTATGGAACTGCTATACGAGGATATTATTCCCTTTTCACTTCCTTGGCCAGTCAAGAAGTATTTAGGCTAGAATCGTCGTAGCTTCTTATGACTATGAAAGTGATATATGGTTTTTTTTTGCTGTTGTTATGCTTTGTTTTAATTTTGTATTATTTTTCTTTTTTCTTTTTTTTATACACATTAGTCCATGACCTGAAGTAAGGACCAGAGACCTGCAGCGAGTGGTTATATATAGAGTTGACTCGAGTATATACGCATGATTTCATGTGCTGCCACTCATCCATACGCATAAAAAATGTTGTGATACTTACAGTGGCGTAGAGAGGGGGGGGGGAAGAGGGTGTCATCATGCCCCGGGCGCCACTCGCAGATGGGCGCCAAATCATTCTCAAGACAAATAAAAATTTGCAAAAAAATTTGTTTTAATTAATTAATTCAATAATTAAGTTAGCCAACTGTAGGGTGCAATGCTATGCTGCCCTTAAGCTGCCCTTATGTCAAATTACATATCTGACGTTCAACAAAGAATAATAGAAAAAAATAATGAGGCAACATTTGTAAATTGTGATAACCACACATTAAATTTAGTAGGAGTTACTACAGCTAACTAAGATTCAATCTTTGTAACATGTTTTGGAATAATTGATAACATACGTCTCTTTTTTTCACGTTCAACATTACGATGGAAATTGTTAAAAAATCTGTTAAAGAATCTGTAACACGATGGAGCGCCAGAGCGCAAGCAGTTAGCGTTTCAAGGGACTGGAAGAAAACGTAGAACTATAAGATAAATTAGCAGGTGAATATACTGCCACAAGTGGTACCAGAAATGCTGCAATCTTTATCTTAAACCAAATTTAAATATCATAAATTTAGTCCATTTCTGGCATGAACTCTAAGAGAATTGATCGTGTGCAGCTCAGATTACAAGATCCTAAAATTAAGTTTAAAGAAGCGTTCCATGATCTCAAATTATTAGCGACTAAACTTGCAGAAATTTGTAACGAGATATGTGAAAAAGTTTTCGAAAAGGCTAAAAATCTTTGTAAAAAATGGGGAATCGATGCAACAAACCGTATAAAATGTCGCCGACAAATGAGCGGAGAATTGACTGGAGATATCGCTTTTCCACAGAAAGCGAAAAAAACTGGCGTTATAAAAAGCGTTCTTGATCGTCTGCATCAGGAAATAAGTTTAAAATTTACACGACTAAGGGACCTTAATTCCAAATTTTGGTATTTACTGGACGTTGAAAATTTATTAAGTAAGAATAATCCGTACAACGATCTTGAAAAGAATTGTAAAAATTTGGGTGAGTTTTATAATACAGATTTAAATGAATTAGAACTTCCATTTAAAGAAGAAGATGTTTTTCCAAACCTGAGAGTAGCACATCAAATACTTATTATTATTTCAGTATCAATGTATCAATCAGTGTAAAATTGAATAAAATATGTAAAATACAGTACAATGTCGAATTTAAGCGTCTTCACTCAAATGCATCTCCTGACCGTATTTTTGCACGCTTTTCTTTTGGCGGTAGCTTATATTTTCCACTAAAAATGAAAATTGTTTTCAATTTTTTATGAATTATGATAGCGCAAAAACTACTCATCCAAATGTAAAAATTTGTTGAACAAACATGAAGAAAATTAGAAATTTTATTCGGCTTGGCGTGATTATTAATATTGAACAAGAAGTGTACAAGATATATTTCCACATATGAGACTATATTTGAAAAAAGTGAGAAGAACTTTCAAAATCTTATAAAACATATAAAATTTTTAAAAAACACGTTAATCCTAGTACTCTGTCCGTTTGCGTGAAATTTCACTCGCAATATTCATTTTTTTGTTGCGTGAAAATTCTGACAAATATTTTGTTGTGAAGAAATTGAAAAATTTGAGAAAATCATGCTTTACCCTTCAAAATGACCAGTCTTATTCATACAAAAATTCAATATATCTTTAGTTCGTGTTTGTAAGAGTAGAATAGAGTTAAAATAAAGAATTTAACATGATCAGTTCGATGCAATTGATGTCAAAATTAAATATATTAAACTTTACTTAATTGAAATAAAAAAATGTAAACTTTATTATTTCAGTTAGCGAGTTTTTAAGCAAGCAACCTTTAAGCAATCTTTAACGAAGTGTCAAAGCTATAAACATTGCTAGCAAAGATGTTATGGATACGAGTTAACAGGATAGGTAGTCAACGGCCAGTTAACGATAACCACAAGTTTCTTTAATGCATTTGTGAATTCTACTGATGTTGATGCTTCACGAAAAAATAATTTAAAAGTGAAGTGGCTGAAAACTTGGAAAAAAATTAGACCAGCATCACTGAACAATCCAAAAGAATCAAAGCTGTAGTTGCTACCAGAACTGCTATTATCTTTAGACTTTCATTCTTCATTCGTTAACCAACGTTCTGTTCTCTTCATATCCTTTTATTTTTTCGGCTAATGATAGTCCTATTTCTGATGTTTGAACCACTTCTTTTTTATTAAAACCAATTTAGAAATATATTAATAAACTTTAAAATGACTTGGTAACATCTCGATGTTACTCGATCTTTGTACTCGTACAACTAACATTTGTCAAAAGTACCCCAATCAAAAATGTCAAATGTACCCAAATGCTCTCGGCTTATTGTTTTTTAAATTTTTTTTAGTTTATATTTAGTTTTATTGAAATTCACTTATATTTTCAAAAACATTTTTTTGCGATTTTCGAGTTAAAAGACCCTAAATCTATAGCAAAATATAATGAACTGTCGTGTACAGAACCTCTTTCTGATTTTGACGCATAGTATTATTTGTATTAATGTAATTTAATAAGTGTATTATAATTATTTGTACTGAACTTTAAAAAATATATATAATATATCATAATTTTTTTCATTATTTCCTTGGGGGTGCCAAAAAATTGTTTTGCCCCGGGCGCCAGTAAAGCTCGCTACGTCACTGGATACTTACAGCTCGCAGCTTATTTTTAATGTTTTGAATATGCTTCATACTTTGACTCGCTGACATACGTAGCCGGTATGATCATGACTTTCTACCGATAAGTTGCATACAACTGAATGTGAACATGTTCGAGTGAGAATATAAATATATATACCAGAACTTCAAAGGAACGAGTTGTTTCAGGATTGCCATCTTCGACAATTTTTTTTTTTTTTTTTTTGGATTCACCAAAGGAGTGAGAAAATCTCATAAATACGTATAGCCCGTACTATACGCATGCACGACTTACATTCTAAAATCTATCCGGATCAACCGGAACAGACAGAATGCACCTACGTACTAAAACACACACCCAGTTGGCGACGTATGAATTTCCACTAAGCACATTAACTGGCTTTTCAGCGGAACTTAAACATTTTATACAAAAACACGAATTTATTAAGAATATTCTAATTTAAAAAAGTAAACAACATCAAATAAGTAGTAAACTTTACATATAACTCTAAAACAAAGAGACCAAAGTAACTATAAATAATATGACTATTAGTAAGTTTGCGGCCACTATCCAACCCAAGATCCTACGTGGAAAAGAGATTAAACTCTTAAACACCAAACCAATTCCAAATATAACGCAGATATATACGTGTAAATGTGTACAAACATATATGTGTATATATGTATATACGGGTCACTATGTAATTTTGGAACACCGTGCTAATGTTATTAATTGGATATGTATTTGGGCCAACGCAGGCATAAACTTACATGGAAAAGAGATAAAATCTTGCGCACCAAACTAAATAACTAATAGGTCAAATGAATAAGAAAAATTTAAAATTTTTTTTTTTGATTAAAAACAAACAAGTTTAAGCATACATATCATATTCGATGGTGTTTACTTCATCAAACGCAATATTATAAAGGAAAAACAAATGAAACGGTCTCGAATATATGGAATTACTTCAGCCAACATTTTAACAGAATATAACACTATTATTAACCGAGTTAATGTTTGAAACAAAATTCTAAAATGTATCAATTATTTAAATGTAAAATCATTTTCCGTTTCAAGGCATCCACCGAATCACAAAAATTAATTAAGCTGTAGCTATTGTTGAAATCACTACACATACATCGTAAAGGGTCACGAAGGGCAAAATTTGAAGTGCACTGGCCAGTGGCGTAGCGAGGGGGGGGCAGGGGGTGTCATCATGCCCCGGGCGCCACTCGCAGAGGGGCGCCAAATCGTTCTCGAGACAAAAAAAAATTGGCAACAAAATTTGTTTTAATTAATTAATTCAATAATTCATTTGTAAATTGTGATAACCACACATTAAATTTAGTAGGAGTTATTACAGCTAACTAATATTCAATCCTTGTAACATGTTTTGAAATAATTGATAACGTACGTCTCTTTTTCTCACGTTCAACATTACGATGGAAATTGTTAAAAAATGCTTTAAAAAAGCTGTTAAACGTGAATCTGTATCACGATGGAGCGCCAAAGCGCAAGCAGTTAGCGTTGTTGTCGAGGGACTGGAAGAATACGTAGAGCTATTAGAAAAATTAGCAGATAAAAATACTGCCACAAGTGGTACCATAAATGCTGCAATCTTTATCTTAAACCAAATTTAAATATCATAACTTTAGTCCATTTCTGGCATGAACTCTAAGAGAATTGATCGTGTGCAGCTCAGATTACAAGGTCCTAAAATTATGTGTACAGAAGCGTTAATGATCTCAAATTATTGGCGACTGAACTTGCAGAAATTCGTAACGATATTTGTGAAAAAGTAATCGAAAAGGCTAAAAATCTTTGTAACAAATGGGGAATCGATACAACAATCCGTATTTTTGCACGCATTTCTTTCGGCGATAGCTTATATTCTCCACTAAAAATGAAAATAGTTTTCGATTTTTTATGAATGATGATAACGCAAAAACTACTCATCCAAATGCAAAAATTTGTTGAACAAACATGAAGATAATTAGAAATTTTTTTCGGCTTAGCTTGATTATTAATATTGAACAAGAAGTGTACAAGATATATTTAAAGATATGCGACTTTATTTGAAAAAAGCGAGAAAAACTTTAAAAATCTTATAAATCTTATAAAATCTTTAAAAAACACGTAAATCCTAGTACTCTGTCCGTTTGCGTGAAATTTCACTCGCAACATTCATTTTTTTCTTGCGTGAAAATTCTGACAAATATTTTGTTGTGAAGAAATTGAAAAATTTGAGAAAGTCATGCTTTACTTCTCAAAATAGAAATAAATAAATAAATTTAAATAAAAAATAACAAAAACAACTGCTACTTTTCACTTCAAAATAAATAGGCAGTTCAATTAAATTATCGTGGAAAAATGTTGCGAGTATTTTTCAGAGCGGAACAGAGTAATATTTTGACGGACACGTGAAAAATATCATCATACAAAAATTCAATATATCTTTAGTTCGTGTTTGAGAGTAGAATAGAGTTAAACTATCGAATGTAACATGATCAGTTCGATACAATTGATGTCAAAATTAAATATAGTAAAATTCACTCAATTGATATAAAAAATATAAACTTTATTATTTCAGTTAGCGAGTAGTAAAGCAAGCAACAGTTATTTTTATCGAACTGTCAAATTTAGGAATAAACATTTGCTGGCATAGATGTTATGGATACGAGTAAACAAGTTAGGTAGTTAAGGGCCATTAAACGATAACCGCAAGTTTCTTTAAAGCGTTTGGGAATTCTACTAATGTTGATGCTCTACGAAAAAAATAATTTAAAAGTGAATTGGCTGAATACTTGGAAAAAAATTAGACCAGCATCACTGAACAACCCAAAAGAATCAATGCTGTAGTTCTTACCAGAGTTGCTATTATCTTTAGACTTTTATTTCTTCAGCTAATGATAGTCCTATTTCTGATATTTGAACCACTTCTTTTTTATTAAAACCAATTTAGAAATATATTAAAAAATTCTTAAATGAATTGGTAACATCTCGATGCTACTCAATCTTTGTACTCGTACAACTAATATTTGTCAAAAGTACCCCAATCAAAAATATCAAATGTACCCAAATGCCCTCGGCTTATTTGTTTTAAATTTTTTTAGTTTATATTTAGTTTTGTTGAAATTCACTTATATGTTCAATAACATAAATAGTTTTTACCTTTTGTAAAACGTACTTTGATTAACTTTTATAACTCAGTCAAGAAGTCCTTACACAACAGTTCCGGAAAATAACAGTTACGCGAGCAAAAACGCAAAAACTTTTCTATTACTTTTCTTTATGTAATGCAAGAATCGTCGAACTTCGTCACGATTACTGAAATACAATGATGCAAAATTTATAAAACAAATTATTGAAAAATAACGGTTCGTTCATACCGAAAACGTCTCAGTCAAATGTGCCCCAAAGTCAAGGGTACCACAGTTTATCCTACTAGGCTTAACTATAAAAACTTTTTTTGCGATTTTCGTGTTGAGAGACCCTAAATCTATAACAAAATATAATGAACTGTCGTGTACAGAACCTTTTTCTGATTTAGACGCATAGTGTTATTTGTATTATTTATATGTTATATATAAATATATCATATATTTTTGCATTATTTCTTTGGGGGCGCAAAAAAATTGTTTGCCCCGGGCGCCAGTTATGCTCGCTACGCCACTGGCACTGGCTCACCTTAAAAAGCACAAAATGTCTAGATCCTCTTCTTGAGATGTTAAAGTTAAGAGATGAGAAAATATATTGGGAGTCAATTTCACCACAAAGTAATTTATATAGGAAGGTGACATTAAGCACCATCCGGGTTTCATACGAAGGAAGAATAATATCTGGGTTCCAACGATGATGACGTAAGGCAAAAAGTAAAAACTGTTTTTGAACCGACTCTATTGCATCAATGTGGACGTGATATTGAGGGTTCCATACTACGGAAGCATATTCAAGAATAGGTCTTACGAGAGATATATATAGTAATTTAGTTGTGAAGGCATCATTGAATTCTTTCGCCCATCTTTTAATGAAACCAAGAACACCTCTAGCCTTATTTACAGCCAAATTTACGTGGAGATTGAAGCAAAGTTTTGGATCCAAAATTACACCAAGATCAACAAAACTATAAACAATTTCTAAATGGATGTTATTTATAGTGTAATTTGTGCTATGAGCAGTTCTACGTGAGAAGGTCATTGATTTGCATTTTTTTAAGTTAAGGTTTAATAGGTTGAAGTTACACCAATCCACTAGTCTGTTTAAATCAGATTGTAAAAGGTGTTGTTCGTCGAGTGACTTGTAGGTAAGAAAAAGTTTCACATTGTCAGCATACATTAAGACGTCACAATGTTTAATTGCCGAGGGAAGGTCATTAATAAATAGTAAGAATAAAACCGGTCCAAGATGACTTCCTTGCGGAACACCAGATGTAACCATAATATTTTGTGATAGAGAATTTTTATATAAAACTTTTTGAAAACGTCGCGATAAATAAGATTCTATCCAATTTAGCAATTTTACAGGGAACCCAATTAGCTTAAGTTTATTCAATAGAAGATTATGATTGACGCTGTCTAAAGCTTTGCTAAAGTCCGTATAAATAACGTCAGTCTGTTTTCCCAAAGTAAAACCTTTTATTACACGGGATGTAAACTCCAAAAGGTTTGTTGAAGTTGATTTACCCTTTAAAAAACCATGCTGAGTGACAGAAATGGAAGATGATACGAAGTGGGTTAGTTGTTCAGTTATGATTTTCTCAAATAATTTAGGGATTGCGCTTAATTTGGCGATGCCTCGGTAGTTAATGACATCAATTTTGGAGCCAGATTTATGAAGGGGTATAATATATGAATCTTTCCATATAATGGGAAAATGTCCACTTTGCAGGGATATATTGAATATGTTTGATTGAGGAGCACACAGGTTGCTAGCACATTCCTTTAGAATGCAACTCGGAATTTCATCAGGGCCAGTCGAAAAAGAGCATTTAACTTGACGAAGGTTATGCATAACAATAATTGAGTCTATTACTGGAGTTTCAAAAGAGCTAACTGGAGGTCAAGAAATTATTGTTTGATTTAATATGATTTCATTTCTTTGTTAATTATTGATTGAGTGTTAACACTACTCATAAGAGTACGAAATGAAGCTCAACGATTCTGTTTAACTATTAAAATATTTTAAATATTTTTAAGTGAAATATATCAATGTGTTCCTTATATTTATTGATAAGCATTTGTTTGCGTTACTTTTTCGGAGAAATTCATTTAATGCAAGGCGTGTTATATTATATTTAGCAAATCATTGAAAGTGCACTACGAAATTCCATAAAAAAATTCTTGCCACATCAACGAAAAATGTAAACTAATTTTTCCTTGAATTTAAAATAAATTTAAAATAACTAAGTGGTAACCCTTCTACGGTTCTTACAGCGATAAGAACAGAATGTAAATTCAAAAACTACGACAAGGAAAACTGCGCAAGTAGTCCCAATGAGTTGTGGGACATTCGCTTGAGCTATGAGTATTTGGTATGATTTATAACAATTGGTTCGTTGTTGAAGAGTATTTGGTACTACTTTGACGTTCGATGAGCTTCATTTGACAAACTCACACTGAGCAAGAGTGCTTCAAGTAGAAGTGGTGGTTGTTGTTTGATGTGTACTCACTTCTACTTGGTTTTGCATGAATGATTATAAATCGCAAAAATGTGACTCGTTGCAGGTCTCTGGTAAGGACCTAAAGCTTCCTGTACATGACCTAAGGAAGTAGGTGCTTATTTTACTTCGTTAGGCTCCTAATGCCTGATAATGTATGGCTTCGGAAAACTCTAAATTATTTTAATCAAAACAATCAGATATTTACTTCAGACGTCTGAAAATTGGAGTATCAATGATAGCTTATATTAAGTGCACAGTATGAAGTGTCTTATCGCAAGATTATGAAAATGCGTGAAACTAACTGTTAATGTGATACATTGCACGAAGCATAGTCCAAAGAAGTGTGAGAAAAAAAATGCTTTATATAATTTTTTATAACAATAGTCATCACCATGTTTATGTCAAGTACTGTTAAGGGGAAAGAAGAACAATTAAACCTGATAAATAAGCAAAGAATGATAAGATTCAGAATTATTTCAGGCATTGCTAAAGTTCTTACTTAATTCTCAGGCATTTTAATCTGCTCTTCAGATATTTAAAAATCACAGTCAATTGCTGAGTGTAATCGTAAATTAAAGTTTCAATAACAACTTATATTGGCTACTGATTGTCTTCATATCTTAACTTTATATTGCGGTAATAGCTTTGGTTGGTGCGGGAACTACGCAAGCAATACAATCGTAATCAAATAGAGTGAGGGACTTTACCTGCTAACGATATGTCGGGTCAATGACTTTGTGATGCAAATTTAATATCATCTTCTAATGCTGAAAATCTGTTATGTAAAGCACACTTTTTTAAAAATTAAGTTCTATGAAAATATATGAAGTTATGTTTAATGAGAAAAGTGTACTTCTACCCTTAGTTATAACACCACAGCCAAATAATAATATTTCATTCGATTTAAATGGAGAACGAGAATTTTAAAGAAGGATTTGTCGAAACTTTACTCAGAAGACTAAAGCTTTTATTGTTTATCTAGATATATAGTACAAACCAATACTATATCAAAACAATACCAAAAGTTTCAAGAACTAACAACTGTTTTTATTATTAGTGACATGTTTATGAAAATTAAATAAACAATACATTTGATGGCATAAAAATATGTTTACTTTTTTATGGAAAATTCCAACAAATTGTGCTCAATGTGGAAATTAAGTAGTTTTAATCGAATAATTTCAGCTTCTCCCGAGTTAAGCTTTTGAGTGGATAAGCCGAGTGGGCTCGTTCATACATTCTCAAAAGAAAGAAAGTAATTTCATCACCTTTCAATTGCGTTTTTAATATTAATTTTCAGTGATTCTGCTATGAAAAACAATATGTGAATTATAGTCATGAAATACTAATTAATACTATAACTACTACGGGTGCGAAATATTATATTATAAATATAAACATCTAAAGTGGTCGGCGTGCAGTTGGGATTTATACTATCGGACCGCAAATTTCTCAATTTTCCAATTTTAGATGCGATGCGGCTTCCACCAACAAATGTCTGTAGATAAATGTGTGATTAAACAGAGGAACAGTGAAAAAAAAGGATACACGGAGTGAAAAAAATGGGTTAAAATCAAAGAGTTCGTAACTGAAATCAGCTCAATAGTGCTTAAAACCATCTCAAAACATTCTATTCACGTTCGCAGTTTATATCAGAAATTGGGCTTGAACATTTTTTTGATAAACACGTCAATTTGTGATAAATAATTTGTGTCTTATTTGAAAAAATTAAGTGTGTTGTTGTTCTTTTTGCACGTTACAGTACTGATCAATAGAACGACAAAATCCTCAGTTGTTTACCTTCTCTTGAAATTTCCATTATTTTGAACAAATTGATTTTCTTAACTCACTGTAAGCCATGATGGCTATGAATAACAAGGTAGGCGCATATTGGAGAGGAAGTGAGCTAGATGTCAAAATTAGCTGTTCGAATTTGAGTTGTTCTAATTGTTGTTGTTGTTTTTTCGTTAGACGTTTGACGCACTCACAGCATTGTTTGTGTAAAAATAGACATTTGAGCAGCCATATTAAAATGAGCCTACATTATTATTCTATCATGACTGTAACCAAAACAAATAGCACTTGTACATCAAAACGTTGTGAGTACATATCATACTTTATTATGGTGATGCCAGATTTTACGTATTGACATTAGTGGTACCATTTCTCGAAATATAAATAGTACCCCTCGCATAAAAATGCAGAAAATACATTAATAAATTATATTTTTCTGTTCGAATTAGATCAAATATATTTAACTTGAACAATGAAAATAAATATAATATAATTTTTAATTTGCTTCTTGGTCACAAATTGGGCATTATGCAGCGTTTTTGTATTTTATTAAATTTTGTATTTCATATTTTTTGTATTTTGTATTTGTATTTATATAAAAATATTGTTGACACGCCTTCATCTCATACATCGCAAAAATTTAAAACTGCATAGATCAGCTCATAATTAACCTACAACAATAAAATTTGGTATGTATGTAATTTATATCAAAACAAAAATGTCTGCGAAAAATGAGTGTCATCCGCCCACGAACACGCTCACCTCCCATACAACCCAAAAATTAAAAACTCAATAAATAAGCTCATGTTTAACTAACAGAGATAAAATTTGGAATGTATTTATTTTATATCAAAACAAAGACTTTTTGATAAATGGGTGTAATCCGCTTACGGACACGCCTACCTCCCATACAACCTAAAAATTAAAAACTCAATAAATAAGCTCATGTTTAACGTATAGAGATAAAATTTGATATGTATGTATTTGATATCAAAACAAAAAGTCTTTGAAAAATGGATATCATCCGCTTACGGCCATGTCCACCTCCAATGTAACCCAACAATTTAAAACTCAATAAATAAGCTCATGTTTAACCAACAGAAATAAAATTTGGTACATATGTATTTTACATCAAAACAAAGATGTCTTCGAAAAATGGGTGTCATCCGCACACGCACACGCCCACCAACCATACTACCCAAAAATTTAAAACTCAATTAATAAGCTTATGTTTAATCTAGAGAGATACAATTTGGAAAGCATGTTTTTTATAACAAACCAAAGATTCTTTAAAAGAAGGTTTAAGGTATTTCATAGTCGGTCATGACCGACTTTCGACATTCTTGACTTGTTTTTTTATAAACTACCAAAAATTGGTTATATTGGGTTCATGAGGGCATATTATTTTATGATAAATAATAAAAAAATCACCTACATTATGCACGAATGGGCGTGTTAATTTTGTGATAAACAATCACATTAGGGCTTGATATCAAGAATATTATAACTCAGCTCAGAATCACTCCTATAATTTATTGGTTTGGTATTGTTTTCAGTTCAAATTTCTCAACTTTTTAACAAAGCAAGGTTCAAAAGGGAATTGCAAAAAAAAAATGCCTTTTCTTTACCAATCGGAACATTGTCTGAAGATGCATTGGAATCAAGGCACAAGGACTTTAGAAAAATTCGATTTAACCATTAAGGCCAATACGGATTTAATGAAAATATTGTTGCAGACATCTGATCCTATCTTAGCATCCAAAAGAACGATCAAATCAAAATTATTTGTAATTATTGATGCACTCAGAAAAAGTTTTTCGGAATATGATAAAAAATGCATCACATTTAGAGAAAAATGGTATAGACTTTGGTCCAGAGAATGCTTTTCACTAAATGTGATCCTAAAAATTCTCTAAAAATGATAAAAAGCTTCTATGAAAAAGAAAAATATGTAAAAATATGTACATATATCGTTTTTTTGAGAAAACGACTTTTTATTTTTTAGAAAAGATTTGTTTTTATTGAAGAAAATACTTCACATAGTGAATTTTTTATCAAAATATAGGAACAATTTTTCATTTTGAATAAATTTTTCTCTATAAATGATAATTTTTTTGTGCGAGAAAAATACTTATCATCATTAGAGACATTGAAATATTTTCATTTCACACAAGTGAAGAAATATTTCTCCGAAAATGTCAAAATTCGAGAAAATTTTATTTGAAAAGGAGAAAATTGCTATTATCGAAAATAGAGAAATTTTCTACCAGAGATAGGTATGCGTTTTTTTCTGAGTGTGAAGAAATTGAGCAGTTTCTCATATAAGTTGATGATTCTTATATGGTTTGTAGTGATTATGATGAAGAAGTCAGTGGCGATGAAAGTCAGTAGCGATATAAGTTTTTCTTTTTTTGTACACATGTACATATTACTTTTTTTACTATTTTATTTCACACTAGCAAACCCGGCGAACTCCGTTTCGCCACCAGATGCCTTCGTTTAATGTAACATTTCTTTTGGTGATTGGAAAAATTTTATTTCATTTCACAACAGTAATGAATTCATTTCGATTACAAAAATGAAGTGTTATTTAGTTGAACTTTTCTAAGTAAATGAAAGTGAATCTAAAGTAAATACTGAATCGAAGCGTTATACGTGTCCGCAAATTATCCGTTTCATTGAAGTGCTCTTTGGTAAACCACATTTTTTGTTTTTTGGTCTGATGTTAACACAAACAAAGCGGATGGTTTCCCAACTCGTGAACACGCAACGTATAACTGCCCATGTGAAAAACAATGATTTTCTAAATTTATCCCGCAAACACTAAGCGATTGGCCTTGCAACTTGTTAATTGTCATTGCGAACGCAATGCGAACTGGAAATTGCAATCGTTTGAAGTCAAACGGAAGATCAGTTGGAATCATTGGTATTCGAGGAATACATACATTTTCACCTGCGTACTTTCCGTTAATAATGGTTGCCTCAATCAAATTCGGCATAAGTCTTTTTACCGAAAGTCGAGTACCGTTGCAAAGTCGCAGTGGATTCAAATTACGCAATATCATAATAACTGTACCAACTTTGAGTTGCAAGTTATGTGGTGGGAATCCTGGTAACTCCAGAGAGTTCAAAAACTCCGTTGGATAATTTACTACATCATCGGGATTTGTTATGGAACCAACGGATTTGTATGTCACCAAATCGCCAGCAATTTTTGATTGAATGGTGAAATTCAGTGCGTGTACATCATTATTCTTTGCGGCAAGAATTGCTCGTTGACTTAACCAAGCATAATTCTGATAATTCTCACTAATGTTTGGGAAAACATTTTCAATAAGAGCTAATTGAGAGTCTACAAATCGGCAAAAGTCGTTGGTAAGAGTAATTAATCCAGATGTCGCATCAACTGGGACTTTTCCATTTCCAACAGCTAATAATTGTTTGGAAAGTTGTGCAGCACTTTGATCATTTTGAAGTTGAACTCTCATATTAGTTGTTAGCGATAATGTTTTTACGTTATTCCATAAAGCTGATGCCTTCAGGCAAGCATTTAATTCACCTATAGGCGTTCCACGGGGAATTACTGGCAACGTCTGCCTGAAATCGCCTGCCAACAATATCATCAAGCCGCCAAAGATGTTGTTATTTGTCAGTGTGAAGTTAAGTGCTTCAAGTGATTTCTTATGTGCCATTGTGCACTCATCCCAAACAATGAGCTTGCATTGCATCAACAATTTTCCCATTGCACTGCATCGGGAAATATTGCATGTTGGAGTATCAATTTTGTTTAAATTGAGTGGCAACTTAAGCGCAGAATGTGCAGTACGACCGCCATCTAGAAGAGTCGCCGCAATTCCAGATGATGCTAACGTCAAAGCTATGTCATATCTTGATCGAATAGTTTTCCCTGTTCCTCCATACTTGTTTTTGCTGTTCATTCAGCAACGGCACATTATTTCGAACGAATTCCTGCATTGTATCAACATTGTATTGCGGCTCTTGATTTATTTCACAGTGAACACAATACCGGCTTGTCACATGAAATTAACTGAGCAGAGAACAATGAGTAGCTGTCAAACAATGTATCACGCACCGGCGCCATCAACTTAAAATATTGATTTGTAGTACATGCTATATATCAGAGATGGCGCTGTATGTGAAAAAAGATTTTTCCGCTTTTCTGTTGCAATTTTTCCTGAATTTTTCTTTGCTATAAACCTCACGGAGCCCGAGAACTTTCCAACGAATGCAAAACCGTGGAAATCGGTTCGTGCGTTCTGGAGTTATAGCATCAGGAAGGAAAACCCGACTTATTTTTATATAGTAAATATTGTTAATAGAAAATAAGTTACCAATTTTATTTTTCTATTGTAAATAAAATAAAATGTGGCTAAAAGAAGATTTTTTAATTAACACAAATGAATATATTTATGAGTAAAAGATGAACCTGCCATACAAAATCATATTAAAAAATTAATATAGGTCCAAGGGAGGTATCCCTAAGGTCATAGCAATTTCAACCATTTTCAATGCACATCTATTTCTCTAATTTCCTAGCCCTTGGACCAAATGTTTTTAAGATCGGTCAAATTTTGTATGTTACTCCCATACAAAATGATGTTAAAATTTAATATAGGTTCAAGGGAGGTTCCCCTAGAAACTGACCGATTTCGTCCAGAGACGCGTCGTGACTAAACAAAAATACACCCCTTACTTATCAGTGGGGGATATATAAAAAGGATTAAGTCAAATTTTTAGGAAACAGGAATGGAATGGAAACCATTTTTTTTTAATTTTGCGCCCAAAACTCATATAAAAATGTTTATCGTATATGCTGGAACTTTTGCAAAGTGTCATTTTGTACCCTAGTGAAATCAATTGATCCCTTCTATCAGAACTATTGCGTTGTAGTATTCAAAGGGCACTGGTTCTGGCTGTAGTTATTGAATTGAAACACAGCAATCACATGTCGTGGTTTAAAGACGTTGTTTCTTTTATCAGATTGGAATTTTCTGAGAAACTGCAGCACAGCACAACCAATTTATTATGCTTAAAATAAATTTAAAATAAATAGCTGCTTTAAATAAGGTTAGAGGCGATTGACAAAATTTGGTTTAAAATCGGTTTTTTTTACTACTTCATAACCGAAATACCCACTTAAAAGCTTTACCATATCGCAGTGCAGCATCCATTCACTCTCTCAGTTTGTCACTCAATCACTCACTCACTCATCTACTCACTCATCTACTCACTCAATCACTCCCTCACTATAAAAGTCTGGTGAGACGCAGCAGATGACATCAGTTGTTATTCTCGTTTCTAATCGAACAAATATAACTTGGCGGAAATGTTCTACAGCACAAAGATTCTTATTCTCTTGGCTTGCAGCTTGGCCATTGTTGCGGCTTTCCCAGCTGATGAGGTAAGTATTATAATTATGATTATATTAACATATTTTGAAATACAAAATTCATTCATAAATGATAAATTTTAGGATCACTTAGTTGGTGGTGTACAAAAATTAGATAGTGACGGTATCAAAGATGCTGAAAAACAATTACAAAAATCGCTTGATAAATTAGCTGCTGGTGATGGTCCCAACTACAAGTAATTAGTAATCTGTAGTAGTAATCTGTTTATTGTTAATTATTTTATAATCATAGAATTTCAAAAGTTCATTCGGCTTCATCACAAGTTGTCTCGGGTAAACTCATCAAGATGAAGGTTGATCTGATCGAGAATGATGAAACCAAAGAGAATTGCGATGTCTCAATCTGGTCACAAGCTTGGCTGGAAAACGGTATTGAAGTCACTTTCAACTGTCCCGGCGAAGAGAAGGTGGTGAGGAAACATAGCGCTTAATGAGAAATAAGAATGTATTAAACTTTTGAATAAAAGATTATACTTATATTAAAGTTTTATAAATTATTTTTGTGTTATATATAACAAATTATATTAACAAATACTTGGCGTAGTATTTAATATATATAAATGATGCTTTTGTTAAACAAGTTTGCCTGAACATAGAGGAATGGTTGTTCCAATAAAAGTGTTAATGAAATTTGTAGAGTTGAACAAACGCTTTCTAATGATGTGAAGTTTTTTTCTCTCAATAACTAGATTTTTATTTTCTTCTATGTAAATATGTTTATAACCTGCGTCATTCCTATCGGCATCCATATCAAAACAGCTTTTAAGTGCAATAATTTATTAAAGAAATACAAAACTCGTTTCTGAATAATTTATCAATTAACTAACTTCTGGTGCCAAACATATTTTACTGCTGCTTTCAAAGAACCTCAAACAAACATATATTTATTTACTTTAATTAATGCATAAAATATTCAAGATTTGTTCTCCAAAGATAACGTAAATATTTAAATTAAGTTCTGGATTACTTGGAAACACTTTGCTTTATTGCCTTTTTTTATATATAAAAAAAGATAAAAAATAATAATAAAACCATGTTCAATATTATATGTTAAACAAGTTTTTGTTTGTCTATTATTTATGACTCCTATTTGTTATGAGATTCGCGTATAGCTGACGAATTGCTTTAAATAAAAACAAGTAAAGAAAGTCTAAAGTCGGTCTAGGCCGACTATGAAATACCCTAAACCCACTTTTCAAAAACAAAAAATTTTTATTGTAAATGGGCGTCTCCAAGGGCGGATGAAGACTATATTTTATATGCATTTAAATATTGATGAAAAATTTACACATACCAAGTTTTATTCCTGTAGCTCACAGTTAATGTCTTTATTGTGCTTTCGCTATGGGAAGTGGGCGTGTTCATGGACGGATTACTTCCAATTTTTGAACACACCTTAGTTTTGGTATAAAATACATGCATACTAAATTGAATTTCTCTATGACAAACATAACCTTATTTATTGAGTTTAGAACTTTTTGGGTTGTATGGGAAAAAGGTGTGTCCGTAGGCGGATGACGTCCATTTTTCAAAACCATCTTTGTCTTGTCATAAAAAACATACGTGCCAAATTTTAGCTCTGTAGGTTAAACAGAGGCTTATTTATTGCGTTTTCAATTTTTGGGTTGTATGGGAGGTGGGCGTATCCTTCAGCGGATGACGTCCATTTTTCGAAAACATCTTTGTGTTTGTATAAAACACATACATATCAAATTTTATTGTTGTAGGCTTATTATGAGCTGAGTTATGCAGTTTTCAATTTTCGCGTTGTATGGGAGGTAGGCGTGTCCGTGAGCGGATGATGTCCACTTTTCAAAACCATCTTTGTTTTGTTACAAAAAACATATGTGCCAAAATATAGCTCTGTAGGTTAAACAGAGGCTTATTTATTGCGTTTTCCATTTTTGGGTTGTATGGGAGGTGGGCGTGTCCGTAAGCAGATGACGTCCATTTTGCAAAGACATCTTTGTGTTAATATAAAACACATACATACCAAATTTTATTGTTGTAGGCTAATTATAAGCTGAGTTATGCACACTCAGAAAAAAGTGTCTCGGAATATGATAAAAAAGGCATCATATTCAGAGAAAAATGGTATAGACTTTGCTCCAGAGAATGCTATTCTCTAATTGCGATACTTAAAATTCTCTAAAAATGATAAAAAGGTTCCATGAAATAAGAAAATATATCGTTTTTAGAGAAAAATACTTTTTTTTTTGAGAAAATATTTGTTTTTATTGAAGAAAATACTTCTCATAGTGAATTTTTTAACAAAATATAAGAAAAGTTTTTCATTTTCAATAAAATTTCTCTATAAATGAGAAATTTTTTGTGCGAGAAAAATACTTATCATTATTAGAGACATTGAAATATTTCCATTTCCTAGAAGTAAAGAAATATTTCTTCGAAAATGTGAAAATTTATTCCAATTGAACAAAATTTTATTTGAAAAAGAGAAAATTGCTATTATCAAAAATAGAGAAATTTTTTACCGGAGCAAGGTATGTGTTTTTTTCTCAGTGCAGTTTTCAATTTTCGCGTACGGGAGGTAGGCGTGTCCGTGGGCGGATTTCAAAAATATTCAATAGTGCAGATCTTTGGGTTCATGGGGCCATGTGTACCAAGTTTCATCCAATTATCTCAACTCCTTCTTCTTATCCTGTGTATACGGACAACACACAGACGGACGGACGGACGGACGGACATGGATACCTCGACTCACGTGGTGACGCTGATCAAGAATATATATACTTTTCTATACCGGACTCGCTTCGTTCTATGCGTTACAAACGTTTGCACAAAGTTAATATACCCTGACCTTTCAGGTTTAGGGTATAAATAGTTAGTTTTATTTTAATAGAAGTAATTCTCATCAGATCTTTCGATAACAATTGCCGTGTTAGTAAGAGAAGCAATTTCTGTTCGCTCATCATCTCGTTAGAGAGTAAAAAATCAGCGTCAAACCATCAATTTGGCTGCTATAACCGCACCAATAACAATCTGTTATAGATCTTACTGCAAGATTATAAAGGGTATTCACTCTGACTTGGGTAGTTTTGGCATTTGGTTTTTGTAAAGAGCCATTGTATCCAAGTACCCGTCTAACAGTCTACTTTAGCTCCTGGCTTATTTGGATAAATCATTTCTTGTACAAGTTTTTTTTGCCTTTTGCGAAAATATGGAATTTGTAATTGAATTGTCAAAAAATTTAAAAAAAATTGAATTATAACATTGAATTATCAAGATGTTGAATAGGGCTGCGAACTAAATTATATATTTATTTTTATGAATTTGTTGCTGGGGAGTAGGCTAAGTAAAAGCGGGTCGCTGAATCCGAATCCGTTGTCAGAATTTCATAATTATGTCATTTTCTTCTTATAATACACAGAAAGAAATAATTTACTATTATTAAGAAGAAAAATTGCTAAATTGAATTCTACGAAAGAAGAAATGCGAGTTTTTTGCAACTAGAAAGTAATTTACTCAGTTTTCAAAAAACAATTTTCAGTATACATATACACTGACTCAAATAAGTCTCCGTACAGCTGATTATTTTAAACTAAAAAGAAAAATTAAAGAAAACGAACAACATTTTGATAAAAACTAATATTTATAAGAAAGGTGTGATGTAAGACTTTGTTATTTAACACTGTTGTATGAGATCGACTATTAAACTTACGAGAAATTCTTTTTTTGCTTTTTTTATTTTAAAAGTTAATTGGTGACTTTCATTTTGTGTTTTCGGTATATTTATAAAATATAGCGGATGTAACCCGGTGTCACTCGGGGTTGTGCCTCGAGCACAGAAAGAGGACGATTTTCAAAACTGCTCTCATTTTTACGTTTTTAAAATTATCAATTCAATTTTAAAATTTTTTAAATTACCGTTTTTTGCGGTTTTGCCTCCTCCTTCCGTTGAAAGTGTTTAGTCAAATTTCCGTAAAACTGTACCTGCCAGACATGATTAAAACAAAAAATGACATCTTCAACGTCTCGATCTGACGTCTGGTTTCTGAGGAAAATGGACACCCGCACTCAGAAAAAAAACACATATCTTCCTCCGGTGAAAAATTTCTCTATTTTCGATAATAGCAATTTTCTCTTTTCAAATAAAATTTTCTTCAATTAGTAAAAATTTTCACATTTTTGAAGAAATATTTCTTCACTTCTAGGTAATGGAAATATTTCAATGTCTCTTTTAATGACAAATATTTTTCTCGCATAAAAAAATTCTCATTTATACAGAAAAATTTTTTGAAAATGATTATTTTTTTCGTATATTTTGATAAAAAATTCACTATGAGAAGTTTTTTCTTCAATTAAAACAAATGTTTTCTCAAAACTAAAGAGTCTTTTTCTCTAAAATCGAATTATTTTTATTTATATCTCTTTTTCATAGAAGGTTTTTATCATTTTTAGAGAATTTTAGGATAGCATTTAGAGAAAAGCATTCTCTGGAGCAAGTTCAATACCAATTTTTCTAAATATGATGCCTTTTTTTATCATATTCCGAGAAACTACTTTCTGAGTGAAGTTTGAAAAGTAATTTTGAGAAAAATGCGTTTCAAGTTTTTCTAAGCATGCATTTAATATGCAATTTTATCTCAAATAAATTCCATTCGGTTTTTAAATTTTTTTCGTTCAACTTCGGTTTTGGTCGATACTGTTCGGTTAATTTTTTTTTCATCTTTATATAGCTTCTGCTGGTATTCGTTAAACTCCTTTTTTTTTCGTTTGTGTTTGGTTCTTGACTTCGTTTGCCTTCGGTTCATTCCTTGTTTTGTGTCGAAAGAACTTTTAAAAGCATAGGATCTATTTCAGTACCAGATACAAATGCTTGCCAATTTTCATCAAAATCGGTTCATCCGTTTGGACGTGAATGAGCCGAACATAGTTGATTGAATAAAGCGCCCTCTAACGGAAGTTTTCTGAAATTTAAATAGCCTCAATTCTGTTGCAGAGTTAAGTTATTTAATGTACCAAATTTTAGTAAAATCAATCAAGACATTTAGGAGTTATTGAGTATTTACAATGCACTACTTAAAGCGCCCTCTTTTGGGAGTCTTTGGAATTTTTTATAGCTTATGTTATATTTTGGAAGCACTTGAACCTTCATACCAAATTTCATTGAAATCGGTCCAGGCGTTTAGAAGTTATTATAGAGTGCCACGCCCACATACGTCTGCCCATTTTTTTACACCCCCTATGTTCTTTCTCACCAGGAAAGGTACTCGGTGTCCAAATTTCAGCGCAATCGGATAAACGGTGCGTGAGCCTATAGAGAACAGACAGACAGACAGACAAACATTTGATTTTATATATGAGATAAAAGCAGAGATGGAACAAAAAAATAGTCAAATTTCAATGGAAACAAAAAAAATTATTTTAACTTAAGAAATGAAGGGAAATCGGTAAAATTTTCAAGAGACCTCTTTCTTCGGTGCAGTATAGAATTCAGCATTTTAATGAAACCGAAACTGTTGCAAATAAGCAGAAATCTGGTCGTCCTAGAAAAATCAGCAATCATTTAGAGAGAAGGATCGTTCGAGGTGTGAATGAAAATCCAAGAAGAAGTGCTTGTATCATAGCTGGAAACCTAAAAACCACTGATGGAATAAATGTTTGTCCACAAACAGTGCGAAATCTTCTTTAAAGAAATGGATTCAATGGTCGCGTAAGCCGTAAGAAGTCTTATATCCGTAAATCAAACCAGATGGCGAGATTGGAGTACGCCATTGCGCACATCGACAAAGACAATTCGTTTTGGGATCAAATTTTATTCAGCGATGAAAGAAAATATAATGTTTTTGGTTCATATGGACGCCGTTTTGTATGGTGAAAGCCCAACACTAAAATGTTACCGCAGAATTTGAACCCAACCTTCAAACACGGAGGAGGAAATCTAATGGTATTGGGATGTATGTCATCATCCGGAGTAGGAAACCTAATTTTTATAGATTGTAGAATAGATAAATTTGCATATTTAAATATTTTGAAGGAAAATCTCAAGTTCAGCGCTGAGAAATTGGGTTTGCATCGTTCGTACTATTTTCAGCAGAATAACGACCCCAAACATACCTCTGCAGTGGTAAAGGAATGGTTGCTCTACAATGTCCCAAATCAATTAAAACATCCACCTCAGTCACCAGATCTAAACCCAATAGATCACTTGTTAGACCACTTTAAAAAAAATTTGCCAGCACGATAAAACAAGCAAACATCAACTTAAATCGGTGCTTTTGGAGGAATGGCAAATATTCAGCCAGAAACAACAACAAATCTAGCTCACTCTTCAAAAAAACGGACTAAACGCAGTTATAAAAAATAAAGAAGGACACATTAAAAACAAATAAGTACGTACACATTAAATAGAATTTTGATTTTAACATAATTTTCATCGCATTGTACGGAGACTTTTTGGTTGCTTTTATTTGAATTATCGAATGAATCCATTTCGTTTTTGGCTCCTTAGAATTAAAAATTTAATTTTTGTTATTAATTTTATTTCTAAACAAATAATCTTTGAAATTAAATAAAAATTATTAACCTTAATACTTGTGCTTTGTTTTTTTAAAAAGAAATTTCAAAATTGCTTCTCCGTAGGGAGACTTATTGGAGTCAGTGTATATACAAAATTTAAGAAAATATTTCCTTATTGCTATTTCGAGGCCGTTTAGTCTTAGAAACTTGGAAGCTTAAGTACGAAAGGAAACCTGAAAGGACAGGGTATATTAACTTTGCGCAAACGTTTGTTAGGCCGCGTGCATAGTTAACGCCATTTCAGACAGGCAGGCTGGTAGATTGTGTGAAAAAGCGAGATAGAGAGCTATTTGCATCTCGTTTGCTGACAAAGATTTCAGCCTACCTGCCTGCTTGTCTGTCTGAATCGGCGTTTACTATGCACTCAGTCTAACGCATAGAACGAAGCGAGTCCGGTATAGAAAAGTATATATATTTTTGAGTAGGGTCACTTCGTGAGACGAGCTATCTATGTCTGTCCGTCCGTCTGTCCGTCTGTGTGTTGTCCATACACAAAGGATAAGAAGAAAGAGTTGAGATAATTGAATGAAACTCAGTACACATGAAGCCAAGAATCCGCACCACTGAATATTTTTGGAATCCGCCCACGGTCACGCCTACCTCCCATAAACACAAAAATTGAAAACTGCACACATGAGCTCATAACTAAACTACAGCAATAAAATTTAGTACGTATACATTTTATATCAAACCAAAGATATCCTCAAAAAATTGGTGCCCACGGCCACGCCCAACTCCCATACAACACAAATATTTACAACTCAATAAATATGCTTATGTTTAATCTAGAGAGATAATTTCATATGAATGTTTTTTATAACAAAACAAAGATGTTTTTGAAAAATGGGCGTCATCCAACCACGGACACGTTCACCTACGATATAACCCAAAAAAAAGTTTATGTTTAACCTACAGAGACAAAATTTGTATGTATCTTTTTTTTTACCAGTAGAAAATTTTTATAAATTTTTTGTACATTTTTAATCAAAATTAAAATGCATGTAAGATATGGGCTTCACGTGCTCACGGACACCCTCATTTTCAATACTATTATTGTATTTTGAAAAAGTAGGCTTACGGTATTTCAAAGTCGGGCTAGACCAACTTTAGACTTTCTTTACTTGTTTATATCCGGAATTTCTACTTTTTCGTTTCTTTTTCTCAAACATAGAAAAAATAAAATAAACTTTGTTTGTGGTTATATTCCCTTTTTTTCCTTTTTTTTGTACATGCCGGTAGTTGTAATTCAGCTTAAGTTCTTTGTGTTTTTATATTTAAGATTTTATATTATTATGCTCTTTAAATCTTTCAGTCTTGGTGGTTAGTGTCACTGAGCTATCAAAATTCAAACACCAGATTTAATTGCCCCAAATGAAGCAAATAGGGGTTTTCACGAGGCCCTGAGTAAAAGAGTAAAAAAGTAATGTGTAAAATTTTACTCTCAAGCCTCGTGAACGCAACAAAGTAATCATTGTTCGAATTTCCGGAAATTAGTTAAAGCTATTAACAATTTCATGATTTCACAGCTGATTTATGCTTCCATGCACACTAGCTAATTTTTTGAAATTTGTACGCACATACATCGGCAAAATACACGACGTCTTATGCTTTTTTGTAACATACCTGTAATTGAGTTTGAAAAAATCAAACTGTCATTTTTTTACACTAGAGTAAAAATATATTTAAGTCAATGCCTGAGGTTGAGTAAAAGTGCAAGTTTTCATTCAAAGCATTTTGTTGTTGGAGAGTATTTTTATTTTACACTTTAATTTTTTACTCTTTTACTCAGGACCTCGTGAAAACCCTTAATATTTTCTAGGTTATTAAAATTAACATTCCAGTTAAAATTTTTTAAAATCCAGCCGAAATTTTGCTGAGCTGGGCATGCGTCTTTAACAACATAGTCCTTTTTCTCCGTCGAGGTGTGCGCGAAAATTAGGCTTATTTTGAAGAATTTCGTCGTGATGCTAATTGTAGACAGCCTATCATTCACAGGCATGAACCGGGAAACAAGATGGCATAGTTTTCGGCATACGACGAATTTGCATCCAAATTTGCACTTCTCTTGCTCGGCAGCTGTAGTACGGGATATCGTAGATATAGCAGTCTGCTCTCTAATAGCTGCCTTGTTCTTTCCATCGCATCTTGTGGATGTGCGATGATATCAGCTTTTATTTTAAGGAGGACTTCCGTCAATTGGACAGAAGCACCTTTCCTTTAAATGGTCCGGACATTCCACGTGCATATCCGTTAATCGTTGTCCGGTTTTCGTTTGCATTTGTCGTCAACGTAGTCGAGGTTCATATACGAGGCAAGTTTGTTTTTCATTCGGCAGTTATAATGTGGCGGGATCCAAACCGTACCGACATTCCATTTTTGAGGTCTTTGACCCTAACGCTAAGAGTCTTGAGGAGACAGAAAGTTTCGGACATGGAGCTTTTCATGCGGCTCCAACTCACCTTGATAGTGACCGTTGCTATGTGAATTTTTCGTTCCCGACGTAGCGCTGTTCAAGACTGTTTCATACTTCAAAGATCTTAAAATATATGTGGAGAATTTAAAGTTTAAAGATATATTCTTTCTTGCTTCAAAAATCTTTTTTTAATTTCTAGAGTGTTGTTTAGAGCCGTCATTTTAAATATACTTGAAATCCACACGTATCTGACTATGACTATGACTTAATTCATTAACTTCTTGAGAATTAAGCTACCAAATATAACTTTGTAAAATATAAATAGCCAAAAAATTTTCATTTATTTTTTAAACAAAAAAAAAATTTAAATTTTCAACAACTTCATTCTGAATAATATTTCTAACGTTTTAAGCCGCTCCTGTCAAGTTTTTTTTCCCAACATGTTTTCTGCTAGTCTTAAACTTTTACTGCTAGGATGCATTCTGACGTTAACTATGGCTCAGCATATCAATCAGGTAAAAATTAATTTGAATTATTTTCTTCTGATGCAATGTTTTCTTATTAAACCTAGATGCGCGGCGGAGTTCGGGTTTTGCGTGCTGATGAATTGAAAAGAGCCGAGAAGTCCTTGCAAAACTCATTGAGGACATTAGCCTACGGTGATGGACCCAACTATAGGTTATAAAAATACAATTATTATATTCTTACCGATATTCATAGCTTAAGACAAACAGAATCTATAAGGTACACTCGGCCACACAACAAATTGCATCCGGTACGCTGACTAAAATGCGTGCTGAGCTTATCGATAGCAAAGATGTCAAAAGGGATTGTGATGTGGCGATTTGGTCTCGTCCATGGTTACCTAATGGCATACAGGTCACTTTCGAATGTGAAGGCGAGGAAAAGTTGGTGAGAGAGCATTCCGTCTGAAATATGCATTTGAAGTCATATTTTATGCATGATAGAATAAATTATTTATATTTTTTTCTGACAGAAATATATAAAAAAAAAAAAATATAGTAATAAAAAATTGTCTTATCATGCCATTGAAAGTGAAAAACAATCGAAAGTAAACGAATTCCGACAAAAGTGAACAGCATAACAGATAAAATAATATTTTTATTAACATGACATCAACATGTAAGTAAATGTTTTTACTTTGTTGGTTTAACACAAAACGTTATCAGCTATTGTAATGCCTCTGATATGCTTTTGTTCTAAGTTTGCTAAGATTTTTTTTTTTTTATAATACTAACCTTAGGTTAAAGAGATAAAATAAACTTATAAAGATTGTGTTTTGCATCAGTTTAATCGTAAACCTAAGGTCAACTTTTTTAAAGCTTATCGCTTTAGCAAGAATTTTAATATTGCTCTATTGCAGAATACACAATTATATAAATAAAAATTATATAGTTTTGAAATGAGGTCATAAACGGTTATCTTATACAGCACAAATATTTTTCATCATCTTAAATTATGTACAAATCTTTTAAAAATGTGCACTCGTTATATAACCGCTTTATATCGATTTTGTGTGATATTGATAGAAATTAATGCGCACTTGATATATAAACGATATCGTTTAAAAATGTTCAATCAATCGCCAATATATCTGCTTTCGCATTACGCGATAAAAATCTCTTGCACGCCAATAAAATGATGAAGAATGGATTAACTCATCTGCTGCTACTCAGTTGCCTTTTAGTCTTGAACTTAGCACTTCCACATTCTGAAGAAAGGGTAATAAACGATCATTCTGTTTTGAATAATACATAAATTTGAAAATATTGTTAGAGTTCTCATTTTATGGCCGATTATAAACTAGTATACACTCGCCCACTCAAAGGTGGCGATCTCCAAGAAGCTGAACATGAGCTGCGAATCATTCTAGTACACTTGTTTGAACAACATGGCTCGTTTTATAGGTATTCTATCTTATGCTTATAAGCTCGAAATATAGTTTGGTTTTTATTGTTTTATTATTCTTTTCATAGAGTATCATTAGTTCACTCGGCTACTGAAGAGGTTGTCAGCGGATCAAAGTTACTAAAGGCTGAACTAATCGATTTCAATAATATAGGTCATGAATGTAAGATTGAAATAACGTATCGTTCGGTGTTGCCCACGACTACAAAAGCAATAGCAATCAACTGCAGTTGTATGCCGAAAATTGTCAGAATTGTAGAGGTATTCTAAAAGTTCCAAATATGTGCTCATTTAAAATTAAAAAAAAGTAACAAAATTTTTATCTTAAAAAAGAACACCAACTGTTTTAATTGTATATGATTTTCTACTAAACGACTTAACGGCGCAAAAGTTATGAGTTTTTGTGTCAAGGACTGTTAATAAACGAGAAGATAGATAGATATATTACATCTGTTTCCACACAATTTTTTTTCAGAAAATATGATTTTTATGAAAAAGTCATTGAAATTCCATTTCCTACTTGTACGATTTATGTTTTTTATTTTGATGGACGTTCTAATCATTTAATATGAGAATCTCAATCAATATTGCTGAAGCATTTCAGATATACAGAAAATTCTATTTCCGCCTCAACTCTGCTGACAGAGAATTATTTTTCCATACCACATCATAAACTTTAAATATATGCATCATCTTTACCACTCAATAATCTAAGCAAAAACAATTGCTAACCAGTGACGGCCTAAGTGGACGGCAAGCATTGCAATCGCTTGGGGCCTCATACAACAACTCGAGTCGAAAAAAGTTAATACAAAAAAGCAAAGGAGAAAAACGTAAATTTATTATGAAATTCCGTGAAATGTGAGTGCGGAACGCTTGATTTTTTTGAAAAATTTCAGAGCATATTTTTAGGCATTTTCTGTTTTGTGATTAATTGAAACCTCTAAAACTTTATATTTTTCTTTTCATTTTGAAAGTTCAATTTTACAAAAAATTTTTAAAAATATTTCGTCATACCTACTATGGTTTTCGTTTTTACTTTGAGGTATTTTATAAGTATTTGGAACTGAAAGTTATTATTTGAATAATTTAAAATCGAATAAGTGGAAACGGGCCCGTCATTTTTGACGGGAAAGAACTAGTTTATTATGATTTTTTGAAGTAGGTCTCATATACGAAGACTTTTTTTGTTCAGAGTCCTGCCATGGTTTCTGATAAGGATTATGTTTGCTGAAGAGGAGATAAAGTTTCTTATGAAATTTTATTCGATATGATCATCTTTAGAAATAACTGCTTAAAATCTTTAAAAAAACAGAGTTGAATATAAACTAGTTTTAGACGAAAAGTTAATATTAAACAAAACTTTAAGTAATAAATACTTTATTTTCGACGTGCAACTCTACTCTTACTAAGAGAAAAAGTATTAGATTTAGGCAAAAAGTAACAGTTTCGATAGTATAGTGAGTGTAGACGTAAAATTCCGTTTAAATAGTAACCTTTTCTGCATTGTCTCTTTAGTTCGATTGTTTTGTCTATTTTGCAAATATTTTTTATTTATCTTCCGAAAATTAATAAATAAATTAATAAAACTCAAGTGATGGACTTCTTATCGAGACCAGAACACAGAAACACTACATTAAAATGAGTAGTGGATGCAATTAAAATCAATTTGCATTGAAAAGAGAAACAACAATTTATCCAGAATGGAACCTGGTTCATTTCTTAAATTAAAAATAGATTGTTCATTTCACATATTAAATTCTGCTTCTTTCTACTAGACGCAATAATCAATGATCGTTAGAAGGATACATCATGTCAGCCGAACAGATAGCGCCATTTATTGGTTAATAGCACAAAACAAAATATAATGCAAGTCTTTCTTTTTGTTCATAAGCAGCTGATGATTGATTTTCTTGTATAAACAAATGCATATTTCTTCTTATATTTTACTATTTTGTGACTTAAATATAATAGTGACAAAATCCAAAATTAGATATTCATTCAGTGCAGGATATATCTGATATTTTAGTATCTTTATAATCTTTTAACGATGAGCATTAAAGGCTGTAGGTATGCCCTAAAGTATTCGTCAAAAAAATTTCATGGCCTTGAAAAAATCTGTTAAAATGACCCCTTACAAACCGCACTGTAAGACGTAGAAATTTGACGTCAAAACATAACTAAAAAATGAACATATCATAAGTCTAGTGTTTTAAGCTCATAAAGTTTGTATATAAGATAAGCGAACAATGCCTGAATCTTTCATAACTTTTATGAATAAAATTCATATTCAAATACGAGGAGTACTATAGAAAAATAACTATCATGGCCGGATGGCACGCAACTAGCCTTCATCAACAAGCGAAACGGAGGTAAGCGTATTAAATTTGCAAGTGAGTATCTTATAAAACCTCCAGAGTTCTGGGATGGCGTAATTTTCACGCATAAGTCCAAAATCAATATTTTCTTATCTCATGATAAGGTAAATATATGGAGAAAACCAAACACGGAGATATAAATTTAAAACTCTTGAAACTATTTTTGGGCTTATGTCCCAGTTTTTAAACCCAGTTTTTAAACCCAGTTTTAAACAGTTTTAAGTTTATTTTTTAAACTTTTGCAGGTAACCTTTCAAAGAATATATGCTCAGTGGAAGTGCACTAGACTGTCATGCGGGGGACGTGGGTTCGAACCCTAGCTGTGTAAGTATCAACAATTGTAATTTAATAATTGAAATATTTAATAATAATTCTGTTTCTGTTTCACTGTTTCTGTTTGTTTCTACAATCTTAAAAAAAAAAATTGCAAAATTCATTTTTTATTTAAAAACAAATATTTTAAATTAAAAAAATCTTTGTTGGTCTTGCTGGCCTATTTGAACCTAGGACAGCTGAGTACTAAACGTACTTGTCGGCACATTCGGCCATACATGAACTTTCAACAGTGATGAAATTTCTCAAGTTTGTTTTTATACGGGTTTAGTATTCTATAGACCAACTGTCAACCGACAGTTAATTTGAAAGTTTCATTTGTGGGATGGTATTTAACAGTGAAATTTGTTAAATCAACACATGATTTCTTTGATATAAAATAATTTTTTCCCTGAGTGTAGTCGTATCATTTAAAAGATAATTTCATTACGCTTCATTTTTGTTCAAGAAACTTTTTTAAGCAATTACTGTTGGAATAATAACGGTTTATATTATTTTATATATAATTGAAGTTTATTTACAAAAACAAGTTATTAAGAAAATATTATAAATAAATTACAATATTACTCTTTACTTTGATTTATAAAATGTTACATTTAATGTTCAAATTACACTGTTCAACACAAAAAACAATCACTAGGTTGGGATAACGGATTATTTTTAAGTTTTATTTTTTTCCTTGAAAATAACAGTTATTTTTTAAGTTTTATTTTTGTGCTCACAAAATAAAACATATTATCGAGTTTTTTATTTTTCCTGACAAATAAGAGTTATTTTTTAATATTATTTTTTTTTTGGCTCTGAATATAAAAGTTATTTTTGAGTTTATTTTTTCCCTCACAGATAAAAGTTATTTTTTATGTTTATTTTTTATTTCAATAAAAAGATAACATGTATATGTTCATCTACCTGAAAAAAGACAGTAATTGATCTTGCAGAACTAATAAAAACCGTGGTCGGGTTACGGTCGACTTCATCAGCTGTCGCCAGGCGAGCGTGCAAATTAGGCCTACGTAGAAGAATTTCGCCTTGTCACCAACGCTGATCTACGCAGCTCTTGAAGATATCGCAGTCTGCTCTCTTAGAGCAGCTTTGTCCTTTCCATCGCATCTCCTGCATGGCCTGTTTTTTTTTTTGGTGATGTCAGTCTTTATTGTACTGATTCATGTGGTTGAGACCCAAACCCTACGTACGTTTTTTTAAGGTCTTGTAGAGACCCCTCAAGTGTATAGTATAAAGGAGACAGGGAGCTTTAGAGGCGGCTCGGACATGCCTTGACAGTGCCAGTTGCAGACTATGTGGTCTCACGCGCAACTCATTTTAACCGGCAGCTTGTAGCTCAGTCACCGCATATTTTCCATAGAATCGGTTCCACGGTACCGGGATGAGGCAAAAAATCAAACTCAAAAACAATTTTTGTTTTGTAATCAAAAAATAAAACTTATGCGATAACTATTATATGTGAGGGAATATATTAAACTCTAAACTAATTTTTATTTTGAGAGCAAAAAAATTAAACTTAAAAAATAACTTTTATTTTTGAGGGGAAATATAAAACTCGAAAATAAGTTTTATTTCATGAAGAAAAAAATATAGCTTAAAAAATAATTTTTTTTTGTAAGGAAAAAAATAAAACTCAAAAATAAGTTTTATTTTTTGAGTAAAAAAGTAAAACTCAAAAAATAACAGTTATTTGTGAGAGAAAAATAAAAGTCAAAAATATGTTTTATTTTGTGAGTAAAACAATAAAACTTAAAAATATTAAAATCTTCATCTATTTGACTAGTGAAGAGCTCAACATACATATATTTTGGTAATTTTAGTACTCTAGTACCTTGGTTTTTACATAATGATTTTTTCCCTTAAAATTTTAAAAATAACAGTTATTTTCTGTCCCTGGTTTCAGGGTTAATTCTGAATTTATTCATAATTGGGGCTAAAATCGTTACTGATTTTTGACTCTTGCAAGTGTCTACTTGAAGGAACTCCCCCTGCCAGGTGTCTGGCAGTTGGTTTTTGTGTTTATAATGATGGCCTCAATAACAGATTTAAAATTCAGCTTTGATACTATGACGTAGGTAGGACATTTTTTTTTGTACTTTTCAAAGCCTTAAGATTCTAAAGTTCCCTCGACCTTGTATTCATAACATCCAAACGTTGTTGCCCACTATTGTATGCAACCACACACAAAATCTTAGCTTTAATAAAATGATGTAAGCCTGGCAGTCGCTGGCTCTCAGACTAATATACTTTGCACAAAAGAAAGTGGCCCCGTATAGATTTGCCGCCCTGAGCTTCGCCATGATTAAGGCCGCCACTACTGTTAACTCTAGGAAGTTGAGGAATCAAGCAAGTCGATTTTCATATGTCTGTTTGTCTTTTAGCAGTCCATACATTGAAAGCTAAATTCATTTAACGTTGATGTCGTTGCTGCCGTCAGAGTTGTGAAAATTGGAAAAACAAAAGAGTTTTTAACACAATGCATTTTTTAAATAGCTGATTTTACCGTCGATGTTCTAGAAGTTTATTGTGACATAAATGTCAATCGTTGGTTTAGCTAAGAAAAACTTTTCAAACATTTAATAGGTTTTTGTTTTTCAAATGTACATGATGCATTTCACATTGTCAGAAATATAATTGACAGTGGCTTATCTATCTAACTTTTATCCAAACTCACCATTATTTGTAATGCATTGAATTTCGATTTATTATAAACTGATTTAGGTATTTATTTAAGAGCTGCATACAACCTTCCGTTCCTCACACTTCACTACTGTGTTTTAGTGCAGTCTTGATATCGGATGCTTGATATCGAGTACTTTCAATAAAGAGAAGCAAACAAATCCAGCACAACATGAGTTGAAAGCTTTTTGTAATTGTCGCTGTAGTGCATAAATTTCGTTGGAAAATAAAAAAGGGACCAGGATCTAGTGCAAAGCGAGTGCTTTCCAGCATCGATAGGTTTGTTGCGATCATTCTTAGTAAGTTACAAAACAGCATTTGCTTGCCCGTGTAATTTGACGTTGGTTATCCATATTTGATGAAGTTATGACTAAACTATAGTATTTTTTCTCTCAACTTGTTATAAACACATCTTTTGATTATCCATTTAAATAAATGTTTTAACTTTACTGCGTCTTGATAGTGAATAAAATCTTAATTCGGCGTGAATTTTGTTCTAAATTCTTATAATTTTCTGAAATTGTAAAAAAAAAACTTTTTGCAAGAACTGCAAACCAACATTGAATACTGATTATTTTTATTTTTGTTTGAATTAAAGATTTGCCTTATCTGTTATTGAAAAATATCAATGTTTTGTTAATGACTGAAACAGCTGTTTATTTGTTTATTTACATGGCTTATTATTAAGTGATTATAAAATTATGTTCACGATATCTCTCTAATGCTGTAGTCATTAAGTAGTTTTGTTGTTATTTACTTTTTATAAGTACTATATAAATTTTTCCATTTAAAGCTTTATTAAAATCAATTCAAGTTAACACCTATACACAGGGTGTTCCAATGAAAAGCTTTTAAGATTTGAAAAAATAGCTTCATACCCTACTCGCTTCTATTGCTCAGCAAATTATTGAAACTAATCACTCAAAATTGAACCTCTGGCCCCACTTATCTAAAATAATCAGTAGTTGTTAATTGCTTAAACTCTTTTTACTTGAGCATGTACACTTTTATTCATCTATACTTTGCTGTTCTCCGGCTTTGTTGTCATTTCGCTCTGAGATTTATTTAGTGCTACATTGTATTAACGACCTTCCTTCTCTCATTGTTTAGAATAGTAGTCGTTAACTAGCTCGCCCTTATCACTTTGACTATTAAACATTAGCTCTCAGGTTTGCATTTTCCGTACTGCTATGATTATTTAGTATGTTAGCTTGTTAGGGTATTTCAAGTAAGTAAGTAATAACTTAAATTTTTAAAACAATTTTGTTAGGAGGCTTCAGTTTGCTATAAACCAAAAATTAAAAATTGAGTTTTTAAGCAACTTCGTGCACTTGGAACTAAATAAGGAAAGAAATACAAAGAAAATCGATAAACTTTAATTGGCTTTTCATGTTCAATCGTCAACGAAATGGGTAATAACACAAAAGAAAATATCACAAATTAAAAAAACTCGCATGCACTCTATTTTGCACTTGTAAGTATGGAGCCAAATTTCGAATTTAGTCCACAGTCTTTTATTTTACATGTATTTCACTTTCTGCTCGTTTTGGCATACTTTACATCAATTTCTCAATTAGTTCGTTTGGAATATTCTGTCATTCCTGCTATACCCGCCTCCACAATTCGTCCGGGTTCCTTTGGGGCTGTTCGGTATTGTCCTAACCGTCTTTTCACAATTGACCACAAGTTCTCAATTAGATTGAGGTCGGGACTTTGATACTGCATCAATATAAAATTTTGTCTGATAAGCCATTCTTGCATGGTTTTTGAGGTGTGTTTAGGGTCGCCATTCTGTTGATATATCACTTCTTCTTCAGGAGAGTCGCTCGTTTATACAAAATCGGAAAGATGAGTCTGCAAAATGTGCAGATAGTCTTCTTTTCTCATTATCCCTTCGAGTTTTTGTTGTGGTCCAACGTGCCGCCATGTGAAGCAGCCCCATACCATACGGTGTTTCACTGTTTCTTAAATATGGTGTCTTTGGTGATTCCAGGTGATTCCTGCGAGCCAATTTTGTGAAGGGCTTTTCTAGCAGTCCATCGGTTAACTGGATTGGTTATGCCTATAGAAGCATCTTTTGGGGTTAAAACACCTATTTCTGCTCATCTCTGTTATCATGAGAGAAGCGTCCGCATCCATTTAAATTTTTTTACGAACTCTTATTTGTTGTTTAGGAGTAACATTTTGACTCTTCTGGACGCTTATTATCGATGACTGGCTTATTTAAAGCTGCTTAGGTGTCATTCGTGACGAAGAGCCACTATTTGTCCTGGATACAATACTATTCTCAATGTTTTGTGATAATTTCTTGATAATTTTATTGAAGTATTTAAGTTTATTTGAAGTATTAAAGAGTGAGTTATTAAAGTTATTAATTTTATTTATTTAAACTTACTGGAAAAATTGTTACCGCAGACAACAAAGCGCAATCTCAAATTAAAATTGTCAAAGCAAATCCTAAAAAAATGAAAATAATTGTGATGTTTTGCTGGTTGTTTTGTTATTCCTTTCCTTATTCATAACAACTGCACAAAGTATAAACATGTACTCATTTCACTGATATGTCCCCACTGTATATCAAGTTGTATTGAACTCTATATCCTCGTTATAAATATCAAGTAAAAAAAGTCTAAAGTCGGTTTAGCCTAACTATAGAATAATCTAAACCTCCTATAATACTAATATATGTATTTAAACAGTAAAAAACAAATACAATTACTTTAATGAATTACACAGTTTTAAATAATGTAGTTTTTATGGGAGGTGGGCGTGTTCGTGGGCGAATGACACTTATTTTTTGTGCACTCCTAAGTTTTAATATAAAATGATCCCATAGCAAGTTATATCTCCGTGGGTTACATATAAAATCTTTTATATTGTTTTCAATATAGTGGGTTGTATGGTAGGCGGGCGTGCTTGCGGAATGAGTACGCTTTTTGTAGCTGGTCTTAGATATAACGCGTTTTTGATAAATTTGTAAATTTGTGAACAAACCAGTCGTAAAGGTTTTTCGTATTTGAAGAAAATAAAACGGTTCAAATCGAAAACAATTGAAATGATTTTTAAGCAGAGTCATAACTGTTATAAGAAATATTTTTAAAAATTGGACCATAACAGTTATATTGTAAGAAAAAAAATATTTATCAATAATAACTATTATTTAAAAAAAAAAAAAATTTTTCTCTGAAATAAGAGTTATGAATGAAGAAAATATTTTTTCGTTGCTGATAACGTTTATTTTCAATTTTTATTTTTTTACGTTGCCTCATAACTGTTATAAGACGAGAAAAAACATTTTACGTTCCTCATAATTTGTATGAAATAAAAAATCTTTGTTACTTTTTACGGGCAACATTTGTAAGATTATCAATTGTAATTTTATTTTCTTGCTCTCAGTAAGAGAATAAGGACTTTTTACAAAATAAGGCATTCATAAAAAATGCAGTTGTGAATGCAACGTAAGTGTATTCTTAAATCGTATTTTAGGGCAACAGCAGTACAAGTGATTTTTCGGAAAAAAATTAGTTACATAAGTATGAGAACGCAAATCAGAAATTGATATTTCATTCAAAAAATCATTCATTTCAATAATTTCACATGTCATTTCAGCGAGTAACCGCGGATTTCACAATTTTGTATAAACGTATTTAAATTGTTTGTTAGAGAAAGAGAAGTACAATTGCACTTGGACTAGACTCCTGAATAGCATAAACTTTTTGTTTAGGCGAACAGTAGTATAATTGCAGTTGCTGTACTTCTTTTTCTGATTTTTCTTAACCATAGAAGTAAAAAATTCAAATTTTGTATAAAACTTAATGACACGAAGAACCAACTACTCATTTTAAGAAAAAACAAAAATACAATAAAAACATATTTGATGCTTTGACTTTTTCACCACGTTATAAAAGCATTTCACCAGTTTATAAAGTGTTACAAATCGACAGAAAAAATTGAATGAACAAATTGAAAAAAAATTATAACGTATTATAAAGAAGTTTATTTTATAGATATAACGCGTTATAAGCTAATTTTAAACTCTGTGAACAAACCGGCCGTATTTGTTTCGTATGGTGTTAAAAAATTATAATTTTGGATATTTTATAGGTAGGATACCAAAGCAAATCTTATTTAAATCATCCTATGATGATTAAATTATATAATTTACGCCTATCGGTGAAAAGAAAATATTCCGTTTCGGATTTTAAATTCTAGCACTTCGACAGGGTGTTTTTTTAAAACCGTACAGTGTAGGACTGCCCTGAAAACTGATCGGTGCAAAAATTCCATAAGTTCTTTAAATTTTTTTTTTTGTTCTTTGAGAGTGTGTAAATAAACATAGTAAAGACGAAATACTTTCAGTAATACCCACAAAATATAATATAAGCATGGTTATTTATATAAAAGCAAATTAAAACAGCGTAGTGAAAGGGGATCACAATATAGTATAAGCAAAATGGTATAAGCCAAAAAAGTTTTTCGATAATTTCTTTTTTTCTTCGTTTTCGTTATCGTAAGATCTATAAAAATGTATATTAATAAAAAAATCTATATAAAAAAATTACTGATGTTGGTACGTAAAATAATAAAAACTAAGTTTTATTTTCAGAGTAAAAAATCAAGCTAGAAAGTAAGTGTGTTTTGTGGTATTTTGTGTTATAATATAAAATGATATAAAAATGAAGTTGAGTTTTGAGGTAAATTCAAATACGACCAATTTGTAAGCTCTTCTCAAAACAGCTTTTATATCGATTGAATAGCGATGTTTTCTCACAAAAGATGTATGTACTTTTCTGTAAATGGTTGGCAACCTTCTTCAGCAAAAACACAATTTTCAAAACTAATTGCACATCTGCTGATTTAGTGACAACCAAATCGTTACTCGAGTTCAATTCAAAACATCTTTTGCCTATTTATTATATATGTATGTAGATTACTGGTAAAAAAAATACTTTATCAACCCTGGCAACTGGTGTCAATTGCATTTGCGAGAGTAAAAGTTTCTTCAAGAGCGAGAGTTTTCATTTCATTGTTGTTTGTATTTAAACTGAGAGCTTATTGTTTATGCACTGCGCAGTCGCTATCTTAATAAATAATTTACACTTTTTCCTCTTCCGGTCTGATGGCATATCTACAATTCAACAGTGGACAATTATTTTTATTTAGTATTAATTTTTAAAAAACTTTTTTCGGAATTAAAGTTTCTTATGTCATGTTTAGTATTAACATTTTTTAATATTGATGATAAAAAAAATAATCTTAAGCAAATTATTAACCAAATTGCTTTGTTTTCAAAAAACATTTGCTAATCACTGCGGCATTCTTCTTAAAAATTTATTTTGTGAGCCTACTTTAATGATGAGATAAAAGAAAATAAATGAAAATTCAAATAATACTGGTTATAATAGTTCAAAAGCTTAGGAGTTCGATAAAATATAATGTAAAAGCATAAGTTATATGCGAAAGTCTTATAAGATTTAATCAAATTATTTTTTTTTAATTCTTAAGACTTTTACTAGCTGAAAACAGAATTCGAAATTTGGTTTGCACCATCAAATTATATAAAAAACTAGCAGAACTACAGAACACCACAGTATTCGACATCAGCTTTTCTGATATACGCACGTGCAAATTGTATAAAAAAACCTAAATTTTATGTAAAATCGTCTGTCAAACAATTACAATCGAGGTTTTTTACGTAGTTTTAGAGCTATCGTAATGGAATTCAATGTTAAAGCTTTTATCTAAATTATAGAAATCAAATTGGAAAATAAGCCATACCTTGAAATTTCACAAATATTAATGTAATGACTTGACATTTTACGCATAAGCTTTGAATTAAAATACCAGGGTGCATTTGAAATTTGGAAAAGTTGAATGAAATCACGTCTACCTCCTACACCAAGTCACTTCATAAAAAGAAAATCTCTTAAAAATCTTAAAAAAACCCTTTAATATATTGAACATTTTCACATAATCGTTACCTTTTAATGTGTTTACATTCTGAGTTTAAAATTCGAAAAATCAAATGAAAACTCAGCCTAGTTTTTATTTAGAGTGTTGTTATCATAGTTTTCAGAAATCACACAAAAATTAATGTAAATATTGACTTGATAATAACCCTATATTTGGAAAAATTGCATGAAAATCTTTCTTATCTCCCATACATGTGGTGTTATCAAAATAATATAAACTAAACTTTGAAAATATATATTTTACATAATCCGACAGCCGTGTGTCAATTCGAAAATTTCTTAGGGGAGAAACACTGTGTAATACACTATATAATAAGGAATATTTCTAATTAACAAATAATCTAAATAGTACGCCTTTTTTTGTAGCATAAATCTATTTCTAATGGAACTATGTAGAACAAATATGGGCAAAAAGGAATGTTTGTGGGGAAAATTGTCTTTTCCTAGAATATCAACCCATAAATTCTTCTGCTCGAAATATTTTTTAAAGTATTTCAAGGTTAGATTTTGAAGAGATTTTTTGAAGAGATCTGAACTTTAGAAAGAAATTTTATAATTGTTGTGTGCGCAAAAAAAAAGAGCTTTAAGCAACTGAAATATAAAATAACAACATATTATGCAAAATGTAAATATCTTGCATAATTCGGTATTTTGTGTTTAAAATTTCGAATAAGTCAACTAACAAGGAAAGGTCCCAAGGTGACAGTCTCCGATATGAATGATTTTCGGATATGTGATAGATACATTTACAAATTTGGTACCAAACGAAAGCTCTTACAAAGCCACACACGATGGCATCAAATTTTCATAAGAAAATTTTGTTGTAATTTTTTAGTAATGTTTAGTCGATGTCAAAGAAGTATCTTGACACAATTATTTCATATTAATTTATGTTGAATTTAAGTCAATTTTAAAACTTACCTTTTGTTTTGTTTTTTTTTTTATATTTCTTACTGTTTATAATAATATTTTTGTTTTATTGAAATGCATGTATTTTCCTTAAAGAAAAAATTTCATTACATTAAAAGTACCCAATATGGGTATCAAAAATTTTATTTTTTCATGGCCTATTCTCATGTTTAAATATTTTATCGGAAAAGTTGACATTTCATAGGGCTTCCATACAAAATGTGTGCTTTTTTCCTGAAGTCTCATCGTACCAGTAAACAATAGTTTTAATCATCCAAAGTACCAAATATGGACATTTTTACGATATGCAAAAGAAATGGAATGCATTTTCTCATATTTCTTTAAAAAAAAAATTTTTTTTTTTCTTAGCAGGAAAAATCATAAAAATCTTCTTCTAATTTCAAAACCTCAACTTTGCGAATGAATAACTCATCAGATATGAAAGTAAATTTTTTTATTTAAATTTTATAGTAAAAAAACATTAATTTCAAAATAAGTCCACGTCCTTTAAAGTGCATTTTGCCTTAAATTCGTTTTGGTATGGTTTTTTTAAAAAAACGTTATATTTTTGATAGATCTTTAAAAAAGTACCACTCAAAGCAATTTTTTATTTTTTATTAATTTGAAACCCTAAACCATCGATTGAGCACGTATAAAAAAATACGTCAACCTTATATTTTTGTCTTCCATCACATATCCGAAAATCATCAAATCGGAGACTGTCACCTAATGACCTTTCCTTGTAAGTTTAGATTTTTAATTTTAATCGCCTAATCGTAATGGCCTTAAGTAAAATAAAGATATTAAAATTTTATTTGAAATGAATTGAAAAGATTTACTTAAATAATTGGATATGATTTGTGTATTAATAAGAGGATTACATTTCACGGTACAATGAAATTTACCATTAAAAAAAGCTCAAGAAGTTTAATAACCTATCTTACATAATTGAAGGATGATAAACAGGATGGCGATCTCAGATTCTTTTCCCATCACATCGAGATTTCGTGAAAAACCTTTTTGAATGTGTAAAAATTCCATACATTTTGGTATAAAAAATATTTTATGTCTTTTTAATATATAAAAAATTTATTTTTGTTTGAGAATTTGAAAATATTCCATTTTCAACTATACCCAGTTAAATTAGAACCGCGTACTGAAAATATTTACAAAATTATCTCCTAAAACAATTTTTTTCACCACAAAACGTTGATTTTGGGAGCCCCCATGAGTAATTGAACCGAAGAGAATCTAACCTCCCAGACCCCGGTAGTTACGTTGTTTGGCCGAAAACAAAAAATTTACCTATATGTTTCTGGTCAAAAGGTGTTGTTTGAAAAAAAAAAAAAATGAAATTAGCGATTTCAGTTCTTGAGATTCTTTTGGGCAATTGTGTTGTGTGTGTTATATAATGTTTGTACACAATTGACCGAGAGTTGGAGCTACATATTTTATTCCGACTCCGAACGTCTGAAGTTCATGTTCTCAAAAAGGTTTACATGGCATTGTTGATTTTCTTTGTCTTGCTATTGTCTGCAGTGAGGTGACGACCAATCAGAATAAATATAAATTTATATGAATATTGAAAGAATTTTTTGCTTTAGATAGTGATTCGATCCTAGGTCTGTCACAATTCTTTGGCTCGCACGCTACACACTTAGCACGCATATCCAGTGGACATTGTTCACGGCCACTAGGAACATATTGAACGAGTTTTGGAATATATTGGAACACATTTTTCACAAATTCTATCTAAACGCCTAAATCCCAATTTGCATTCCTTCTTATCTCTGGATCACTAATCTATGGCTGAGTTGCGCCACAGCTAACTCTGGGTGTCTTCCACCCACAAAAGAAATTCTCAATAATAAGGACATAATTTCTTAAACCTAAGAAATATGGTAGTTTTCAATAAATTGCAGTTTATTTTTACTATTTTAGAATGTTTTGTTATGCAAAGAATGGCTATTTCTATGTAACTGTTTGTAACTATGTACTGTAAAAAAATACACGGTTTGAAAAAAGGTTATGAAAAAAGCGTGTCAGCTCTACAGTTTAAGAGCTAGTGAAATGTGAAATAAACGATTGTAAAGCTGAATCTATACAGACAAAATTAAGTACTTTTTTCTCTTTAGAACAAATTTCCACCTCAAAAAGAACAGCTATATTTATATAATTTTCGCAGTAATATAATGCTACTGGTAGAACTATCGTCTTTAGTTTTCCATATTTGCGAAGGCATTGCGTTTAAGGACATACTGTTGTTAGTGCAAATTGGACATATGTGTCCTTATCAAATATATTTATCACTGTAAGAGCACGTTGTTTGAGTTTTGCTACTAAGCTTCCTGGGTGTAATTAACCCAAAAAAAAAAGTATTTTATAACTAGCCTGGGTGTGAAGCACCCAAACACTTATTATTTTAATCGCGCTGTCACGCTTATGTCTCGAAGACCACTAGAAACTGAAAATGAATGAATTGAAAATTTGAATAGAGATTAGATTTTGACTGTTAGTTCGTCAAGTGACTGGGTGGATTTCAACCTTAGGTTAGTGATGGAGAGTTAAAAAAGGACCGCAAATTAAAATTTAAAAAATTTTTAGAAAAGCCAAGAAACAAAGTTATTTTTCAAGCAACTCCATATACAAGAAAGATAGAATATGATTTTTTTTTTAAATATAAATTGGCGTTGCAAATCGATTTATATTAAAAAATTAAAATTCCAAAAGTTCGATTTGAACTTCTTTTGTAAATTGAGTGCGAAATGATCCTGATGAGATATGTTAAAACTCTATTTAAACTTTTGTCTATTAATATCAATGTTGAATCGTATTTTTATGTAACCCAAAAAGGTAACTTGAAATAACCTAGGAACAATGTTGTTTGATATGAGAAAATAAATTGCTTATCGTGTCTCGCACGATTAAAATCTTACTTTTTGAATGCCTTAAAATAAAAATACTGTCCCACTGTGCGGATAAACTGCTGCCTTACAACAGTCAGAGTCATTCAGCTAGCATTGCGTAGGTTCGACAAACAGAGAGTGGCTGGCATGTGTTGCGCGTAAAGAAAAAGACACGTGAGTAAAACTGCGCTCAGGTGCGCAACACAAACAACAATAAATGAGACAACAAAGAAATGTCATAAAAATGTAATAAGTAGTCAACAGACGGGCAGATAGGCGGGTAGAGAGACAGCTATATAGACTTGGCCGAATGCCTGTTTGTCTGCTCCAATAAAGTTGAACTAGTTTCGCATCCAGCCATCTGTTAACGTAACTGGGATACGTTGCTGTTTCTCTCACCATGTGGCTGGCGCCTACAGCCAATGAGTACGCTCTGAATGTATGACGTCTCTGTACCAAGTTACAGTTATTGGGCAACATTGGCAATCCTTTAGCTGTTTTATCGTCCCGCTGGAAGTGCTGAGCATAGTTGAGTTAGACATCATGCGCGTTTTTAGGTTCAGTTCAAAAGCTGCCGTTGCCTAAAGCTGTTGTGCCGGAAATATTTCAAGCAAACGGATGCGGAACCTCGCCGGTACAAAGTTAAATTTTGCATAATCAAAAATTTTATGAAAAAAGAAAGAAAAGAAAAAAAAATATAATCAAATTACGTGAGTGATGAAAATTTTTAAAACAACTCAAGCAATGAAATGCTAAAATAAGTGTGTAACAGTTGTGATGTTAAGAATTTAATAATAATAAAAGTATTGTGAAAAAAAAATTAGCTCTTAGCTGAAGAACACTTTATGTTAAATAATAGAAAATTACTTTGCAGCTACCGAGGCAAATCCATTAAAACTTTTGCTGCGTTCAGCTTTTAAGAGTTTATTGCTAGGTACATACAGACAGACATACAAAAAATAAAATTTAAATTTTATTTTTCGCTGCCCTACAACTGTCAAAATTTATTGACTTCTACTTGTTTTTGAATTCATTCCAATTTTCCATTTTATTTTTCGCTACACTTTATGCTTGTTGTTTTACGCTACTTTCACACACACACAAACACACAAACACACACATTCATACACATGTGTGTCCATGTCATAAACAGTGTCCATTCTGCCAGTTCTGTGTTGTTGTCATCATTCGCCTTGCGGCTGTTTCAGTCCGCTGCTCTTAACCCGTCCCTGTCTAAACATTTACAAGTCACTCCGTTTGCTTCTTTTGCAGCGCATTTGCCTCGCCATTCATTGGCTGGTATATCTGCTAGCTAGCGGTATCTGTGAATTCGTACTCTTCATCAGCTAGTCCTTGCTTTGTTCGGGATATCCTCGCCTTTTGTATCTGCCTAATGTTGTGTGTTATCTGCATTTTTTAGCGCCCAGCACGCGATGCTTAACTTTTAACAACACGCACACCAATACGTATATGTGTATGTGTAGAAATTTATTCTATATCTATGTTGTTATTTTTCCTGTTTCTGCTTATCTTTGCAGCAGTTTTTGTTTGTTGTGCTTAGCTTAGCTTAAGATTTGTATATAAATACAGACTTAAGTTAAAATTTCATTTTGGCTATATTTGATGATTTCTGCATATCTGAAAGTAAATTTCATCAGTGTTTACTTAAATATTTAGATTTTAAAACCAAATCTGCCACAATGTTCATATTTTTTTTTTTTCAATTTCGTGAAAGAGCTACAAAATCATGATAAAAATTACTTACAAGTCATCTGTCACGCTTTCAAATTCTTTCTTCTCAATAGCATTTCAAATCAAGGATTTTAGTGAGGGATGTTTTGATAGTCAAATAAGTACTGCACGAACAAGCAATATAACATTCAAGAATTGAAAATTTTTGACATAACTTTAGTAGAAAGCGTGTACAGCATAAAATACTGCACAAAAGTATTGCATTATGTTTGTTTTGATTTTTGTTATGATATTTTTAATATGAAAAAAAAAAATACAAAAATTAGAAAAAACGGAATATCTCGATAAATAAGTGACATAGGCCAAAATATCTACCCTTTTAAATCAAAGAGGACGAAAATATCGGGACGCATAGATGAGTATAAATCTCAGGTAAAAATTTTCCAGCATGAATCGTCACACATGATTTTCATGTAAATTTAACCTGTTTTTGTGGCTTTATCAAGCCGAGAAATGTGGTTGGTATAGCTAAATATTTAAATCTAGTTATCGCTAAAGTAAATCGCTAAGTTAAGTACAGACATAGTTGCAGGAGTACCCATGAAGTGTATGGAATTTTCAAATGTGACAATTGTTTTTCGCTATCCGCGAACTTTCCTAGAGAATGGGTGCTAAAAATAAGATCTGCAGAAATTAACTTGATCTGGTTGCTTTTGAGTTTTACTTTAAAAATTACTCAACACCCCCATGAAATGCATGAAACGATAACGTAGAAGTAAAATTTATCGGTAAAGATTTTTTGTCCCCTGATCAAAAAACATGCAACCAAATTGATCACGTTTTGATTGACGGAAGGCACTTTTCCAGTGTACTAGACGTACGCACGATTCGTGGTGCTAACATAGACTCGGATCATTATCTTGTCGCAGCCAAGATCTGTGCGCAGCTTAGAATACTCGCAATCCTACACAAAGAAAGCAAGACGTCGATAAGCTGCAGTCAAAACGGACGGCCGAAGCCTTCGCAAATCGACTCTCACTCCTGCTTCAAGAAAGCACTCCTCCGATCGACGATATATGCGGACAGTGGACGCACATATCCCACTCTATGCGTACGGCTGCCGAAGAGGTGATAGGCTACCACCGCCCTCGCCGAAACCAGTGGCACGACCAGGAGTGTCGCGACGCCACTGTAGAGAAGGACGCTGCCTACAAAGGCACTCTGGAGTCGGTTGTAACGCGTGCTGTTATGGAGCGATAGCGAGAGAAGAGGAGGGAAGAGAGACGCATTTTCAGGCGAAAAAAACGAGAGGCGGAAATGCGTGAGTGCGAGAAAATTGAGATGCATAGCGACAGGAATGAGACTCGAAAATTTTTCGAAAAAATAAGACGCCTGGCCGATGGTTTTAAGACCGGAGCCTCTTCCTGCAAGGATAAGAATGGGAATCTAGTGACAGATATCCAGAGTACACTGATGGTATGGAGGGAACACTTCTCTAGTCTTTTAAATGGCGACGCTAACAATAATCCCGCCAGTGGAGATGATATCCCGGAAAACCCAATTATGGATGACAGCGTTGAAGTTCCGCTGCCCGACTATAACGAGGTCTTAACAGCTATAGCTCGGCGTAAAAACAATAAAGACGCAGGAGCCGATGGTCTACCGGCTGAGCTGTTTAAGACCGGTGGCGAAGCTCTGCTTAAATGCATTCACAGACTTCTATGCAGAATATGGTCGGAAGAATGCATTCTAGATGATTGGAACCTCAGTGTGCTCTGTCCAATCCACAAGAAAGGCGATCCCACCATTTGCGCCAACTACCGTGGGATTAGCCTTCTTATTATCGCATATAAGGTCCTGTCGAGCGTATTGTGTGAAAGACTGAAACCCATCGTCAACCAACTGATTGGACCTTATCAGTGTGGCTTCAGACCTGGAAAGTCCACCATTGACCAGATCTTCACGCTCCGACAAATCTTCGAAAAGACCCTCGAAAAACAAATCGACACGCACCATCTCTTTGTCGATTTCAAAGCCGCCTTCGACAGTCCAATAAGGAGTCACCTATACTCCATCATGTCTGAATTTGGTATTCCTGCGAAGCTAATACGTCTTTGCAGGATGACACTGTACAACACCAGCAGCGCAGTGAAAATCGGGAAGGACCTCTCCCTTCCTTTCGATACCAAGCGAGGTTTCAGACAAGGTGATTCCTTATCGTGCGACTTCTTTAATATAGTAATGGAAAAGATCATCCGAGCTGCTGACCTGAGACGCAGCGGCACAATTTTCTATAAGAGCGGTATGCTGCTGGCGTATGCTGATGATATTGACATCATTGGTCAAAATACGCGCGAAGTCAGTGCAGCATTCTCCAGGCTAGAAAAAGAGTCGAGTCGAATGGGTCTTGCAGTGAACGCAGATAAAACGAAGTATCTCGTGTCAACAAACAAACAGTCCCAGCGTCTTGGAAACCACGTCACTGTTGACAACACCTCCTTTGAGGTAGTGAAGGACTTTGTTTACCTGGGATCCAGTATTAACTCCTCCAACGATATCAGTATTGAGATTAAACGAAGGATAACTCTTGCCAACAGGTGTTACTTTGGGCTCAGTAGGCAATTGAGAAGCAGAGCTCTCTCTCGACGAACAAAACTGACGCTCTATAAGTCAATAATCATGCCCGTCCTACTATATGCATCACAAACCTGGACGTTGAGCAGCTCTGATGAAAGGACTTTGGGAGCGTTCGAGAGAAAAATCCTTCGCAAGATCTATGGTCCAATCTGCGTCAATGGCGAGTACCGAATACGATGGAACCACGAGCTGTATGATTTATATGCCGACATCAATATAGTCAAGCGTATTAAAATAGAGCGGCTTCGCTGGCTAGGTCATGTCGAGAGAATGAACGACGAAGCTTCAGCGAAAAAGATATTGGATTCGGTACCCAGCGGTGGCCAACGCGAGGAAGCGGTGGCCAGCGGACGAGGAAGACCGCATCTCCGTTGGAAAGACCAGGTATTGGATAACCTGACAACGCTTGGATTTTCCAACTGGTGCCAGTAAGCGCACGACAAAAGAGGCTGGCGCTAATTCTTAGACCAGGCCAAAACCGACCAACGGTTGTAAGCGCCATCTAAGTAAGTAGTAAAGATTTTTTGGTTCTGACTTTTCCTCTTTATCATGTCAGTTATGGTTAAAAGGTCAAATTTAAATTTTTAAACACCTGTGGACTACCACCATACTTACGCCACTGATTAGATCTTTACAAAAACATATTTAATTTATTCAAAAATGTCATTTGTTCACTCTAAAAAAAGCAAAGTTCATAGGCGGATCAAGACCTTTTGTCTTAGTTTTGATATAAAGTACATTACTACCGAATTTTATTTTTATAGCTTAAATATTAGCTTCTTCAAAAAGCTCTCACTATGGTGGGTTGTATAGGAAGTAGGCGTGGTTTTCATTCAATTGAGCACATTTTCTATTCTATGAATAGACATATAGATGGACACATAAATATATAGACAGCGGAACAGATAAATGGACATGGCTAAATCAACTCAGGTAGTCATGCTGATCAAGAATATATATATACTTTTCTATGCTTGCCACAACTAATTACACAGTGCAACACATAAATGTACACATGCAAATCTAATAATAAGCCTAAAAGAGGAGTCTAAGCCGGGAAGAACGTTCTATTCACTTTTTTCCATGAGCCTAGGTTATTTTTTAAAAATCGTTGTAATTTTGACTATTTCAACTGATTCGAAAAATTTTCCGAAAATCAAATATTTTTACCTATAATTTTTTATTCATTATCATATCAAACTTCATTAATTTAACACTCTACCTCCCAAGGAAAACTGGATAATAGCAGGGGATCTATTTGACCCCATTAACTGTTTTACCCTAAATAATCTTACTGAGAGGTTCAATTGGCTTCAAACATATA